>NQII01000245.1:0-165910 GCA_002778355.1 Clitarchus hookeri | reverse complement strand
GGGGTGTACACGATATTAGGCAGGTGTACCAGTTTTTTTGGCTCTTCAGAGTTTATCTTATGTAGGGTGATTTTATGTTTTTGTTTTCCTTACAGTAGACTATTTAAACATAATTTTACCTGAGAGTGACCACCTTACCCAGCTCTTCACTACTGCAACAATTGCACTATTTTTATGGTAGATTTAAAATGAAAAAAATTGGGCGGCTCTTAACATCGAGGTCTTGAGAGCCGACGAGGGTGAAGTGAGGAGAGTATGGATCAGCGCCGAAATAAAGGGGTGGGGGAAATGGGAGATCCCCGAGATAACCCGCCGACCAACGGCATCGTCCGGCGCGATTCCCACATGCGAAAATCCTGGTTCAACCCCGCCGGTAATCCATCCCGGTTCGCTTTGGTGAGAGGTGAGTAGTCTAACCACTACACCACCGCTGCCTTGGTAGCTTTAGAGAAGTCGTTGCAAGTTCCTGATATTCATCCAGATTTATGGAGAAATCGTGAATCTACCTTGTTTGTTTTTATATTTTAATGAGATCCGCATTCTTCGAGGAAGTTCGAAGTGGTAATGATGGTTCCGGATAATGAATATGGAATACCAGTTTGGAAATGCTGTAGCGATATTCAAGTGATAGGGACACACGTTTGCGATTGTCTGTTATGGCAATACCCCTAATCACCCACCGGGTTGCAAATTTGTCCAACTTTCATTCGTTGAGTATTGTTGGTCCGAGAGTTACAAATCATCCGATACCACAGGTCGGTACTGCAGAGTGAAATATCTATGTAAAAGTTGCCTGATCTCAAACCGCAAACGAATTATTCGCGAGGAAGCATTGAGAAAAGGCGCCCGCGTTGTTGTAAGGTTCAGCAGCGTTATTTATTTTGTTTGCTGTACCTTATTACTTCCCCACACATATACATTTGTAATGATATGTTCCCGGCGCGAAGAATTATCCTGGCCGCTGATTACGTTCTCCATCATCCTAATGAAAGGTGTGTGTATCTCTCATCACTCTGCAAATGCAAGAGCGGAAAATTACGCTATGGCTTCCTGCCTCACTTCCATTGAACGATACACGCTCGCATCACAAAGTTCGTTTCTTGAACATTATATACTTTCGTTTCAAAAATATTATAAGTAAAACAGGTATCTCAATGGACACTTTAACCAATTTCAAATGATAATACAACTAGAAATAAAAACAGTCAATTTAACCTACTTATTAGCTTATAAGCTACTTTGTTACTTGAATATCATCATGCATGTATGTAAATGTGCACCAAAAACCTTATTGTTATTTTATCGAAAAGGTGTGTACCATTCTCGAAGCCGTTATATGTATGTATTTTGATATTTGCCAGTTCAATTTTAAGTTAGTTAAAATAATGCAGCAGTCTCATGTGTCAATTTTCTTGTGCACTCAATTATCCTAATGAAAAAGTGATGGAAGAGATTTTAATTTTCTTTCCGTAAAACACTATACTCCAGGATATAAGTATTTTATTTTGCCGTAGCCTTATCAATATTTTCTTGTTATTCTTACACTCAGGATTACTATTCTCATCCGTGTTTCATTTTATAAGTATCCGTTCCGTAAGACGTTTTTCTCTATTTTAATTAACATGTCATTTTCGTGACGGTTTATGAGCTGTTTTAATGGTAAGTCATAACGTGACTAACACAACACCGTCAAGTTTCGCAAAACTAAATTAGTAAATCGACAAGCATGTCTGTTAGTAAATTAAGAATGTTCAACTCGCAATCCGGTTGCCAGATATAAGACCCGCCATACTGAACTTACGGATACCTGACGTCACTAGGCTGTCCACCGTATTCCAACAGAATCCTCGTGTTCTTTCTCTTCTCTACGTGTTACGTTAGACTGCAAAACTCATGAGAAATGTAACGATTGATGTACTCGAGAATTCGCTGGGCACCGATAACTTCAAGCGGATATATTTATTATTTATATATTCGTATATTTTTTCCGTGAATCAGAAACGGAACTTAGCAACGTAAAATAATGTCGTTTTTGACAGCTGACCGCATCCTCTCCATCACTCGGGTGCTCTTTCAATAGCTTGATTATTCTGCGAGCTTTATTCCCGTCCTTTTTCTTTATTCTCCCTTCTCCTCCTGACCGCGTCCACAATAAAGAAGCTTGTCCTGAACAATCAGATTTTTTTTGTCCGTGTACCGTTTCCTTGCCGTTCGAAGTACGGATATCTATTATTTTTATAGGTGATTATAGACCCCAGTCGGGTTTTTCTTTCGCACTTTGAGCTGTCGCGTTTTAAGAGGCGTGGGAGATATGCAAAATGCCGTGTCTTCTGAAGGGTTAAGTCTACGGGAAAATACATGGTGCGTTCACTACAAAGCGAAAGAAGTAAGCCTACCCTACATAAGTCTGTTATCCTTGCGGTATAAAGATGAAACTTCAGTTATCGCGAGCAATTATACAATGCCCTGATTCGGAAATAATTTGTATCAAGTGTAGACACATTTCCGGTTGCTTGCAATATTAAAAAAAAAAATTGTATAAATAATTCTAAATAAATCTGTGAGAACTTAGGATTATTTTATCTTGAAGTAAAGAAATTCAGCGCACAAAAATGTTGATTTATATTCCTTACTTTTAAAGTTCAGTTTTACATTTTAATCAATTCAACTCGTAAGTGTTGTAAATAATGATCACAAAATGATCAATATGACCTCTGAAAATTTTCACAGAATTGAAGAACATCTCTCGATCACAAAGTAGCTGAATTAATGTTATAAAATTATACTGTTTATTCATTTCGCTGTTTTTACAGGTGGGAGTGAATATGTACACACCTTTAGAGACAGTGATTCATTAACAAATATTCGTCGGTTGGTGTGATGAGTTATGTGCGGACAAGTGAACAAAATATATGGGGAAAGCAATGAACAACGGGTACACTTGTTGACGTTTGCATCTGGATTGATGTAAGCAATCATTTCGCTGCATAATTTTACCGAATGTTTAATTGGAGAGAAAATTACGTTTTTATTTTCGTTTATGCATCTAAAATTATTTCTAGATGGCTTCCTTTACTTGATAAATCGCTACGTCAAGTTACTATTTCAAGTCAGTTCCAAGTCGTGTGTTGTTGAAACGAAAATGGGTACGTACGTTCACAATAAATAAGAATTTCTTCTATCTTATATGCTGGTATACTAAAAAGGCTACAGCTACTCAAACTGGATTGCACCAGGAAGACTATTACGAATAAACTCTGTGTAGCATTGGAGGGTTAGAGCTCGAAAACTATCGACTTTAGGACATACGTTCATAGAGACATGTTATGTGGTTTTGGGGTGTACTGTCCACTCCCCGAGTACTTCGACATATTCGGGAACAGTCTGTATATGGAAAGGCATTTATTTAGTTCTTTTTGATTCAGCCTCCTCCGTGTAAGATATTTATGATGAAGTCAATCACACTTCGTTGTTTTATACCGTACGTTACTGCGCAGACGCGATGCGCGTGGGTCTCATTAAATGTATACTTTAGCCAAAGGGTACGCATGCCCTGGAAAAATATTCAACACTTTTATGGTAGCGCTTGGGTGTTAAAATCAGCCATAAATCTTGATAATGGACGACCGCCTGTTATTTCTACTAACGTAACTTTCGTAAACGTGTTACCATTTAAAGAAAACTCGCTATAATCTTGTTTCCCTCCTTTCCACGGCCACCATTTTCATAATTTTCTTATTCGCATAAACACGGCGTATTAAAAGCGAAGAAATTGAAACAAAAAGTTATTTTTCATCAGCGACGTTTGAACGAAAACTAAAAAGCTGCCGTTCCAGCACAAATTTCCATTCAAATGCGAATTATATTTCAATAATGAAGCCGAAGTAAAGCATTTACAGTCCCGTCACGCACGCGTACTTTTTGTGATTTCTGTCTTAATACGGCGTTTAAAGTGGCGTGCTCTTCTCGGGATGGCCTGTGCGTGCATCAACTTTTATGACTGACATGGGCAAGGGGTGTGAATAGCGTAATTACTGCATAAATTATAATTTACAAGTGCTGGCAGCTAAGGAATTATTCATGTTACATTGGTAATTCTTGCCTACGCTGTCAAAGAAGTAACCATGACGGAAAAGGACTGAATAAAATAATTCAGAAATCTTCCTAATAATAGGGACATTTATTTGCTTTTTAATAACGGACGTTTCGTAAACCTTGTAGAACTTTCCGTGAATTCACCGTAACTATGTCAGATACTTATTTGTACTTCCGGATTGTTAAGGGAGATAACGAAAAAAGTTGCATAATCGTTATGTATTTCAATAAAGAGACAATTAAAGAATTCAAATATTTTGTTTTGGGGTAGGATTTAACACACGAAAAAGCACTTTACTATATATTTTAAATTTAATTGACTTATTCCGACAGAATTCACCTTTTGATATACTTCGGTGACTAGGTATTTAAAATCTTTGCATAATTAAAGCAATGTTTTTCGCGGAACTCGAACGTGGAACCCTTCACACCAATAGTTGGAATGCAGCCAACTACGGCACCATATTCTTAAAGCGTTGTTGGGTATAAGTATGTTATTTACATGGACCTTGAGGCACGTAACTCTGCCAGTTTCTAGCAACCAGCAACAGAGTGTTTGAATGGTTACTTGCTACTCATGCATTGTGCTACTTTATGGTGTTTGAAGGAACACTTTCAATTGACGTGAATATACTGAATAACGCAGAAACGATAATCAATCTTCAGCGATGAAGAGCATTTCGCGTGGTCTTGGCTTCGGTCATTCCCGAGATTCTAAGTTCACTGTTACTTCCAACTTTTCTGCAGTCCTGCTGAAATTTTTCTCTTAGGATATTCCCCGCCTCATGAAAACAGAACTTGACCGAGTCTAGAAAATTATAACGAAAGGACAACGCACCGTATTCGTGTACACTCGGTGTAATAATATTTTTTCATAAGAACTATTTATTACCAGGCGTTACCAACACCTGTTTTTCTCTCTCTTTGTATTCGTATAAATTATAAATAAAATATAAGAAAAAATAATTTTTTTCCAAAAATGAGGTGCCTTTATGTTTAACACAAGTAAAGTGATTGTGGTGACATGATATATTTAGAAAACCATCAAGCACGTAATACAAGGGGTGAGATTTCAAAGGTTTGATTCAAAAAGTGTGAAGAAACACTGAATAGACTTACACAAAGTTTCCGTATAAAGTTTGTACTAAACTCAGTTCCGTATTTCTCCATGTGATCGCTTTCCGTATGTCAACTGATATTTCAGCAAGAACTCCCTTGAACATACAGATATATACAAGAGTGTATGAGGCACGAAGTAACATACAAATACGGAATATTCCAGATACTCAACACGGTACCCATAGTCCCCACTTAATTCCGAGCTAAAAAAAAACCATCGAATATTTGATAAAAGTTTACTATGAAACCTATAGGACACACAACATACATACGATCGCTTTTTACGTACAATTTTCACCGTAGAGACGATTAAAATGCATTTGTGACGTTGGATGTCTTGCTGCGGGAAAATATACTGCAAAATGCATAATATCTGAAGCTTTCAAAAAATTGGAAATCACCCATTAATTGAGAACAGTAAATATTTTGTTACATTCTAGTGCAGTTTTATTTCAATTTCAGTAGACACTTAGACTTCACTACCATATACCTGCTTGAGAGCAGTGACTGGTGCCATTGGCTACTGACCAATCTACGGCATCATTTACCGATATAACCTCTTTCCTAAAGATTGGTTGCTCAACAGTATGTACAGAAACTTTTCTGTGAAATAGTTATTTGCGCGAATACGCGTATCTCTGTAAATAATATGTTCTTGAAATACGACTTTTGACCAGAAAATGTAAAAAACCATTATCAATGCTCCTATTTTTCACTTTTGCTTTTTTTTTTATTTTGTATCAACGGAGAAATAAATTCACGGATATAGTAAAATATCGCCTTTTTAAAGGTTGCTTTCGCAGATTCCTTTAGCGATAAGAGTAAAGTGCGACTATACTTGCGTAGTTTTTCTGTGGGCTTTCTTTGCGTGTAATAAATTCTCACTGTTATAGATATGAAGGAGACTGGCGTTTAACCTTGTAGAGAGCCAAATTTCCTTGCCATACCATCGTATTGTAGATTAAAATTTTGCTCCTGTATACAGTTTCAAAAAACAATGTTTGCAGTTATGCTTAGATAAATGTTTGTATTAACTATTTTATGTCTCAATGTGCTAATGATAAAATACAGTTACTCCAAAAAAATTTTGTACGGCATAACTTTTTATATATAGTCTATTCGTAGTAACTTCACACTTTTTTAATCAAACCTTTAAAAAAATCACCTCTTGTTCGCGTCTTTGGTTGTTTCCTAGATATATCGTGTATCCTGTACTTCTGTTAACACAAAGTATCTTATTTTTGGTTAAGTTTAACTTTTCGTTATATTTTATATATAAATTATAATATTTAATTTATAATTAATTTGAATGCAGAAAGGGAAAAAATACGTGGTAATGCCTAGTACGAAATAGTTGTTATTAATCATTTTAGTAAGCAGAGTGCACACATATGCGATGCGTTGACGCTTGGTGTAATTTTCCAGACTATGTTAAACTGTGATTGAGACGGAGGGACAGACTGAAGGTAGAGATTTATCACGACTTCAGAAAAGTATAGCGTTGCTGTAAATGGACTATATTCAATTGAGTCAATAAAATAGTTTGGTTTATAATACAGGGCGTAAAAAAAACTTTCTAGAGGTTGGAAGCAGGTTCACTAGTTTGTAGTGATAAAACATTTTCTTATGAGCGGTAAACGTTTCCTTGGTGTTTTTATTCTGATTCACATTTCCTTTCTGCTAGCGGATTCCGGTTACTTTTTTTTTAAAATTAGGAACGTTTATTTTATGTTGTGATGCTGCAGCGGTCTGTCCAGTGTAACAGAAACTGTCCAAAAGGGGCGGCTGACGATTTGTGCTGAAGTATTTTGAAGTGTGGTGTGTCGTCACATTTGTTTGGTGACGAGTGGTGCTTCTTTGTTTTTCACTTACTTACTTCACTGCATATTCGTCTGCTGCGCCCTAGTGATTACAATGACTAGTTGAAGCCCTTTGGAATTGTAAATAACAAACATACAATATTATTGTTTGTTAGGAATGAATTCACTGTACTGAGTTGGGAGTTGCACGCCTTTCTGTTTGTTGGGGACATGCCTGCGAGCTAGGGAGTGGGACGGTGTGCACGTAGCAGTCTTGACGCGTTGTTACCGCCAGGTTATACAATGGTACTGGATACTTTGCGTGGTCAAGAAGGTCACATAAAATTGTCTTTGGATTGATAGTGCTTATCATATACGACGGGGTAAATATGTGAGCTGTATTGTGAAATTGACGAGCCATACGACGAGAGAATATAAATGCGATCGCAAGACAATTTAAAAGTTCTGTACTGTTATGTGCTTTGTTTTGATAGAATTAAACTGTCCTTCATTGTTGATTGAGACCTTTGTCATGGAGAACAAGATTTTACCATACCTCAGGGCTTTGGTAGCTTCGTTGCCGAACGTCGCCTCGCCCCATTTGTCGACGAATGCTTGCCAGATGCCGGCGAGTTCTGCTGTTCATAAAGGCAGAGCATTCACCGTTGTTGTATGACTACAGGCATTTTAATTTAAGGAGAGAAAGTGTCTTTTACCATATGCACCGAAGGAAGCAAGGTACTTTAGAGCATTTCGAATTTATGGTGTGGTGTGTTGAAGGTATCTCCTTTTCTGTGCTCAACAAGTAACAACTCTTTACCTAAAAGTAATTGTTCTTAACCTGACTTGGGTTGTGTCAAGTTGGGAAAGAGTCTAATGTGGTCATTCTACGGTGTTGTCAGTAGAGAGAAAATGAGGGTTCGGGGACAATATTACAGAAAAAGGGTAACCAGAAAATCTATAGACAGTTGTAGCCATTTTTACCATTTTTATGTAACTAGCTGTGGGTGGATTTTTATATGATTGTGTGGTTGTATGGATTTGATGTAATACAGATTTTAACCTGCATAAAAGTGAAGTAAGCTGTCGGCCGACAAAATATTTTATATCTATATATTTTTTTTTTGTATATTGTACTCTTGTATTGGTATAGCACTTTTAGAGGAAGTAAATATAAATAATTTATTCGATATATGCCTTGTTGATAATGAGTGCAAAATTGCTAATAATAATCCTATGTTGGCACAGGTCTCGGGAGGGAGAGAATGTAAGTGTTTGGATTACCAAGTTTTAACTTCTTCACGAAGCGACCCAGTTTGAGACCTGTGTTAGCAAAGGTCAGAAGATGACTTCAATATCTCTGAAGTGTGAATCTGCAGCGGTTAGTCTTTCCACCAAAATCCTATGATTTACGTGGGCCTCAGTAATATTGGCACATCGATAAAAGAGCAACACTTGCCTCTATCGCGCACACAAACGTTTCCAGGATATGCGAATACTGAGAGTAAATTATTATTTGTACGTTTGAACCGGTACCCAATCTATGTAGCGGCATATATATTAGAAATATTATGTTTGGTAACGAAGCTATTGCAAGTTTTGGTGCAATTAAAAATGCTTCGTTTTTGACCAATGCAATTCTTCCTCGTATTGTGGTTCCTAGTCAACTAGGTACATTTGAAACAGACTAAAAACTAAAATCCTTACTTGTAAAAGCTAACATTTTAAATACAGAAGATGGGCATTTCCAGTATTGTTCGTAGCAAACTATAGACTACATAGATAATGAGTACTTTTGAAATCAACCTGTGAATAATTGCTCTGCCCCTACCTGCATATATTGAAACTAACAAAAGACTGATGTGCGCCCAGTTAAGTTGGCAACGACGGAGGGAAAGTAGTTCCATTTATAAACGTTGAATTAAATGTGTTAGGTAAACCTTTGAGAATTCTAAAACGATTTATTTTGCTTTTGGTGTTTATAATGCATAAAAAATTGAATATTGAGCAAATTTGTAAAATATTTACTTTTCTAGTAGATTCACAGTTTCATTTCACCGACACATGAATAAAGTGATAAGGCCCATGGCAAAGTTAACTTTTCATATAGTGGAAGAGTGCACAATGTGCAATCAAGAACAACCTCAGGGGGGCTTTCAGAATTGCTTGGTTTACTTTAAACAGCCTATAGGAAAACTAAAGTTTCTTATCAACGTTTTAACAAACATGTAAGGCTTGCGTTTGTAATCACTAAGATAACGAGGTTCCAATACAAAGATAGACTCTGAGATTCAATTTTTTTTCTTTTATAACGTGACTGAAGAATAACGACATAAACCACAGTCTTCACAAGAAAAATATATGAAAAATGTTACAGAAACGCACAATTTAAAAGATTTTTTATGAAGGTTTACTGCCGTGCCATCTCTTGCCGGTAGGTTATTTCCCGCGCCCCTGTCAACATTGTTCGTACAGAACTGTCGGATGCTGTTTTTTAGCACATTTCTTTGGAGTACGTCGTAGTGTGTTTGAAATCCTTCGTTTTTACAGAATTTATAAAACCAATTTCTTGTATAATCATCTACGAAAATAACACATACTACACACAAGGTAGTTATCACGTACTTTAGAAACACTATTTCGGAACTCTCTGGTATAGCTAGCTAAAAACGGCCTTTTCACACTGATACTGTTCATCTGCTTTAAAAACTAGGAAATGCAAATGTGTTAAGTTTTACAACATATTTATTAACAAAAAATATGTTTAGTTCACCGGTTAAGGGCGTTTGGATGACAAATATTTTTTCAGGGTTTCGGAAATTTTTGAAAATTTTTAAACGTGAGATCAACAGTAATTCAATTACAATACCGAAAATAAAAATGGGATAACGAAACACATGCCACGTTATTTAAAGTGATTATGAAAATGTTGACCGTAAGTATTACTCAAAAATATTTCTTTCCACTAATGAAACAGAACTGTTTCACACGGTTGAAATAAATGTTGGACCATAACAATGCCACTGAGAAAATTGTTTAAAGTTTAACACTTCGTTTCTTTGCTATTAGGGCTTAAAAACAAGATTTTTTTCGATTTGAAATGTTTGTCAGGACTTAAAATGAATTTATGTACGAACCACCTAATGAATTACTTAGAAGTTTGTTTGTGGTTGTACGGCGATTTTAAGAATTAATTTGAGTTTCACAATTTTTAAACTTGTATCAAACAAGATGTTAAATAAATATGTTTATATTTCCGTTCATATTAATTTTGAGAATTATTTTATAGTTTAGTTTTTTATTTTACTACGCCGACATTTGAGACCACGCCATTATAATATAAAATATGCTATGAATAGAGAAATTCATTTTGACGAAATGAACGGCCTTGCAGTCCTAATTTTAAAACTTCAGGATAGTTGTAAGATCTATGGGGTACGTAGTGCTAGTACAAGTGTCACCATTATTACTTCTTTCTTTTTGTGCCTGAAACGCGGAGTGTGTCCTTGAGGTCCGGGACAGTTCCGGTTCTGTCCACCCAGCTTTTCTATGCCCAGGCTATCTGGGCTAGCGAGGGACCCCGTTGCCAAACGAAAGGGATCGCAGACGGCCAAGGATNGGGGGGGGGGGGCGACTCGCAATTACGAGGCCGAAGACGCGTCAGCAGTTCGTGACGACGAAATGATGGAGAGGGAGGGGGAAGATAGGATCCCGAAGGAAGGAACGCCGAAGTGGAGATCATAACCGGAGAAAATTGCCGCTACGGGCGCACCAAATATCCCTCCGCGCGCCTCGCGAGCAGCATCGCCAACAGCCAGACAGAGTGAGTCAAGAGATTTGGGCGGTTCATAACATCCAGGTCTTGAGAGCCGACGAGGATGAAGCCAGGCGAGACATGGAGCAGCGTCGGAATGAAAGGGCTGGGGAAACGGGAGACCAGCGGCATCGTCCGGGACGATTCCCACATGTGAAAATCCGGCAGCAAACACGCCGGGAATCGAACCCGATTCGCCTAGGTGGGAGGAGAGTAGTCTGAACCACTACACCACCGCGACCCCTAACATCCAGACAGACATTTCCAGTAGGCCACAAGCGAAAAAGCATCAGAAACATCTAGGTCACGAAACATCTACTTATGTTATCATTATCCGAAAAACGACAACGTCACGCCTGCTTTTAATTCAACTGAAAATAATAATTAAAATCATTTTTTGCAGCAGTTACATTTACATTGACGAGAATGATATGGATTTGTAGTTCTGACCAAACTAATAAGGAACTGAAACAGCAACGACAGTGTAATGAAATACCAACAATTCTTTGATGTATGCCAGATGCATGATAGAAATATACTATCACCAAGGTGTGTACACTTTTTAATCAAAGATGTTGACAATCCAAATAATTTTAAATTATATGTTTCCTTCCAGAAAACCGTCCGTCACATTAAAAAGACAATTTTTAAAAATCCGTCAGACAACAGTTTTTACACGCTAGGTAGGAATTAAAAACCGCCAAATCTGGTGGAAAATATACTGAGTTGGCAGCACTGCTCGTAAGACGCTCGCCAAATTTGGTGGTTTGCGCAATTCACTTTTTGCGGGGCCAAAATATATAACTTTTTAATTTTTTTGCTCTCTCCGTGTGGTGGTTGGATTTCCCTCGCATCTACTAACACCGCCTCCCACGGTCTCCGTTTCGGATACGCGTGTTGCTGAAATCACATTTAATTGGCCCCGCGAGTGGCGAAACGCGGAGAGTTGCACAAGCGGGCGGGATTGTGAAAATTTTTCCTTCGACCGAAACGCTACGCAGAACCTTACGCGTGAGGGCGGGTTAGCTCACTAGGCACCCGTACCGAAGATGAGCATCATCGTTCTCCAGCTCGAACGGCTTCTTCACGACCTGGTCTTCTTTGAGACGGATAGGCTCTCGCCATATTCGATTTACTTACACAAGATCCTGCGTTAAAAGCTTCCGCATTTTGAAGGGCAATAAGAAAAGCCATATGAATTGTAGACAAACATGTATTACAATATATGGTTTTAATACACAAGGCAGTCTATTTGCACTAGGTTTTGTAAATAATGTCCAAATGACGGCCGCCATTCCTGATGCACATATTCAGTCGTGTTCGGAAGTCAAGAAAATACCCACTTTATTGAAAGTTTACAGGTAAATCTTGAACAACTTCAACTAGAAAACAAGGAAAGCAGCCAAAAATTGAAAAATACTATTAGACAAGTAAGTGATACAATTGAGAGAGAAATGGTACACAGGATTGAGGAAATGGAAAGTTTGTCTAGGTATTCAGACACAAAGTTAGCTAAAATTAACGTAAAATTAATTCAGCCAACACCAACCCTTCACCCCCATAACACAGTCACGTGAGATCACATAGTAATGTACCTGATATAAAAAACTGTATACGTGAAGGCCAATCATAAGAGTACTACACCTGATGCACATAGTAGGCAGCTGCGGCGTAATGTTGGCAATTTCTCGGCTTATTGCAGCTTTCAGTCGGTCAACGATTCGCGGACGATATCGGCAAACATCAGCATTAAGGTTTCCCTGGACAAGGAAGTGGCAAGGGCTCAGATGTGGCGACTGTGCGGGGCGACATGATGTCACCGTGCGACGAGACCACGCGGCCAGGGAGTAATTCTCCCAGAGCAGCCATCGAAACCCGCGCTGTGCGAGCGGTCGCACCATCCTGTGGAAACTACACATCCGGGATGGCAAGTCGTGGTTCCAGGANAACAAATGTCGAGCGACACTACATTTGTAAAAAAAAAAAAAAAAAAAAAAAAAATACGACCAATAACATCGACATTACCAATGGCGCACCACACAGTAACGGGTGGTGTGTGCGAAGGTCTTTCATGAAGCTGGCGAGGATTTATTTCAGCCTAATCACGGATGTTTTGCTTTTTAACGGTGCCATTGTCGGAGTAATGTCGATGGCAAATGCGGTAGGTTCTCATCCTGTACCGTGCAATAAAAAACGGCATTGTGCGTCATATCATATTGTGTAACAAACCAGTGCCTACTATCTGCCATGCTTTTCTTATTGCCCTTCAAAATTGGGGAGGCGTTTATGCAGGATCTTGTATATCTCCATTATTTAGGGCGCGGTTATACGTATAACTTAAGCAGCGCTTCAGAAAAGTTGGAAGTTTCCAGGAATGAACTAAAGTTTGTGATTTGCAGACGTAACGCAAAAGAAACACGAGCAGCTTTCGTTTCCGTCAGGGGGCGACGGGTAAACGAGCAGAAATTCTACTTAAGTGGCAGCGTGCGGTTACTGGCAAGGAGGGGGGGGGGGCATATCAACTGCTTGGTTTGGATCTGTGTAATGCTACACAAAGCACTGGAACAATGAACGTCGTGGGGTCGAAGTTCGCGACCCGTGACGCGCGGGGAAGAGGCGAGAAAAACACACATTGCGTAACTGCGAGCACGCGGAGCCGCTTTCCGAAATTTCCTGCGGGCAACATACTGTGCGAGGTCTCCCGTTCCTTAGTCTGGGCAAACTACGTTTACTTTGCACCATGCCACAAAAAGTCGAGCTCGTGTCATACAACACGAGAATTATGGCGATGAAAATCTTGGCGATACATTTTCCTTTCAACGGGTTTTTATGCGTAAAATTGGGAAACTCTGTGAATCTAATGGAAGATTTGTTAAAAATCCATCACTCTTATAGTCTTTAATGTGTTGTTAGATTCTAGTCCAGATATTTTAAGCGTGTTTTTTTTACGTAAACATCTTGGCATAATCTTTATTTTATAATTATTTGTGCTAAAATTTATTTCATCAAACATTTAAACCTGAAATTGTGTATCACGTTAGAAATAAATTTGTGTATATGCATTTATAGAGGATACTGATAGGCTAGATATTGTCTATATATAAAATGACAGGGTATATTTAAAACCAAAGTAATTTGAATTTGTAAATGAGTGTACATAACTAATTATTATATTTGTCCTGTAAGACTCGGAGTCGATATAAAACGTGCAAGTAAACAAAAACCCTATCTCTTACTGCACGGCCAGATGTGTAATTAGCTACTTATTCAGCTGAAGTGCACAGAGGACACTGTAAGTTATATCCCCCATGTAAATAGAACTTTACGTGTGGTACTTACTACCGGCATTCGAGACCCTTCAGATGCAGGCCAGCGTTATATACCCCAGTACGAACAGCAGTTACGTTCGTCTACGTCTCCGTATAAAGCCTCCCTTTGTATCTCACAAGACGCCGGACAATGCTCATTTAAGTAGAAATACGTGGCTTGATCAGGAGCACTGCGCCCGCAGCCATGCAATATGCAGGACTCATTATAATGTTGAACATGCACAAGGAAAATTTTCTGAAAAATACTATGCATGCTGCATATGAAGGGAGAAAGCAAGTATTCTGTGATACTTTATAATATTTTCCGAACATATACATATTAAAAAATATGAATAATTATAGGATTTATTTTAAATTTAAGTTTATGCTTCAAAGCATTAGGAAAAATTATTATTATAATTACTTTGGTTGTATTGAATAAAAATATAATTATTGCAAATATTTTTTACAATTGACTATATACACATTTATTTCAGCAACGAATGCTGTAGTTTTATAACTTAAATAAGCGTATGTTAAATCTATTTTTAGAAATATTTCAAAAAATTTATAAATACCAATTTATTAAATACAACAAGAATAACTATTATGGTTTTCTTGCTGGGTAAAAGTTTTTTGTTCTTTCTGCATTATCCTTAATGAAAATGCACTAAGTATTAATTAAAAATACTCTTTGTATTAGATTTTTAAAGACATTCAAATAGGTAAATTCTTGTAAAATGTTTTACGGAATACAAAATGTGTGCATTATTCGTTTTTCCTATGCAATATAAATAGTAATTTTCTGACTATTTTGATGATGTATACAACTTGATAGTAAGTTCTGCATGATGTGCACTCGGATGTGGAGTTCCGTTCAAGGCTACTCTACTTTTACCTTAATGGCTGGTTCTGAGCCAGTAGAGTAGCGAGGTAACTGTTTTAGAATAAAATTGCCCCGTTGATTTGAGTAAAAATACATCACTTGTATTTATATTTATCGAATATGGTGTTTATTTGCTTTAGTGTTCTTGTAAGATCCTTATAAACGTTAGGGAAACGAGTCTGTATTATTGCAAAATTTGTGTTCGGCGGCAGCTAAACTTTCAAAGAAGCGTTGCTCATTCTACAACCAGAATAGCAATCGAAGAGTTAAACTACCCAATTTTTTCTGACCATATTAACGGGGTTTTAGGTGTCGTGGTCTTTTTAACATGACGGAAAACCATAATTGCAGTGGGCTTGGCACCTCGAGGTAACTGACTCAGTTCTCTCATTCTGAGTCATAAAGTGGGTGTGGAACCATCACTGGCCCGGCCTCCGCTCGCTGTTAGACTGACACCTTGGCAGCCAAGGTCACTCCCTGTAATAGGCTACTGTGAGTGAAAGGATTAAGAGTCCACCAATAGCGAACAAGTTGGTAACGCACCACTTCCTGAACACTGACGAGTGTTGCGGGTAGCGGCTCTGTGATTACCAGGCGCGCCCGCTGTCTCTTGCCAATCACCACGCAATGCCCCTGAATAGAAAAAAAGACCCAATATTTTATACTTGTACCAAATAGTGTTCGACTTGATCACTTTACGAGGAGTTATATTAAGCTCCAGGGAATGAAAAATGCGCCATCATTTTTACTTCATTAGCAAATTACTAAAATTAATATTTTGTGCTTTTGTGATGTTTTTTCTAGTGGCGAGGAACCTTCTAGTACTTGTAAGGCTTATATTTTTACATAAGGAGGATAATTTAGAAATGAGAAAGGGAATAATCTCCACTAGTTTTAAGTCAAGAAGGTATATCAAAATATATATATATTTTTTTTGCTTATGAAAATAAAGCGTGGCCATGAAGAACACTGCATTGCGGAAAATGCTTATTTGAATATTTGTACAATTTTGCCATCCACCGACAGGAAAATTTTGCAAGCATATCTGAGGACACGATAAAATTCTGCCACTTTCACAATTTAATTTCAGTGTATCACACAAATCTTGGATGACTCCGTTAATAAGAGGCATGTAAGGAAATCAGGGCCGAATCATATGTTGCCTAATATATTGTAGGACTGGTTACTCACTATGGAAGCAGGTAGTGAAAAAAAAATAGATGATGCTCGAGTATATACAGGTTTTTATAAAGTCTACCCTACAGGCCACTGGGTAGACGAAATTTTCCCTCCCATTCTTAATACATTCCCGGTGGCACATGTTTAGCCTTTGCTAATACATAAAACTTGAATATATATAAGGGATTCTGTCTTTTTTTTTATGGATTTAGTTATTTTTAAAATTCCTTTTTCAAATTATACATAGCGTAATATGCACGCAGGAATACGAGCAAAATGCTAAACTTGCTCCTGATATCGTGAAAGTCGTTCTCGCACCGTAAAATGTCGGTACAGAATTACAATGCAGAACATGTCGATGGACAGTTTCAAGCAAGTTGCCGGGAATAATAATATAAATGCTTTTTTTGTACCGTTTACGTAACATACTGTATGCCAGTTATGAGGGTAGCTTGTATAAAATGAGCCCAGAAAACACGTCCAAACCAGTTGGTGAATTAACGTAGTGATATAGTCCTATTTTTACAAAACAGGGTCGAATCAGGACTGTTATCCGCGCTGTATATAAAAACTAGTTTGAAAACTGTAGGTTTCACAAACGGCTTCTTCTATAGACATATACAAGAAAATGAGTGAGCGAAATATGCGTGAAACTCTTGCACAACATATTTTTTGGATTGCGTGTACACTGCTGTAAACCCTTAACACAAATTTAATTTCACTTTTCAACTTTTGCAAAATAAGAAATTTCTAATCTAACAAATACATTCGATTACCTAACCATAAGTTAGATACTAAAGCCTATGAAGAGAGTTTCTGTACGTCCATTACAAATGCAGCAATTAGTAATAAAACTTCGGCGTGTCAACAGCAGCCATTACTACTGACATCAGTAACAGTCTGCGTGAATTTGTGCTGGTTTGTTACAGTGTACGATATCGAACACATTTTCATTTATGCTGTAACAGTAGTATGAATATGATGAGTCTGGGGCCACGGCGTCTGGCGTAGGAGCAAGGAGCCGGTTACGCCATCTTGAACTTCCCTTTTTTCCCGTTTCTCTCTCAAAATTTCCGTTTTACCCTTGAAATTGACCATTTTTCGCTTAATATTTCAATTTTTCACTAAAAATTTCCATTTTCCCCTTGAGATTTCTTATTTTTCCCTCAAAAAGCACCGAGCCATTTATTTGCAAAGAACGAGCGGATATTTTTTGCAAAAACAAGCCATTGAAACATTTGGGAACTCTTTTTACCAATGACCTTTGCCTATGACCTTGACCTTGTGCCCACGACCTTCTATGATCTTGAAACTAAAAAATCAAACTATCCCAAAAAATTCTAAGCAGTTTGAAAAAGCTATAAAAAATAAGGAAAAAACTTGGAAAAATTAAAAACTTATGTTAAGAAATTATTTAAAGATATACATGCATGAGGTGTGGGGTTCGATCACAGGTTGATCGACTAAGCTCCCGACATGACCGGCCCTCACCAGGCCAGTCAGTGTCCATCTCGTCAGCCATGTTGGATGTAAGTGACCTTGGCCATGACCCTGGTGATTTTTTCCTTGAATACGCAAATATTCCAAAAATTCGAACAAATAAAAGCCGAGGTAAAAATTACACTGATGTAACCC
Source organism: Clitarchus hookeri (assembly GCA_002778355.1). NCBI lineage: Eukaryota > Metazoa > Arthropoda > Insecta > Phasmatodea > Phasmatidae > Clitarchus > Clitarchus hookeri. The sequence continues at coordinate 148,075 of NQII01000245.1, read as the reverse complement.
AACTGCCACCTTAGAGCCAGGTGACCTTGACCCAAGACATTTACCTAGGATAACTTTGAACCCAAAATGTTTGCAAAATAGTTTTAAAAATTCCCTACAAAATTAAAAAAATTGCTAATAATATTTTCAAAATATAAAAACTGTATTAAAAAAATATATTCAAAAATTATAAAAAATTACAATTTCGAATGGTTGACTTAGAGGGGATGGAGAATTGGACCCGACCAGCCTCCATGATATGATGTCACCCATTCGCCATATTGAATTCAAGTAACCTTAAACTTAACCTTTTACGTTGACCCCATGACATTGTGTGACCTTGGACCCAAAATAGGACAACTATACAACAAAACAAACAATTAAATCATTCATGAAATATAAATAATTTTTAACATTTATTATTTAAAAATTTTATTATAAAAAAAACTAATATTTCCGAAGGTTACCTCATCACCACTTCCAGTAGGCGACTGAGCCTCACCAATGTTTCTCGTTGGTTAATTAGTTGGTGACCCTCCACTCCCTCCACCAATTTTTCTCGTTGGTTGATTTCTTGTGCACACTTCACTGCCCCCAACCACCAAGTGTTTTTATCGTTTGATTATTCATACTCGTTCAACCCGACAACAATGTTTCACATTGGTTAATTAGTCGACAGGCTTCCACCCCCTTTACCGTTGCTCATTCTGCCGAATGCACTAGCCCACCACATTCATTTTTTCGTTTGTCATTCGTTTTCATTTTCATCACCTAAGTGATGCTAGTGTATTAATTATCGATTTCACCACCAGACAAGCTGCCGATTTAGCCACCATGTAGATTGATGTTGGCCTTGACCTTGGCCCTAGGTGACCTTTAACTCAAAACATCTACAAAAAAATCATAAAAACTAATAAATTCCAAAAATCGAGGAAGAAATTACATCATTAACCCCGACAACCGTCTTGGATTCCATTTTGCTTAGTCATCTTTACATCATGCTCAGTCATTCATTCTCATCTGTGCTCCATCCATCATCTTGTATTTTATCCATGTTTTGCTATTCGATGTCAGCCATCTTAGATTCCATCACTACCGCTATCTTACAAAACATCGTCACCATGCTTCCTACATACGTATGTTCTATCAATCTATGTCAGCCATCTATGATTTAATTTGTCTAAGCCACTAGGCGAGCCGACGAAACAAACATTCTCTCATGCTCTGTCAAGACACGTTCACAATGTATTATTTCCTTTTTTTCTTCGTTACCTTCCTTTGATTCCCTATCATTACTACTTGATTTAGTCACACACTATCATATTATATTGTATTCATGCTCTACCATTCCACCTCATTTTAGTAGCATGCTGATTACTCGATCCCTTCAAACCACCATACTGTATAACATCACTTTTGCAATCATTGGTTATTACATGTTATCTTGTCCTTTAAGAATCACATCTTCAATTTAATTCGTTATTTGTGTTTCCTGGAAAAATAACTGTGGTGTATTAGAGAGCATGGCCAGGAATGTAGATATCAACGTAGGATCTATCTTCGCCGTATACTGCACTGAAGAATGTCTGGCGAGGCTCGACTCAGCCTTCACACTCCTCTCCTTCCATGACTCAGGGTCAAATTTCTAACACCTTAATAGCTTACTTCCAATACTGCTACATCCAACCTTCTTAGAATGTATTACAGTATTAATCTGCTCTTTTTTTGTGCGCTTCAGCATATCTCATTACAACATTATCAATGACTATTCACATTCAGTGATTGGCCTACACAAGAAATCTTGAAGTATTAACTTTCAAATCATCATATTTTGCCTACATCTTTTTTTTATTTGTATTTTCAATCTCACTTAGAGTATCGGCTTGTAGTGGCAGATTTGAAAGCCAAGGTTACTTTATTCTATATTTTAGGGAAATAAGGCATGCTACGATAAGGTATATCAGCACTAGCGAGAAATAAAAAACAGCTTTTGTTTATTCATTGAAAACATTAGTCAGACTACAAACATGAAAGAAAACAGAATCCTCACATCCTCCATACTGTACATGCTGTGTCTTTCCAGCAACATGCTTACTTTCTACATAATAATATTATATGCTTATATGCAGCTAGAGACAGTCTACGCTAGCAAGCATCCACGCAGAACCCTGGACATAAATTCTTCTTCTTCATAACAAAGTTTTTCTTTCAAGGTCTCTACAGATTCTGGAGTGCTGTAAACGTTGAACATTGCTTCATTTACAGTCTTGAATGCCCGCTGGCTGATTTCCTCATCCAAAGATTGAGGCTTGTCAATATGTACACCGATTCTAAAGTAGTCCGCAGTTCATTACGAACCTGCAAAGATACATATGCACGTTGGCAATGTTTTAGCCTGGGCATGCCAGTGTATTACATAGACATAAGAACGATAAATGTTCGAAAGGTCAGAAGCGAGAGTAAAATCACTCATTATCGGTGTTCATTTTTGCGACAAACTTTGTGTACCTCCATCACGCCCAGAACGAGTTCCGATATTTGCTAGCATTCTTGCATTCTATCAGCCCCTTGTGATGCCACGAAGATACAAAATCTCGTATAACGCAAGTATATAAGCAATAGATTCACAAAAATTTATTAAAAATACTCGTATTTACGCACATAATGTTTAAGTTTTAGTTTCAAGGATATACAAGGTTATAGGCTCAGGGTCAAGGTGAAGTCCATAGGTCAAGATCAAGGTGATGGGTATAACGAACCCCGAAATGCTTCCAATGACTTGTTTTTCCAAAAAAAATTTGGCTCGTTCTTTGCAAATGAGGGGCTCAGTGCTTTTGGAGTGAAAAACATGAAAGAGAGACATTTTTTGGGAAAAGGGAAATTTTAAGAGAAAAACAGCCAATTTCGAGGAAAAAAGGGAAATTTTAAGAGAAAAACGGCAGAAATGGAAATTCTTGATGGCGTTGGCCAGCTCCCAGCTCTTACGCCAGACGCCGTTGCCCCAGACTCATCATAATCATACTATTTGCAACTGAACTAGTATATTTAAGATAATATGTTCATGGCTTAAAGCGCATGTCTACATGACATGTGAAATGGCTGGCCGTGTGTTTGTAATAAACGTTTTCGAAACAAGCTGTTTCACTTCCTCACAATCTCTTCGCACACAAAAAAAAATTCAACTTCAGTGTAGGGCGAAATAGCCTACAACTATGAACAGATCACCCTTATTGCTAAACGTATTTTGAAGCTATTCAGAACGACCATAAATTAAATTTTCAGACTGTTACTTAAAATATTCTGGGTGAATTCCCACGAAACTAAAATAGGGCCCTGCACTGAACTTTTCTACAAACTTTCACCAATACGATTGTAGGAACACTGCTTGAAATCACATAGGCACATGCAGCACGATGAGAACAACACACGCAGTTTCAGAACCCTGTGCGTAGCGGCGATGGCGCAATTGATGCGCGTGGCAGTATCGCCCTTATCGCTCACGTGCTTCTCATCCTCAAACGTGGAAAACAACTGCAGGTAGACGGTCCCCTTAAGATGGATATGGCCCCTTTGGATTTGTTTGTAGATTTTCATACCTATTTTTAAGACTGACCATTATACAATATATGCTGGTTGTATTCCATCATATAACACTGCTTAATGTCATTTCAGAAGTTGGTGTAGAATGCCACTTTTATAATATAATGTCAAAAATGGCACTTAGTTTCCTTAGTTCATGGTCATGCACGTGGTAAAAGCAACATTTACGAAACGTTATGGATTTCTTAATCACAGTTAAGATATAAAATGTGCCCAAAAGTGGGCGGTATTTGAGCAACGAATTGTAATGATACGTTTTTTGAAATTTCTCGCCTCCCCTCAAATACATAAGGTGAAATAAAAGAGTTTCGGAAATTTTTTTTATTTTATTTTAATATTTGTTGCAAATTAAAGCGCTGTGGTTATGATATCTAAATGTTTAAATAGATCGCCACTAATTAAGAAAGTCTTAATCTTGCAAAACTCAGCCAGCAGATAAAATAAGTTCAAAAACTGGCCACAAGTAGTAATGATGAGATGAAATCAAAATCATATTGTATTAACTCACATATCTTAATTTTGAAAGAAAGAAATACTAAATAAATTCCTCTACCAAACTAAAACTCTGTTGAATTAAAGTTGCCACAAAGCAAAGGCCTTAAAATATACCTTAAATCAAATATTGCATATTGCACGAGCATCGTGTAAATATACTAAATGAATTTTGAAAAAAACTGCATCCAGTAAAAATATGAACTGGCCTGACGAGACTTGCCCTCCAGGTGCCAATAGTGGCTCTCAAAGAACGAACAAAATTTCTAAAATGGGAGCGATATTTTGGAAACAACATACGACAAAGTTATTCCCCTCAAATATTGGGTAGATACCTGTAACATTAGTTTTATTATTTGAAACATAATATAAAGTGTAAAAATATTTCTTATAATCTTTCTTAACTCTCTTGGAATTTTATTAATTCCATCAGAATTATGGAAATAATACCACATATCAGGCTGCAAATATCGGAATGTTAACCGTTACTGAAATGCATAGTTGACAGCTTCACAAGGGAATTGACACTCTTCTGAGCAAATGTTTACAGGCTACCATGGATGTATGGAGGGGAAAAAAATCTTTACCATTCGCACCGTGTTTATTACAGTAACATTTCCTCATTACTGGGTATTTACAAGGCCAGGTGATCGCATCCGGCTAGCCTCTCGGTATTACCTGATGCAGTCCACGAGCCCCGTGTTCATTACGGCAATGTTTCCTCATTACTGGGTGTTTACATGGCCAGATGATCACATCCGGCTCACCTCTCGGCATTACCTGATGTAGCCCACGAGCGCCACGCAATGTTTCCACATTACTGGGTGTTTACACAGTCAGGTGATCGTATACGGTTTGCCTTTTGGCATTTCCCGTGGCAGCCCATGAGCGCCGTGTTTATTACGGCAATATTTCCTCATTACTGGGTGTTTATACGGCCGGATGATCTATCCAGTTTGCATCTCGGCATTACCTGACGCAGCCCACGAGCGCCGTGTACATTACTCTAATTTTTCCTCCTTACTGGGTGTTTACAAGGCCAGGTGATCATATCCGGCTCGCCTCTCGGCGTTTCCTGACGCAGCCCATGAGCGCCGTGTTCATTACGGCAATGCTTCCTCATTACTGGGTGTTTACACGGCCAGGTGATCGCATCCGGCTCACTTCACGGCGTAACCTGACACAGCCCACGAGCGCAGTGTTCAACACGGTAATGATTCCTCATTACTAGGTGTTTACACGGCCAGGTGATCGTATCCTGCTCGCCTCTCAGCGTTACCTGACGCAGTCCACAAGCGCCGTGTTCATTACGGCAATATCTCCTAATTTCTGGGTGTTTACACGGTTAGGTGATCGTATCCGGCTCTCCTCTCGGCATTACTTAATGCTGCTTTATCGTCGCCGCTGAGCGCGCCGCTACGTGGAGAATATTAAGCACCCTCCCTTCTCCAACCCAGTGATCCGTTATAGCTCCTTGGCCGGCTCGCAGGGTTATGCACTGGCATGCAGTGTTCTCGTAGTTCTGGCTGTATCTATGGGACTTTCAGTGGTGACCCTATAATTTTGTTGATGAAAGTTATGTAACAACATTTAATACAGTCCTCTGTCGTGGCTTGGTTCGTGTCAGTCTAATAGATAGGGCTCCAAAATAGTATTTTAAGCATGCGTGGTAACTTTAAAGTACATTTCCTTCATCTTCTCAAGTATGTCTTTTCGTAGGTAAACATACTGGGGGCAGGTTTAATAGTTTCGTTAATAAAAACAGGATTTAAAACACTCTGCAATGCAGTTCAAGCACCAGGCAGGCGGAATACTTAACCACATTACATACCAAAATATTACTTCAATGCAATACTTTAAACGATATATTATTGCAAAATAGAAAGGGTTAAAAAATACTTTTTTTGTAACTACAATTTTATATTGACTGTCGTCACAAGCACCATGCTCCTCAATAATTAATTAGAAATAAATATAATTGTTTTTTAATGTGTAATGACTGGAAGACAACATACTCAGTTATGTGCGGGCTGTAGACCACAATCCTTGAAAAGTTCACCTTTAGATATTTTTCACAATTGCTGCAGTTCGTGAGTAGTCAGTTTTGCACGAGACAGGTGGACCTGGATATAATAGAGTACTTGTGTTCATAGAGTTTATTTTATCACCTTTATCGGCCAAGGCTGTGCTGGTAAACTGTCTTCGAATCGAAAAGCGACGAATAAATACTTTGCCAATGAAATTTGTGTTTAATTTATAACAGGGTTCACAANTATATATATATATATATATATATATATATATATATATATATATAATGTTCAGCGCTGCTACTTTGCCTCAGTGGTGTTCTCCTCCCACATCGGGCGTGACTTCATGCTGTTCTCCCAGGATTACGTCATCGGTACCTGGATGAGAGGAATCAGAATCACCACATGGGTTGCGATAACGCTAACGAGAATGATGTCACTGCCTCCCCTTGAAGAATGAGCTACTCGGGAGCAATAGCGCGAATTTTCTGGTAATCACCTCCCTCGGCGTGACTCGAGATGCGAAGAACCTTCTGGGCCAGGTCATCTCAGCTACGTAGGCCGCGGCGTGCCTCTGAGTCAGCAGTCTTGAATGGCCTTCACTGCTGGGTGTGTGCGATCATCGTGAAGACAGGCGACGGCGGAGTGACCAGCAAGTGTAGATTGAAACTGATGGACTAAACTGTAAGATTGAGGATTACATGCGTTAGGCGTGAGTGGCGGATCTTAACAATTTTAATTTAGCATTTTAATTTGATATGTGTAAAAAGAATAAATGGGAATAAATAATTGTTAGTATAAAGACAGTAATGCAGATTTCGATCATAATTGAGATTGGCATAAAAACTGAGCTAAGAGATAAAGGATTAATTAGTGTTAATAATATGAATAGGCACTATACTGTTTATATATATATATATATACATAAATATATAATGTGGGGTAATTGTATGGTCCTTATAAACACAAGTTCTTGCTGGTTTTGTTTTGAAAGTCAAGTTATGTTCTCCTCAAAGCGCTTGTGATTAAATGCGGCGGAAGAGTACGGAAGGGGCCCGGCAGGCAAGAGAAACTCTGCAGGTATTTCGTAACTGTTTAGTTAACAACCAACCCACTTCTTCCTGTGCCTAGTATCCTTTTCTCGTCTCCCCCTCCACACTTCAATTGTAATGTCGGACGCGGCGCTGTGTTGATTAGAGAGCCGGGTGACCCTCGCGGGTCCAGGGGTCGGAGGTCACGACCCTACTCCTGGGGGCTCAGCGTCTTGAGTGACAGTAATCCCTGCCGGAGGTGGTCTTAACAGCCCCGCCGACACACACATACATACACTCGCGCCTGCGCACATGCGTCTGGAGAAACTCACCCGCTGGTCTCCCGGGCGGAGAAAATCCTCTCCAGAGCCCGCCTGTCTGCGAGCTTTTGTGCGGCTTAGGTTGGTACTCAACAACCACATCTGATCAAAACAATCTAATAGCCTGTTCACGGTTAATTGAACACTTCTGATACCAACCTCTGAGAAATATCATTGCCCCTACATGGCACGTATTTTAACAGTAACGCTGACTGGCATGCACTCAGTGAAGTTGGTAACGACGGGGAAAGTAGTTCAATGTCCTGACGTTCGATTAAAAGCGTTAGGTAAACATATGTGGACACTGAAATTATTTCTGTTCCTTTAGGTATTTTTTAAAGCACACAAGTGTAATTTTGCACATTATAATTTCAGTTTTACTAGGCCGACGCATGCACAAAGTAATCAGGCTCATTACAATGTTTAAATGGTTTCCACATTTAAAAACGTGAGCATTTGGCATTAAGGAGTATAACGTAGAACGTTTTCCATCGTCTTGGCTCACATGAAAGTGTAAAAAATGAAGTGGCTACTTCTTGGTCAACTTTTTGCAGTATTTTATGTGGATTTTAGGAGTGGAGAGATTTGGGCTGCTCTTAACGTCGAGTTCTTGAGAGCCTATAATTGTGAAGTGAGGTGAGTATGGAGCAGCACCGGAATGCAAGGTAGGGGAAACGGGAGATCCTTCAGAAAACCCGCCGACCAACGCCATCCTACGGCTCAATTCCCCCATGCAAAAATCCACGAGCTACCCCAACGGGAATCGAACCCGATTCGCCTTAGGAGGCGAGTAGTCTAAAGACTACATCGCCGCAGCCCCTACTGCTTAAGTTTAACAAAAGGAAAAAATTCGGAAAATGTATAAATAAAATTCCAAGAAGTAAACTTAGTCAATCACAATAAAATATGTACATGTATAAATTAACACATTTTTGTAATATTTTCACTTAAAATAAGATACTTAAAATATATTTCTGTACGCCTGCTTCCAAAAACGATTTTCTACTGCAAAAATTCTTTCAAATAAAAACCTGCTTTAATTTTTTATTGATATAACTTTGGCAACATGGTAAATTTTTGGAGCTTTCTGCCTACAGATATCTTCCAACTGATGATTGCTTAATTTTTTTCATTGTGCAAACCACTTCATTCCACTGGGGTTGGGAGCGCCATACTAATGGTTTGGCAACTAAAAATGTTTGCCACCAGGCAGCACTGGCTTCGCACGTCTGCCGATTTTTCCGTTTTGTATGTAAGCAAATACCTTAACTGCAATTACAGGAAACAAGATGACATAAATAATTCGGCAATATCCCCCGATTTGCAGTTTGTTTACGTTAAGAATACATTTTATTCATCGCGATAGAACGTAAACCTAACAAAATGCGTCCACGTTTTGTTTAATATCCGGTCGCAGAACAGGAATTCGCAAAATTATGTGTTAGAGTTTACTTGAATTAAATGAGAAAAATGCAATCGAAAAATTAAATTTTTATAAGACCTGTATTTATTTCGCTCTTAAAATGGTATATCCCTTCATTGAAATAAGCGTGTTGCAGAAACCTAAATGCAAAACACTATTGAGTTTTTACTATTCACTCTTGGAAACAGCATTGAATAGTGTGTATAATAGATATATCATAAAGTTAATACTTAATATTTTAACAGGGGTAAATATATCTCACAATTCGAGCCAAACCCGAACTTGTACACAGAGAGATATAGAATTCATCACTTTACGGTCAACTTAAAAGCGACTTCTTTGTAACAGCAGGTCACCTTGCGGAGGAAATTTTCCCAATGGCAGTCTCCTATAAGCAATCCTAACTTGAGTGGAATAAACCTTATCTAGGGTTTTACTCGTAGCTACGTCTCGTCGAAACTGTCTTAAGACACGTTTACCACAAAAAAAAACTTAAGAATCATGCGGTAATCACAGTTCTCGCTCTCAGAAAAACGTCTTCTTGGTTTTCTGATTGATAATTGAAATGATAATTCTTCAGTCCAACCAACAAAAAGTAATGAAAAGCTTGTCCTGTTTACTTTTAGTTGATATCATTAATATAATCGGGTACAACTCGACCATGCATAAGCAGATTATTCTTTTAAACAATCACTTTCTGTTATACAAACTTATTATTGTGAATTTATTTCACAAATATGATCATAAACTTGCAAATACACAATTTCCTACTTAAAATTTTAAATACAATGTTTTTAACACTTATGTAAAACACAACCACTCAGACGACATGCAAATTTCTGTTGTAAAACAACACGTTAAGCAACACACGCTGAGAACTTAAGCAAGCGTATTAATTTTTCAGTTAAAGCTTAATTTTTCAATTGTGAACCAGATTTATTTCTCAAGACCGTTTTTAAGTGCCGCATATTGTAGGCCATGAATAAAAAAAGATCTGGGTTATGAGAACGGTATTTTTTCACGAAATACACTCATTTTGAAAATGGTTCGTATCGATAGTCCTCTCAACATATGCAGTAAACAGGTTTATGGTAGATCGTCAAACTCTACGCAGTTCTCAGCTTTAACACCTGATTAAGTTTTATAACATTATATGTATGCAATAGCAAAGAGAACTCTCTCTCTCTCTCTGTATATATAGTGTATGTTTGTGTTTGAGTATATATACACACATACACAGACTTTGTCAAGTTATGTAAAAAGTAACCGACTCTGCAGGAGACAGGTCAGCCAAAGAACTGGATGGAACAGCCGAAGAAACATATGTTGCAGTAAGAAATGGTGCTGTCTTTTCGTCCGAAGTTGCAGTCGACCCCACTGAAGACGTGTCAAACAAAGAAGTCGATGGCGCTGTCGACATCAAGCCTGAAGATGGCGATGGCGGGTGCAGTTGCTGCACGTATCGCATCTGAATAACTCGACGGTGCTTCTGTTGGACCCACTATCGTAGTCTCCGTAATATGTATGCCAGTTACTGTCACCTGCTGCTACGATCTGCCACCTACCAAGTCCTCTATCAAACTAAGCTCCATAAAATGAACCCAGCTACCTATATATATATATATATATCTATGATGCCATGGAAATATTTCTGTGCATTGTGGTAGGCGAAGGCACATTCACTGTTGCACCTGGTGATGAGTTGACGAGTGCAGTATTCGTTCTCGTAGTAGACATTGACAATGTGGAGAGGATAGGTACAAAACGATGTTACCGACGACGACGGGGGTTGCAAGAAAACCCAGAGCGTGACGGACAAGACTGAGCAAGAAACCAAACTCCAACTCGTGAAGGTTATGTCGATTATGTTTTTCTTGACGTAGTTCCGTAGCTTCATGCGTTCGCGGGTGCTCGGAGTCACGTGGAGAACGAACCACTCAATGTTGGTTAGGGTTATAGCGACGGCGGCGGGTTTTCTGAAGGCTCCCAACATTGCGTTGATATGCGAGGTGGCTAGCATTATCAGCAGTTCTTGCTTGGCTCCTATTATTGTCTTTCTATACTCTTCGACGGAACCCAGTAACACCGATATTGGAGCGCTAGTTTCACTCCTTCGTTACCAATTTTACTTGCATTTGGCACTCTGCGTGCCCTTATACATATATGCAGGTAGGAGCAGTGACTTGTTTCTATGGTTGATTTCAAAAATGCCCACTTTATAGTGAATGGCCTTTAGTGACAATCCGCTAATTCATTTCAGGATATGCTAAATAACAGATGCGTGTGGATTTAAATTCTTTTTGGGGTTATACCACAATAGATCTATATTAAACACGGCCTGGAAACATGTTCATTAAAAACCAAACTGCAAAATCACAAGGAGAGAATTCCTAGTTAATAACAGCCCCAACGCGCTAGGCACTGAACTTGAGTGCAATCTTACAGTCGACAACTACCCGCTCTTTGATACTAACAGCCGCGATCGTATAACTTTATGGTGTAATATTAAATATTCGGGTATACTGTAAGTTCTATGTCATTTACGGGATTTGGTATAGCTAAAACTTGATCGCGAAATCATAAGCCATTTTTAATTTTTAAAACAGGCATCGTAGACAGAAAATGCAAACTAGTGTTCGAAGACAAAGTACTTTATTTTTAGACTACATCCCGAAGAAAAGATAGGCTAATGCAATCACCCGAATGTCTGCCTGTAATGTATGACCTCCTAATAACTTTTAAACCCGAGAACTGAATTTCACCAAACATTATCCACATTTAATATTTGGTAGTGACATCGAGCTTTTATAGTTTTCAATTGTGCCGGGTATTTATATTCAAAATGGAAGCAATTTAAATATTTAGAACAATTTGTTATATCTCGGGAACTATTCAGCCGAATTTAAATACATTTTTTACGTTGATAGTGCATGATATGAACATCGAAATCGGGAAGCTATAATCTTATTAGTCCGTCGTTTTGGAGCAAAGTGCAAATTGAAAAAAAATAAAGCTTTTCATTATATCCCGGTAACCATTTAACCGGTTTAAGCCAAATTTGGTGCATGGACATTGCATGATGTAAGCATTTAATTTATAAACCTATAATATCATTAGTGTACCATTTCAAAAAATTGTGTAAATTGAAAAATAAAAATTTTTCATTATATCTCGAAAATTATTTAACTAATTTATTTATTTGCATCCATATAGAATAAAGTAGGCTTATTAGTTATATTGATAACTTCCTGTTTATATTATTTGTATGCACACATACACACACGCCGAGTAGTTTACGAATAAAATCTCTTCACGGAAGATATTCTCAATGTTTGGCGACTGCGGTAGGTTGCACCGTAAGAAATAATCTTGCTATTTTATTGGCGGCAAGGTTTATAACAACTTGTTTATTGAGAAAGTTTTCGTGTATTGTGCTCTGAAGATACTCCTGCCATGCTAATAAAAGTCTTCCAACAGAAGTTCTCCATTAACACACTCATCGTGGTGCCTGCATACCATAAAATTCACTCAGTTATAAACACTAGCGCACCCATCTAATTAATGCTATTCATTTGTCTAGTTAAAGATGAGCCTATGATGTGAGATAATGTCCTCCACGCATACCGCGGGACTGACAGAAAATGCTCCACCATACAATATGTGACTGTTCATGATGAGCTGATGTACACTGTCTACTAGAATTGTCAGTGTTGTTTGTGCAATTGAAGATGGCCATAGCCACGAACACAGCGAGCCGTTTACAGATATTCGTCGGCACAGCTGGCGAGTCTGTGCGGACAAGTGAAATAAAGAAACGGCGAAGAAAAGTGCTACTTCCAATAAAATGTTCTTCTCTTCGCTGCCAAAAATTCGCGCATTTCACTTCAAGTTTTTTGGAAGCTACGACTTCAAAAAAGGATTTCGCCCAAGTGTTGACAGTGTTCATACTTGGGCTGGTATGTGCACTCGTCAATCATATGATCGGATCTCACGTGTTTCATTACCCGTGGAATTTCCCCATGTAAGTCACGTAATTACGAAACACATTTATATAATTTTTATATGTTGTATCGCTATTTATTCACGCGAACTGTCTCATGCATGATGGTGCTTCTCCAAGTTATTATTGACTAGCTGTAAACCTTGACACAAAATACTCTGTTGAATTATATACTCACACTGAAAAAAAAATTGCGGTAACGATTATTTTATATTAATTCGGATTACAGAACGCACCTTTTGTTACTGCAGATTTCCCGAGTGAGGTGGGGCAGTTGTTAACACACTGGACTCACATTCGGAGGACTTGGGTTCGTCGAATCCTGATTTCGGTTTTCCATAGTTTTCCGAAGTGATAGAAGTATTCCGCAGGATATCTGTTGGAACTTGAGATCAAACTTCAAAGATGTTTTTTTTTTTCGATTGCGATCTCTGAAAACTGAAATTAAGAGGTAGTAGCACAGAATAAGTAGATACATAGAATAATAACATGGCATTTGCTTTGTTATGGGCACGTCCACTGGCCGATTGGCTGTGTGAGAATCTGGAAAGTGGCATCGTGTACATTTGGCTACTTCACTATGCGAAATGCATCCTACTGGCTGAGATGCTTACTGGAAAGTTTGTCCCCAGGTGCTGAATAGCAAAAACGTTTCGCGATGATGAGGGCCAGCAAGTCAGTTTATTTGGCATGTGCTGCTGAAAGTCAGGATAAAATGTTCTGTTCCTTGCTTCTGTTTTATTAAGCATTCTGTAACGATACGTGTACAAGATAATACGTTTTGCCACACAATATCGCAATCATAATTCTTTCGTGAGTCAAGTAAATTATTAAGAACGGAATTAACTGTAGAATTGTAGGCCCAAGAAGATTCTCGGTCACATACAGCTACACAAATGAAAACAGAGAGAAAGGTCCTTTTATATCGCCACCGCAATTTTCCGACTTTAGCATCCCGTTAAAAAATAATCCTGGGAAGAGTAAGAAATCATAATGATGCGAACAAATCTCTAGGGACGAAAAAAATTTTAAACCGAAGAGTGATATGAAAATCTGAAACGGGGTGCTTGAGTAAGCTTGAAGCGGAGGCAGGCTCGTAGAAATTAGTTTCCATATTCCAGTGAAAAAAAAAAAGTCAATGTAGTAGCTGCGGTGGTGCCTATTTAGTTAAGCATCTAAGCAAAAATGGACCATCAAGGATACAGAACAACAAATACAGATTTCGAAAATAACAAGAACAATTTTACAAGCCCCTTTACTTTTATATTTGACAAGTGTAACGTTTATATAAATATAATTTCTCTTAGAACTAACTACCTTCATTATAAAAAACATATGAAAATTATTTATATTTATGTTGGCAAAAACAAGGGTTTAAAAAGTATGTTTCAAAACAGCAGAAATATCGATGTGTCCATTATGTGTTATGAAGGATTGTTCCTGTGTTACAGGTCTTCCATGGTTCTAACTGAATTATTAACCGGTTAACTTAATCATCCCAAGTAACGCATTCGTATACGACTTGTTGTAGAACTAATAAAACCATGGTTGTCGCTTAGCATATGTTTACTTACGTAAGGTATAGACTAAGTACAGAGACGACTTGCAAAATGCACATAATATTTTAGTGACAGGACATATCTGAGCATAGTCCTTTATTTATGTAGCTGTAGCCATTTTACCGAAGCGTTTACCCGTTTGACTTGTTTTGATTGACTGCTTTACAGGAGATTGGTGACCCCATCACTGAACTTTTCTTAACGGTTCAAGAGTCCTTCGATGCGTGAGCAATATATTGCTGGCCAATAGAAGAATTTCAGCAAAATTACACAATTTTGGAGATCAGCATGTCGTAAAGCACAAACGTCAAACTCACATGTTTCTGATTGTAAGGAATTCGTAAGTATTAGTCATGCCAAAAATTTATTCTGCGGTAATTGAAACTAGAAATTAACGTGTCAGTTACGGGGTTAATATCTCTACTTAAACCAATCTTCTTCGTGGAGCTACATTCTCGCCTGTGTTCTAGCGGTGATGCCTATCTGTTTGGGTCACCATTCCGCCAGAGGCCCAAAGATTGCTCCGCGTCTCATGCGAAACGAAAGGTTTGACGTCCTGAGTAAGTACTCCTGACAATTGGGTGGATGTGGGTAAACTGCGAGCGGACAGCCACAGTCGAAGTGGGTGTGTCTGGGGCACTATACCCATTTCGTTAAATACCCTTGACATTGCACACAATTATACCTTCTCATGTCAGGTTTAGCAGTCTGCGCATCCACTTCAGGACTGGTGTACAATTCAGCACATCCGAAAGCCCCGGGTAATGGGCTAAGTCCATGAATCACAAAATGCAAGAACCCGACGGAATTAATTCTGCCCCGTGTCAGTATGGCAATGGATTGTGGGAAGTTTATGAGAATATTGGGAGTATGAGGAACTTAATACTAGAATAACACAAGTAAAGTTGAAAGTGGGCAAGGGGAAACATTTGCATGGCGCACGCTGGCATGCATTTTCGCAACACAGAGGCGCTCGAGCAGCAGGGAAGTGCTGATGCGGGAATGTGTTGCCTTGCAACTGGGTAGCTTCGTCTGGCATGTAACTGCGACTACTCGCCCTTCAATATGGCAGCTTATAATGCAATACGGGCTTTCTATCAAAGTACAAAAATCTCATAGTAAACTGGCAATTCTTATTTCTATGAATTTTTCTTAAAGGTATGTTGACTGATGAGAGAGCACAACAAAATCCTGTACATTTGTCCAAGAACAATAATATCTTACTGCATGATTATGTCTGGTATGGAGTTTATTCAACTATTATGCTTTGAATGTTAATTTAACGGAAATTATCATGAGATTATGTATTAATATCACAGTAATGGTTTCAATTGAAATATATTTCTTAATTTAAATTACTAGAATGGTATTGCTGAGGTAAGCATACGCAATTAGGGACTTGCGGATCATACTGAAATTCTTTAAATATTAATCATGTTTGTTATTTAGATTTCAAAAAACTGCTTTGATAGTTTTGATATTGGGCTGTAAAAAGTAATTTATTATTTAAACCCAATATATTCAAAAGGTATATATTATGACATTATTTTAATTATACAGCTACTTAAAAGCTAAAAAGTTTTAATGTTAAAAGTGGATGTGGCTGAAATTTTTTTATTATTATGATGCCATTCCCCACCTGTGTGATAAAGTGAACTTCATAGGATCTCAGTTAATGTTACAAGGCACACTATAAGGTGCCTTGAAGGTTGAGGGTAAATAAAACAATGATTTGATCACATCTTGGTTTTAATGGGTTTATTTGATGGGAATTCATACACACATTCCAGGTTATGCAAATGCTTTTCCGAGAATTTACTCATACATTACTGACCCTGCGAGTTCTGGGCCTGAAGGGCTGATTACAGAGTTCTGGCTACGTTTCCGACGGCTTGAGGGACACTAGGCGACAGGATACATCCATGAGTGGCGATTTTGGTACTTATATGTATTTGTTGCTGGGTTGTTCCGTTGCAGTTGGGATCTGGTGAGTTGGGTGGCAATATTACAGGCCTTCGGACTGGCTGTTGTTGGTGTGCTGCACTCAGCTGACTTCTCACTTCGACGTTGGCTGACTGACTCCCACGTCCCAGCAGGGGACCATTGGCAGAACCCCACCCCAGCTCTCATCACGGTGTTGCAAAGGACTACTCCCACTCCCTCGACGTCATGCTCCTCGTTGGAGTTCACCACTCGACTCCCAGTCTCAGCGTATGGTTGTCACTGACACGGCTGATGTCTGCGATCCGGCTCCCAATGTCTGATGCCATGTGTGTCCCGGCGTGGTACTTCTGAGTGCCGCGCCACCTGCCGTTCATCGCTTTCTGGCAATGGGGGGTACTGACTGTCTCTGCGAACTGAAACTCGCCTGACACCCCAGGGCATTGGAAATTACTGGATGTTTGTCCTGATATGGCTGATCCCTTTACACTGTCTCTGGTAGACTCTGCTGGGGCCCGAACTCCTCCCCCCCCCTAATCTCGGTATCCCGATGGACTTACTCTCTTGGCGCTCGATTATAACTGACTGCCTGACTGATGCGACTGACTGACATGGCCGGGGTCCGATCTCCCTGCCTTGGTTTACTGTTACACTGACTTCCTCTCTCGGGGTGCTCATGCAACTGACTGGCCGACTGATCTCCCATAACTGATCCCCCCCCCCCTTGTCAAACAAATCTGCTTTTAAACTACTTCCATCACCCCTTAGAACCTTAAATGTGTCTTCCCTTGTTAGAGGAAGAGGAAAGGGGGAGGTGTTGAACAAAAGCTACTTCCTACACAGGCCACCATTCTTGCTGGTGGAGGGGGGAATGCAGTGACCTGTGGTGCCACTGACAAACCCTATCATCTGTTTCTGCGATTAGTTGTGCCTTCAGCACGTGTTTTTGACATGGGTGGGAACAGCCAGACTATCTGATTCTTTCTTTGGTGTGTGCAAGTTTTATGGGGTTGCTAGACGGGGGTAGTGGGGGTCCGAGGTAACCTTGACATGTGTATGCTCCGGCATGCCTTCGCATAGTGACAGCTCAGNGACTTTATTTTGCGAGGCTGGCATGACTCGCGCAAAAATTTCGGGGTTCGGTTGCACCTCTAATTTGTTCCTATCCTGTGCCTTCTGTACGTTCGCACGGCCTCGTGTGCTCCTTGTCTCGTGGATGCACGACAACTGTGACCGCCTCCACTTCGACTCGTCTCCTTCCACTTGTCCCCTCCTCGGCCTGTTACCCAAAGGCCGCAAACCACAGCCTGCAGTTCATACCTAACTAGCCTCCTGTCTGCTAGAAGGGTCTATCTAACACTCTGGCTCTGCTTACACATGTTGCCAAAGGCATGATTACTTTACAATGTACAAATTAGTTTTTAAATTCTTCGAAGGCCCACCAACTATTCGATCTCGCTAAACAAACATAAACCTGGTACCATATCTCGGACTCTGTAGAGTAATTACACACTTTCTTACACAGTTATAAACACTTGTACTGGTTTACACAGTTATACAACATGCCCTAAAGTGATCTCTCCGAGTACTTAATTGCTTTTCTGTGCTTCCATCGCCCTTGCAACTCGGGGTTTTACTTGAGTATAGGAAAACAATTGTGGCAGAAGGCCGGTAATTTGCATGGCTGATTGACAGCATTTACGTTTTGTGACATGTATTTACTTTTACGTCAGCTCGTAGGCCATTCAAATAAAAAACCCTCTTATCTCCTAGGCTGAGAAACTCTGTCCTTGTTAATCTCTGGCACTCTGCCATTTTTACAAATGGTCTTCTGGTAGGCGGAAGCAAACACAAACTTAACCTATTGCTAAACTTACACATTGTACGTTTTACTGTTAAGGGATGTCTCACAGGCTGTGAAAAGAAGAAAAATAAGACAGTTATCTTATCCTGCCTCTTCACTCTTACACGAGGTCTTGCCGTTGAGGCAAATGTAAACACACCACACCATTCGTAAAATTTTTAACAAATTTCAACCCCGCACCTGGGTGATGGCCTATCTTGGTACCTTACCTCCGCAGGTAAATTAAATAAAAAACACTTCCTCGCAGTTAAGTGTGGCGTCTACATGCCTTTCGGCTGAAGGCCTAACTTCCTCATTTACATAGGATAAACACAGGTCAAACTGTAAACACTGTGTCGCACTTAAGTTTTGGCGCACTTAGTTTGGCTGGTAGGGTATCCTGCCCTAGTTTTCTCAGCAGGTGATATGAGTAAACACTTACCTCACATCATACTGTGTCTGTTTCTGCCGGATGAGGTGGCTTCTCTTCCTGCCCACACTGTGAACCTGGGTCAACCTGGACAGCAAGTGTTTAGAGGGGGGAAGGCTGCATCACCTTCCTCTCGTTCTGTTGACGACATCTATGGACTGCTACAGGTTCGACCTCGGATTTGGCTGCGGTCTCCCGGGTTCGATTCTTTGTCGGTGTACTTCTATTCATTTCTTCATTTCTCGCCTACTGTCTCTTCTTCATCCGCTTCCTCGCCTGTCTGCTTCACATGCATCTTCCCGCACATGCATGAACTGTTGCCCGTTTTGTTTCTTATCGGCCGGCGTGTTTCTCACTTTGGCTCTGTGCTTTGTTATCGCCTGATGCAGTGACAGGTGCACCCTTTAAACACTGAGATAGCATGCAGGGCTGTGTTGCTTATTATTTTTGCCTGCTATCTTCCCGTTAAGGTTCACGATCTGGTGACCTAGTAACCTACCGCAGGTTTCTACTTTTTAATTATCGGTCGGCGCCGCAGTTTTTCGCCTGACCGCCTGACCTATTTCACGTCATTTTCCACCGTCTAGTGAAATTGACCTCTTGTTTTCTCCCGTATCTGCTCCTTTCTAATTTCTGCCTCGCTTCATCTTTTCCTTTTGCTCTCTCGTTTCTTTGCCTCGCTCTGCTCCTCGCTACTATCGTCTGCACTTGCTCTCGCGTCTCTCGTTGGCTATCGCAATCCTAGCCACTTTCACTATTGTCCACCATCCAGTGGGTAGTAGCCTACTCTTCTTCGCTATCTCCCTCTGCCCCGCTCCTCGCTAAACTCCCTTCATTCTCACACCTTGATTTCTCGAACTTGCTCCCCCCGCTCTCATCCTCATTAAATTCTAGTTTGTTGGCCTCGTAGTTTTGACTCATGGCAGGCTAATTAATGCTGTAGTGGGCGCCACTGTGTGTGAGACTCCCCAAAGTCTTTGGTTCATCCTGACTAGCTCGGTAATTCAGCAATGGTGATACCCTTTTTCTCGGGTAAAGTCTGATTCTTGTTTCGGCCTCTACAGACTTAACTATGCCCCATGTTGGGCGCTAATTTAACTTAACACTATTCCCCACCTGTGTGACACAATATGATTAATAGAATCTCAGTTTATGTTACCAAGCACAGATTATAAGGTGCCTTGAAGGTTTATAGTATATCAAACGACTTCATCACGTCTTAGTATTTAACAGGTTTATTTGACGGGAATTCATACACGCATTCCTGGCAAAGCCACTACTTTTCCGAGATTTAACTCATACATTACTGAACCTGTGAGTTCTGGGCCTGAAGGGCTGATTACAGGGTTCTGGCTACATTTACGTTGGCTTGGTTGACACTACGCGACAGGACACATCCCTGGGTGGTGACATCGGTACTTATCTGTATTTGTTGCTGGGTTGTTGTTCCGACAGTTGTTGAGGTCTGGTGAGTTGGGTGGCCCTGTCACAGGCTCTCGGACTGGCTGTTGGTGTGCTGCACTCAGCTGGCTTCCTCCTTTGGTGTTGGCTGACAGACTCTCACATCCGAATGAGGGAACCTTGGCTGGCCCCCTTCCCAGATCTCGACACGGGGTTCCACTGGTCTACTCCCCATTCGCTCAATGTGTTGCTCCCCATTGCAGTTCACCACTTGACCCCTGTTCTCAGCGTAGTGTTGTAACTGACGGATTACCTCCCTAACATGTCCTGGCAAAGGACGCTTGCAGGCCCCCACCCCGGCTCTCGCCGTGGGGTTGTACTGGACTACTCCCACTCTCTCGATGTTGTGTTCCTCATTGAAGCTCACCACTCGACTCCTGTTCTCGGCGAAGGGTTGTAACTGACTCGGCTGATGTCTGTGATCCGGCTCCCAATGCCTGATGCCATGTGCATCCTGGTGTGGTGCTTCCGAGCGCCGTGCCACCTGCTGCTCGTCGCTTTCCGGCGACGGGGTGTCACTGACTGACTATCTCTGCGAACTGACTCTCGCCTGGTGCCCCTGAAGCACGGGAAAGTACATGTTGTTTGTCTTGTTATGGCTTAGCCCTTAACACTGTCTCTGGTTGACTCTGCTGGATCCCGAACCCCCCTCCCCCATGGCCCCTCAGCGTCCCGACGGATTTCCTATCTCGGGGTGCGATTCTAACTGACGGCCTGACTTATGCAACTGACTGACTCGGCTGGGGTCCGATTCCCCCGGCTTCGGTTAACTGCTGCACTGACTTTCTCTCTGCTCATGCTCATGTAACTGACTGGCCGACTGATGTCCCATAACTGATCCCCCTTTGTCACACAAATAGGCTTTTAAACAATTTCCATACCCCTTAGAAACTTACACATGTCTTCCCTTGTTAGAGGAAGAGGAAAGGGGGAGGTGCTGAACAAAGGCTACTTCCTATATGTGCCACCGCTCTTGTTGGTGGATGGGGAATGCAATGATCTGCAGGACCACTGACAGATCCTGTCAGCTGTTTTGCGGCACGTATTGCCTTCAGCACGTTTTTTTGATGCGGGTGGAAATCGCCAGACTATATTATCCTTTTTTTTGCGTGCCCAAATTTTAAGGGGGTCAAGGGTGTATGGGGTTCCGAGGTAACCTTGACACGTGCAGGCTTGGGCCTGCCTTCGACACAGGTGTTAATTCCTGCTACGTGTCTCGAGACAGGTGGCTACTGGAGGGTCCTTTTGGAGGGGGTGGGGTATGGTGTGCGTTGTGACAGCTAAGCTTCTATGTTAATATGGAACCCGTAAATTCATACGGATATTAGCGTGGGTTGGTGGGGAATTTATTGAAATGGAAGTGGATTGTAGAGAAGCTGATGCAAGGCAATTAGAGGGCAGGGTGAAACCAATCATCCACCATTGTTATTATTTTGATATTTTGTTAATATTTATCCTTAGCAGGGATATAGGGGCATAGCAAGTTATTGATAAGTGCTATGTAATGAATACTATATGAAAGAGTTTTATTTAACATTAAGGTTGTACAATATCATTTCAATATAAAAATGATTAAATATGAATGGGGGAGCTATACAAATATACTGAAATATTGAATGATATTACTTTATAAAGACGACTTAACCAGCCACGTTCTGAGTAAAGTCTAATTGGAGTGTCCCCACCTTGTTCATGATTGCGGAAGCTGATTAAGATGGCGCAATTCGATGGCCGGACACACCCATCTTCAGTGGTCTTCTCGTTTAAATGGCCCGACGACAAACGACACCGCGCACGGATTACACTGTCCTTTATCGGCTGCGTTGTCCCCGTTTACTGGTCGGTGGAGGGGATTTCTGTGGTTTGCGATTTCATAACTTATTTCAGCGGTCATGGCCCGTGCCCTGGATAAATAAGTGAATGTGTGATCAGGCAGGTCACTCAGCTAAAGTCCTGACAACGACTCGTAACATAATGCATTTATTGATACTTAATAATGGTTTAAACATCACAAGAAAACGATTTCAGCAGAAAGCTATAATTAAAACTGTGAAACTTGAAATATTTATTTACGCACTTTGTCCGGTATTTGAAATGTATGAATTAGTAAACATTAGCACTTTTTGTAGTCACTTAGCACCTTTTGCTAGGGTGTAGAGTCCACGTGCGTATGATTTATTATCTAATCTCGGTCGGTCCTCTGAATTTTTGTATTTATTGAAACTGTTTAATGTTCATTGAACCAAAACAAATCTTCGGTTGTACGAACAAAATCTTTGTTTTGGGGTAACCAATCACAAAATAAATAATTATTTTAAAATAACTAAATACTTTAGTGTCCCTATACAAGAAATATATTTGGTTGCACCAAAAACAAACTTTGTTTTATTCAACAAAACCTTTTTCACGGTGAAGGAACAAAATGGCGAAATTCATTGCTAAGCCAAAATGCAGATTCAAAAGTCCAACGGTTACCGACTGTGGAATAGTTTTTAGTAATGTAAACAACGCGCGGTGCCCAATGTGGTAATTCTTGGCGTAATGGTCTAGGTATTCAGCGCCGAGAAAGTGTAGATAGGTGGAGCTGAAAAAACGACAGAATGAAATGGTGGGCGAAAAAGATGTATCTCGAGAAACCTACCTACGATCGTCAACATCTGCCACGTATCCACGTGCTAAATTCGGAATTAACCCTTCCGGGTTTGCGAGAGTGAAAGGCGAGTAGTGTGATCGGTATACCACCTTACCCTCCTTAGTTCAAATTATATAATCGTTAATAGTGAATGTTACACATAAAGACCAGTGGCGCTTATCATAGTGAATGTTGTACTTATTATCTGAATAATGCATAACAGCAAGTATCATTATTATAGAATCTAAAATACAAATATTTCGAATTGGGGTATGCTGGGAAATAACGTTGCTTTTAGTTTCCGCTGTTGTAAACACCGTAGAGTAATATTTTTCAATTAATAATTCCCAATGGAGCAGGTTCTTGTACAAGCTTGTTAAATGGGTGTACGAAGTCCTTATTTCCCCCCAAAAAATCTGAAATTTCAAGGTAAAAATCTCACTTAGTAAGCAATTTTTCAATTTTCTGTTTGTGGGAATGAAAGCGCGGAGGCACACTAAGAGAACAGCCAACAATTTTTTTTTTTTCATATGGCAAACAATAAATTACTTTATCCCAACAATATATTCTGCGGAGTATAGAAAACTCGGAAGCAACAAAATTATTTTGTTCATCTAACAAAATCCACGCTTAAAATAAAAAAAAAACCTCTGTGTTCGCCTAAGGAAAAATTAAAACTGTTAACATAATATTTGAATGCATGAACTGTATATATTTGTTTGGCCACTCATTTAATTGCCTACGTTCGAAAATACAGCTCGAGAGTTTGTATTTATGTTTTTAAATATATACATTTTGAATAGTGAACAACCAGCGTATAATCAGATAATGAGGAATGTCTCATTATTTGTGCTTCATTGTCAGAAAGGCCTGTTGTGGCACCTCTACGTCTGTTGTCTGTAATGAGTTATGTTGGGTTGCTGATAACGTGCTGTCGGAGAAAGTCAGCTAAAGTGATCGCTGTTACTATACTAACTACACCTATAAATTGTTACACACATATATATAGAGCTGAGGTTGGTAAGGCGTTGCACTCGAGCGCAGCTAGTCTAAGTCCGAATCTTGGGGTAAAACTTCAGATTAAATTTAAAAATGCTTTTAATTAATTGAGGTTAATTTATGATAGTATTTAATTATGTTCTTTAATAAAACTTTTATTAAATTGTATTTAATGTTTTTCTCCTATAAGCTTATCGTTTTCCCACTTACATAAATTATTTGCATGCGTAATAAAAATTTGTTTCATTTACAACAAAAAAGCATAAATTCTAACGCGCGTACATAAGTACACGCACCCATGTTTTTTTCATATATGTCATTGGCTGCCAATATGTACTGGCAAGCCTCGGAGCCCTATAGGAACAATAATAAAAGTCCAATAGCTGAGTGACCAATCTCCTACCACGCGGTCAACTACGTGATTGTCTGCGATTCCAGCTCAGGGCAGTATATACAATAAAATAATGGATTGTGTTCAAACATGCGCAGGACAGTGCAGTATAAACTGTCATTAAACAATGAGGCTGATGTGAATCTCTTATGTCAAACGACATCACTGATGCTGTGAAGTACTCCTAAATTGTACGTTTGACTAGTGATCCAAAACTTTGTAGCCGGCGTTCGTGACGTAGTTGTTTGGGATCCTAACCTTGGTTGCGAGATATACTGATTTCAGTTACCTTATAAAGTACAGCTGTGTGTCTGTCTTTAGGATTTTCTAAGAATTTTAACACTTTAAAAAACCTTTAATAGGTATACCATATCACGTACGCGTAAAGAACAGTAGATTTTTTTCCTTTCATGTATGATAGCTTACCTATAATTGATCAAAAAAAAATCCAAATCCGAAGTAATATACTGAACTACGTGTAGGTAATATCATTTATATGTTTACAAGGGGCCGCGGTATCAAAGTGGCAAGAGTGCTTGCCTTCCTCCAAAGCGAAATGGGTTACATTTCCAGCGGGGTCACGTGGGAATCGTACAGCACGATGCCGCTGGGTGGCGGATTTTCTCGGGAATATCCCGTTTCCTTCGCCCTGGCATTCCAACGCTCTTTCATTCTCTCCTCGCTTATACTCTCATCGGCTCTCAAGATCTCGTTCTTATGAGCCGCCGAAACCTTTCCCCCATACGCCAATCTATATTTGCAGTTTGGTGTTTGATAAATTTCCCATGTCAGTATGGGTTAAAAAACTTTCCATTACAGTTTCGGAAGTTTACTGACATTTAAATTCTGTAGATAATTTCGTTTGTATAACTTCCAGCATAAAAATGAGACAAACAAAATGAAAAAAATTAATCTTTACAAAACGTTACTCATTAACAGAACGTCAGAACAAATATGGACTTCAATGTAATATCACAGAATGCTCTAAAAATCTAGAACAC
This sequence comes from Clitarchus hookeri, assembly GCA_002778355.1. Taxonomy (NCBI): domain Eukaryota; kingdom Metazoa; phylum Arthropoda; class Insecta; order Phasmatodea; family Phasmatidae; genus Clitarchus; species Clitarchus hookeri. The sequence continues at coordinate 122,943 of NQII01000245.1, read as the reverse complement.
AGACATGAACACCCACATATTAGCAAAATCCAGCGGCACATGCCAACAAAATGACATCACCTTCCAGCAAAATGACCTCACTTGCAAGCAAAATTGTGAGTAAGTGAAGAGATTTGGGCGGCTCTTAACAGTGAGGACTTGATAGCTAATGAGTGTGATTGAGGTGAGTATTGACCTGGAACAGCGCCGGAATGAAAGGTCGGGGGAAACGGGAGATCTCCGAGAAAACCCGCCTACCAGCGGCATTGTCTAGCACGATTACCACATACGAAAATCCGGGAGTGACCCGGCCGGTGGTTGAACCCAGTTCGCCTTGGTGGGAGGCGAGCAGGCTAACCGCTCAGCAACCGCGGCACCAGCAAAATGATGTAACGCCGTTTGCCAACGAGCGCCTGGTGACCTTTCTGAGCAGTAAGAAATATTTCGCACCACGCAATTCCCAATCAGATGGCACGTTTTCAGAATCTCGTTCAGCGAATCATAGAATGAATACTATCTCGTAAAAGGAACAGATCCCGTCGCGATTTCAATTTTGTGTACTCGGCTATTCTGTGACAAAAAAAAATCTTCACAAAAGAAAATAAATAAATTTGTCAGGAACGCAAATACAATGTCATTTATGAATATATTTGCATAACAAATGACTTGGCCACATAAAAATACATATCAAAGCTCCAGAACACACTATGGTTTTGTTAGAGGCCCGGACATTTTACGAGAGTTTCACGGCATGCTGCAGGTTTCACAATTCTTTGTACACTCCAGACTCTGTCGTTTGTTCACGATTCCAACGATCATCTTTTAAAGCCGCTCATTATTTCACTAGATGTGAATACTGGCGAATCCTGAAGGATTCACGCCAATTGCCGACCTCACGTAGCGTAGTCGGTTGGTGCGCGCCGACGGTCTGCGGTGCGGAAGGTTCTGGGTTCAAATCCTGGGCAAAGCATGGGTGTTAATTTAAGTTTGGTCATAAGTTAGTCCGTATGCCATCCCCTGATAACCCTCCAGACATAGCACCGGGGGAACGTTAATAATCCCATTCAAATTCAAATTCCATTTTCACGCCAATTCACAAGCGTAAAAAATATTACTACAAATGTTCGAAATCTAACCCACTTTTACACAATCTTGCGGATATTCCGGAATTCTGATTTTCGTTGGTTACCACGTCAATAATGTCACCTTCCCCCACCCAAATCAACAAATAGATGAATATCTTTAATTTCTTTGGTTATCGGCCGCATTCGTTTTCAAGAAGAGATTTTCTTACCTGTGATGATCAATCAGAATTAAGTTACTCCGACACAACGTACGGGATTCGTGGCCAGACACCTAATATACGTGACAGTTAAAGTCGTCCAATTACGCAAGTAGAAATGAGTTAAATTGTTTTGGAATACAACTATTGGTGAAATAGTTACCTCTATCAAAACTTCGTCCTTCGATCGTACCTTGTATTTTCCTTCCTAGGTGTTTTTAGTCAAAGACGTCACTTTTTTTGTCCTTGGAAATCAAACGCAAGAAACGAAAGAAGCATTCGCGTTCATCAACGAATTCCGAACGGTCAGCGAATACTAATTAGACAAGTGTGCTTGATGTTTGTTTATTAACTATCAGTATCAGTCGTCATACTATATTATTAATTTTTAATATTTAAAATTTTAAGAACAAGATTTTCTAAAATATGACTAGGTTATTTTAGGTATTTGCCTCATCTCGCAATTCAGACAACATCTGAACTACTTATGTATACTGGCGTTAAAAAAAAAAAACTGTATTAAATAATTGCTTTAAATTTTGTATGTCAGTTGTAACATTATTAAATTTCATTATATTATATGCGATGCGTAGGAAGTAAGTTAATACAGTCGCATATTTGAAATGCTCTTATTCCTTTAAAAGTTAAACTAAGTAAGAAACCAAAATAATCTCCTACGGCGATCGCTCATTAACTGTCGCCAAATTCAGATTTCATAGGCCTGTTCCGGCCGGCCACACGGAATGGAATTTCTAGATCGCTGAACAGTTACTATTGGTTCTGAGTTTTTCAGGACGTGTTGGATGAGGAGAAGTCTGGCAACACACTTGAAACCAGCCCTTTTCTTGTGCGCCGACTAACTTGGTTACAGAATACATAAGAATACAGAAGTAAAACCATTATTTAACCGAAAACTCTAGCATACACACTCCAGCTAATTGGCGTCACCGACAAGCAGCATGGCACAACGCGATTCGCCAATCAGCGCGTGGCTACTAACTTGCCAGGTGACATCCGAAACAATAGAGCACTTTTCGCAGTACGCAGTAGCCAATCAGACAAAACGCTCTCTTCCAAAGACCCGCGCAGCCATTCAACGAACGACTACGCCAACATCACAAGAACCGCCACGCCAGTTTGCTTATGTCTGCTAATTATTCCGTTTCCTGATGCTGGAATGTAGCCGGAAATGACCGGCTTGTCTACACACAACGTAAACACAGCTGGTTTAAACGCTGCCGTGGTGTAGTGGTCAAGCTATTCACCGCCATCACGGCAAACTGTTTACGATTACCGGCTGTTTCAAATCCATATTTTCGCATATGGGAAACGTGGCCGACGATTCCTTTCGCCGATGGTTGTTTTCCTCGGGGTGTTCCCATTCCCTTCTCCCTGGCGTTCCGTCACTGTTACATCATCTTCAGCTCTCTTTACTCCTATCGACGGTAAAGGTCTCATTTGTAAACCTCCGTCTTAACGTCTCATTAAAAATTTGGTAATGTTTTGCAAGCATTGGAGTTATATAGTTTATTTACGGTTTCTTTACACTTTTATAATCAAACCTTTACTTTAAAATTTAAACTTTAAACTTTTACTTATACTTTATATATAAATTATAATTTGCCATTTAGAGTTAATACGAATAAAAACAGAGAGAAAATAAGAGTATTGGCAACGTCTAGTAACAAATAGTTGCTATGCGAAATATTATTACGCTAAGTCCGCACGAATACATTTCGTTGTCCTTTTGGTGTAATTTCCTAGACTTCGTTAAGCTTTGTTGCATGAAGCGGAGGAATATCCTGGAAATACAACTTTAGCAGTGCTTCAGAAAAGTCGGAAGTTGGAAGTTGGAAGTTTGTTCAGAAGTTCAGAAAGGATCATAGTAGAGATGATCGAAACATTTTTTTTTTTTTTTCAGATGTTCCCCCAGCCACTCTTAACCGACAAATAATAGCAGCAACTAATTTATGGCAAGATCAAATTTTACGTTTCGCAGAAGTATACCAACCGTTTATGTTAGGACCACGTTTTTATTCGTGAAATATTAACTTCCTGAATAATACTTTCATGTCCTGGGTGCAATATTGCAAGTTTTCCTGGCTGGTTATTGACCGCGTGTCTTCCTAAAAATACATTTTCTTTTATGACATGACCGATCAGAATTAATTTGCTTAATATTTAGGAATAATTTTATAAGTAATTTATTACCACGACACTGACATATCGCGGGCAGACACATATGACACGTGACAATTAAAATCATCATATCTTGAAAGTGAATATGAACTAAAGCGTTTTGGAGTACATTAGTAAGTCGTGGAATTTTTTCTCACCTAACTGGTTGAAAAAAGCACACAGAGCAGGTCTCTCAAAATCGTTCGAAAAGTAACAAAACAGCTGGTGGCGCAATAATATTATCAGGCCAAATTGAACGAAAGTAGTTCTACAGCTCCTCCCCCAAAAAGAATGGTGAATTTTTTTTGCGTAACATAGTGTATCGCTTTTTTTTTTAACCCCCGTTCACAACCACTAATTTATTCACTTTCCGCTCTCATTTGCGGTAGGCGTACGTATTTACGTCTATATGTTGTCTGCCAAAGGTGGATAAAAAAGATGGGGGGGAAAAAAGCGAATGATTGCATTAAGTAACAGGTTTGCGAGCGCGTGCCTCTGCGGGGCGAGCTATCGCAACAGGCAGATCTGGCACGTCCCTGAATTTAATTTAATCCGTATTACGCTACAACAAGATCAGACACCGCAAGGGAAAAAAAAGAATGGAAAATACTCTGGTAGCCCCGCCTGAACAGCTTTCAGCGCACAACCTCCTTCAAAACGCCCGAAGCACGAGGCGGATATCTACGATTATTAAGGGGTTGGTAGGTTGGAGGGGAGGGACGGGGGAGTAGAAAGCTCTCGTAATTATTTGATAGCCAGTTGAATGTCCGAGTCACAGAGTGGCCGAATATACCCAAGCATAATGGCCCGATGTTCTTTCCGAAGCACGGGATATAATCCATTCTATGTAGGTTGCTTAAAATTTTTCTGTAGCCATGCTTAAGATCTACTTCCAGGATATTCCTTCGCCTTATGCAAACAAAGCTTAACTTAGTATAGAAAATTACACCAAAGGGACAGAGCACCACATTCATACGCACTCAGTGTAATAATATTTTGCATAAAAGCTATTTATCACTATGACATTACCAACACACATATTTTCTCACTGTTTTTATTCATATAAATTGTAAATGAGGTATTATATTTGCTTAATAAGATATAAATAAAAGTTTAATTTAAGCAGATAAAAGTAACATTTATGTTAACTGAAGTATAAAACGCATGTCATACAAGACATTTTAAGGATATAACCAAACACGTCGTACATGGGGTGATTTTCAAAGGTTTGATTCAGAAAATGTGAAAACACCGCGTATAGACTATAGCCACGTAGCCTATGCGTTGGCGTCAGTGCGTATTGGAGCATTTGATAAAATCGTAGTTAGTTTCTGGTACGCTGCGCGTTGCTTTTGATTGTGTAGTTTGTTTTATTGGGGTTTATAAAAAGTGAATGGCTTCCTATTTGTTCCCCTAGCATCCGGCGTGTTAGATACAAAGGCGCCGATTGGAAGGTGACCCAACACTAAGTTGTCCCTCACAGCGCCACATACGTCTATGTTTCTAGATGTACAAGATTAAACATTGCGATGAGTCGCAGTCAATTAAAATTTCATCAGATATGGTCATTTCGCGGTTTATTCACACTTTTTTAATCAAACCTTAGAAAAATCTCTCTATGTAGAAGTATTCGGTTGTTTCCTAAATAAATCATATATAACAAGATTTTTATGCTTCTGTTAACTTAAAAGTATCTTATTTTCGGTTAAATAAAAATTTTGTATACATATAATTTATAAATTATAATATTTAATTTACGGTTACTATGAATAAAACAAGGGAAGAAATAGGTGTGTTTGTAATGTCTAGTAAGAAATAGATCACACGCAAAATATTAAATTACTGTGTGCGCAAGTGTATGGTGCGTTGTCCTCTTCATATAATTTCCTACTTAATTAAGTTTTGTTTACATGAGGAGAAGAAATATCGTGAAAGTAGAGCTTCAGAAAATCTGGAAGTAACCGTGAATGGACTATAGAGAAGATGATAACCATCTTCGGTAGCCAAATATTTCAGATATTTGAGCAGACGAGACCGACGAGATGGTAATAAGGTAGTCTTAGCGACGATGTGTAATAATTAAACATATATAATTAGAGACCCTATAATTTCGCGTCATAATTCAGTACCAAGGTAGACTACATACAAGTAGGTATATGTTAGTTTCACGTATTTGTTTGAACCATCGTTCACCTGGCACATCCTGCAGGACTTAACGAATAACAAACGGCCAGCACTTTGATAGCTTCATTCCGCGTGGCCGAGCAAAACAGGAGAATGAGTTCTACTGTGGCGGCAGCCAATGGACAAGTGTCTTCTGCTCGAGCATGTAGAGAACTGTGGAGTTCTGCTTGTTGCCAACTTGTAACGGGAAGTGGCAAGGTCTCTACATAAAATGCAACGATAATTGTAAAATATGTATAATTTTGTTTGCTTGTATAAGCAATATTTTATTTACGAAAATCTAAAAATAAATAATGGCGTGCTTTCCTTGAAAAGATAGGTCTATGAAATCACGCTAGGGTATGAATGTATGCCTCCAATCCACCCGAAGAATTTTTAAACGCGTGAACCGAATGACACAAAACCTGGTTCACGTAAAATCAAATTTAGAGAGCGATTTTGTTTTATTTCGCCGTTTTGTAAGAAAGCGCGTCATTAAAAAATAAAGTTTTAATAGTACATCTCGTACACTACTTAACCGATTCCCGCCAAATTTGCCATGTAAATAATACATGCCAATATACCTATTCAAATTAAATGAATAATGCTTTGTTTTTATAAATGGATTCAATATAAATATTTTAGGTTTATTTGCTATATCCGCTAAACCTGTTTGAACAAAGTCGGCCAAACTTAGCATGCTGAAAGTATCTGTTACAAACATCAAATGTGCAAATACACAGACTATTTTGTTTGTAATTTTTTAAGATAGCACCTCATGAAAAAAAATTATGCTCGGAAAGCAATCAACAGATTCCTACAAAATTTTGCAAACAAGTAATATTATGGTAGACCATGTGAAATTAGGTGTTCTTAATGGGTCAGGCATTTATTTTAAAATTGGTGGCCATATCAACATTTTATCTTTGTATACTGTGTTTACGAAACCATGCAAACAATTTAAACTAAACTTCGTATGCTCGCAGTATGTATTACAACTATAACATGTGTCTACACAGCGCCCCATTTGTATGTCATTATATTAAATACCACTACATAAATTAAATAAAAAATTTTTTTATAATATTTTGGAAAAAATTAATTTATTCCTACAAAATTTGCCAAACAACTTGTTTTGCGGTAGATCATGTTAACTAATACGTTTAAAGGGATCAAGCACTTATTTAAAAAATGGTGGTCATATCAACATTTTAGCACTGTGTAACCAGTATCAATTTAACTTTGTATGCTGGCAGTATATATCCAAGCATGAAATAAACACATTGGTTCATAATTTTGAAAAATGAATATTTTATGTCTTATCTCGGAAACAAATTACTGATTCCTACAAAACTTTAGGGACAAGTTACATTTATGTAGTCCATTGAAATTCATGATTTGAAATATCCGTATATTTCCGAAATAACAGGTTAGTGTGCCATATTTCGCAAATGATTTTAACCAATATTTTTATGCAGACATTGTCAATTATAACCATAAAATTTTCAAATACATAACCTTATTGTCCACCATTTATGAAGATAGCAGCACATGAAAAAATGGCGTTTTATGCCATTTCTCGGTGACCAATCAATCGATTCTCACCAAATTTTAAACGCAGAAAATATTGCAGTAAGCCACGTAAACTTACATGTTTTAAGTGGGCCAGGCAATCTTTAAATGGCGATAATATAGATCATTTAGATTAGATTTGTGTGTTTAACAATTTAAATAAAATTTAACCAAACTTTTTATGCTGACCGTATATATTTGAAGCATTAAATATGCCTTCATAAAGCATTTTGCCCGCTTTTTAGTGATAATAGTGTCAGATGAAGAAGTGGAAAATTTATGCCGTGTTTTGGGAACCAATGAAGTAAATCCCGCCAAATTTTGCGTGCAGGTGCTGCAGTATTCCGGGAAAACTTTCATGTATTAACTGAGGAAGACACTTATTTGCAAAACGATGGTTGTGCAATAATTTAACTTAGATAAGTTTTAATGACTATCAACAATGCAACCAAATTCACCCTAACTCTGTATACTGACAGTACCTATTAGAAACATCATACATGCATACGCGTATGCAGAGCCTTTTTATATGTATTCTTGTACGAAAGCACCAAGTCAGAACATGAAACTTTATTCAATTTCTCTGGAACTAATTAACAGATTTTCACCATATTCTGCACACGCGCTAAGGTAGACCGAGTGAAATCACATCACTAAAGTCACTGACTTGCATTCTTTTTTCCAAAAAATGACGGAATGTTTATATTTTATTTCAGTAAACCATTTATACCAAAACCAGTAGGATGATTACAGCCGAAGTTGATGTTCCGAATCCTAACCCCGTAATGCAGTTGGTTGCACGCCACCTTTCGGTATGACGGCGTTCTTGAACTTGAGTCCTGGTTAAGGCACGTATGTATTTGTGATTCTCTCACTAGTTGTGCATATGTTTCTGGTTCCATATATAATCATATCGCTGTTAACGAGACGTAAAGCCCTACCACCATCTAAACTTTGAAGTATTTCAACAAAATTATCTGCATCCATGTGGAGGAAAGTACGCTCATTAGTAATAACAGTAACTTCTGGTTTTATGTGTACCTATGTTATTATTTACGAAATACGGAGCTAAGAGATTTATAAAGTCATTAATTTGTTGCCAAATTTTACTGTAAAAATATGTTATTTTTAAAACATAACTAATAATTGATTATGTTATCCAACGTAACCCAACATAAGGTGGCATAATTTTACTGCAAAGATTATGAAAAGCTGTAGTAAATTAATAATTCTTTGTCCCTTTTTAGTGTGTTCCAGATTAATGTTTCTTATTCCAATCCAACAGGTGTATATTATTATTTAGAAGATGTCGATGAGATCGTAGTTCTAACTTATTTTGCTTCTGTATTTTTAGTTACTATATGCGAAGTGTAAGTCATTAGCCTCTTTAACTGTCACACAACTTTTATTCACTGGTGTTATCATAGGCTCAGAATGGAATCCTTATAAGGAAGTATGCCGTTAGTAGTATAGTAGTAGGGTTATATCTGAGTGTTGCCGTTTTCTCCTTCGTACTCATTGTGCTGTTTCACCACCCTCACCGCATTTATCTTTATGTGGTCTCTTAGACATAGGGGGTTCTGTTTGGTATCAGTTTGCAGCTAATGTTTATATTTTTCTTTGTGGGGGGAGGTGATATTTTACTAAGAATACCTTGAAATATTGGGTGATATTTAATAAATTTCAGAATATTGCAAGACAACTTTTTAATGGAGAAGGAATAGGGAAGACACGCAATAGCTCTTAAAGATAACAGGCTCGTAATAACTTATAGTTTCAGATTTTGAAAAACAATACTGCTTTGTACGATTGCTTCATTTTCACGACCAGTGCAATGAGTTTTTGGTGTCTAGAGACAATAAAGATGAACCATTTACGAACAATAACTGTAGAAAGGTCCACAAATCCCTCTACCGGCATAGAAGAAACTGGCTACACTCGTCACTGATATCAACTGTATACAGCGTTGGCATCCCCTTCCCACTCCTTCAGAAACGTCATATACGGTCCGAACCAGGGAGTGGTCCTTGATATCTTCGGGTCTCGTGGTAGTGGTAGAATGAAAGGTAGAATTATAATCGTGGACGTGTTTCGGCAGTATCTCAAGCCTCTTGTAGTTTCCGTTCGCCGCGAAATTCTTCCACATCTTGCTCTTCAGAGTCCTGTTGAACCTCTTGATGGTAGATGCTTTGAGATTGCTGTGCGTGGAATAATGATTTATGTTATGTTTCTTCATCAGGACCTTGAACTTTGCATTGCAGAATTCCTTGACCTGGTCAGTTTTGCAAATTAGTCGGGATGTGTCCTCCGCGCAACACATCCGCTATGGCTTCGATGATGTCATGTGCATTGTACGACTTGAATGGCCTGGCCCAGACGAATTGGCTATAGGCATCGATAACTGTCAACATGTATTTGTAGCCCTTCTTGACCCGAGCATACGGTATCATCTCCATGAGGTCGGCTTGAAACAGGTTGTTCATCCCACATATCATGACCTTGCGACAGCTGTGGTTGCTCCTGGCAGCCGCACGCTGTTCGTGGGCGAATTCCATCAGACTCATCGTATGTAGCCTCCCTCCTTCAGTTTTTTGATGATAGATTTAATCTCGTTCATGTGCGAGTAATTTCCAACCCTTTGCGAAGCGACCAGTAGTCGTGGTCTATCCATCCATTAGTTCATTCGTCCCAAAACACGTAGTCGATGTACTTGTCACCGTCTTTCTTCTTCAGACCACCCCACTTTTCAGTGCTAGGCCACTCAATAGGTCTGCGAGAATGTCGATTTTTTCGTGATCTTCGTCCTTATAAGCACCGGTCTTGGGATTGTTATTTTGGTAATGCATGTGTGTGAGTTCGAGCAACGCCTTACACTCCAACAGGTCGGATTATGTAAACTCCCTGGGCTCCTTGCGAAATGGAATTTCCAAAAGTCCGGATGTTCCATGTGTTTCCATTGCCCCTTACGCCTTTCAATAAAGGCCTTCCACGCCAAGCCCACAGTACCAATTGATGAACTGTGGCATTCCTTATTGGTCGGGCAAGTAAATTACCGCACACTGATTGGCGAACGGCGTTGCGCCATGCTCATGGTCTGTGACACCATTTTGCTGGTGTGCACTGCTCGGTTTCGTAGTGAAAAGTGAAAAGTGCTGTTCGTGAGTATCCTTTGTGGAGGTAACTTTGGTTAGCTGCTCCATAAATTGTTGTATAAAGTAACTTCCGAGTATGTACTTATACTGTATTATATATTCTGTATCTTAGCTATTAAGTCTTGCCACTTCTCGTGGGTCTTATTCCTATCTCACACGCCGTGTAGGAAGGAGGGGACCATACAGTGTTACCTTAATTTCTTCTGCCCGGAGACACAATGGCGGGATATATCAGCATGACGGGCTGCAGAAAGAAGAAAGGGTAGGTGGAAACAGGTATTTGAATTCTCGTGCCTACCGGCTACTCACGATACGTGAGTCGCACGACAATGCTTGCAATAGATCTTCAGTTTAAACGGATTCGTCACAGCTGTTAAAAACTGCAGTCTTTTATACTCTTGCAACCTGTACGATGGTATCCATTATAATTAACACAAGAACACTTTCCTAGCGGCTGATCAACATAAAATGTTTCAATCAACGACTATTATGAAAATAATCATTCGACTTTTATACTTATATTATTCTAATTTCTAATATAAATAACTGTTAAAGGGCATGATCGGCACTTTTTTCTACCAATTATGGTTCGATATTACGCGAATTGATATCGTCACGAGGACTGTAACAATGTTAAATGAAATCTCTCTCGCTTTATCCCCTACCGCATGTGCTGAAATTTTTGAGAGAAATTATTAATACAAATATATTGCTTGGCTTTATAAAGATTATAATAAGTGTTTTAAATGCAGGCGCAATATGATGCGAGCTGGAGAATCAGTGGGAGAGAGAGAGAAACTGATAGCCGCTGTAGTGTTGCTGTCCTTGCTCGTGATGTCAGCAGGAAGGTGCCAAGCCATTATCATTCCGCCCCCGAGCAAGAGTTGAAATTATCTACGTGCAATTAATAATTTTAAGGGCACTAGTTAGAAAAAATGTATAATTTTATACATGCGCCAAACACCGTCCGACTTGCACACATTATAATTTGTGAGGCTATTTTCCTCAAGTATAGAAAACTATATTCGATATACCTAATTACATTTAAAATTAGAGACTTCTTGTTTTTTTGTTCTTTTTCGAAACTTCAGAATAAATAAAACTAATTCTCAGAGGGAATAAGTTGTTCACTCTAAAAAGGCGTATGTGTGTGTATATATATATATATATATATATATATATATATATATATATATACACACACGCACACACACCGTCGCTTATTCAAAGCACTTATCGAATCACAAACACAAACAAAAGAATAAGCGATTATAATTTTTTCCCTGATTTTTGTAAAATAATTATTAAGAGTATTTTAAAAATTACTAAGAATAAATTATTTCTGTTACTCTTATAACATCTTATAATATGTATTACTTTTTTGTGTGCTATGCATACAGCAAAGTCGTGATTTTGACATATTATGCCGTGACCGTGTGGAAATATTTTTTTTAATTTAGGTATATTACATTGTTACGTATTTTGTCTCCAAGCTGAGTAATGTTTGAAAAAAAAAATATATATGGAATTGTTTTTACTACCCAAAATGAAGCCACTGGTGTAAAACGGACAATTATTCCAGCTTAACGTTATTCAGGCTAGATTTCACAGTTTATGCTACGCTTGAGCCACCTGATGTGAGTAAAAGGCTGCTGTCTTTAAGAAAAAGTCAAATTTAATTTTGACAGAGATTCTTACGCTTTTAACGTGATCTTGTGAATGTTTCTGTATTGGATCAGAGTCCTCTAGGGGACATGTCAAATAATCATTAGCCAACTCGTGAAAGTAACACAAACCTTCAAGTTTTACCAAATTAAAACGAAAAAAGATTCTGGTTTCTAACAATTGACGAACTTGTGAGATGCACAGTCCGTTTTTCATTACAAAATATTTTGAGTATGGGATAGATTTATATATTTTATGTACATAATAGAAATGAGTGTCTTGTTCAGTTACCAACATTTCACATCTGTTCTCGTCGTATGAAGCCTGCGTCTGTTTGCCTCAGCTTTCTTAGCTGTCTCATCTAGAGCTATTTGCATATTCTTCTGCACACTGTCCTCTTTGCTAGACTGTTTGATTATTTTTTTTATTTTAGTTTTATTTCCTGTGTAACAACTAACGTAATTCCACTTGCAGAATTGAGGTGTGTTATTTAAATTTTTGTCAACAACAGCTGAAGTTCACATATCTTATTTATTTATTTTTGTGTCCATATCGGCATGCCATATTCTGAGTTCCATGAGAAAATCAACTAATCTGTTCAGTGCCTTATGTTTTAAATAATAGTTTAAATAAATTAGGAACTTTACGTCTGGTAACTTTACGGTAACAGCAAGTGTTAAGTGACAAGAAATTTTGAAGCTCTTGACTTTAGCCCGTTCAACCACAGTGTCTCATATATGGGACGTTGAACAAAAAGTGGGTTTACGGGCTCTGCCTACCCGGCGCTTTAATTCCATTGCAGTGTGTTTAAAATACACTTTTTTTTACGAAACCATTAAGCCTGTTCCCATTATACCAACCTACGGGAAAAAAAACTCCAGACGAGGTACATATAATACTCTTAATACATTGTTCAAATTATAGGCTGTTCACGGCAAAGCGAGAATTTTAGAGGCGCTGGTTACTTTTCCTTTAAACCATGTTTTATCCTTTAACCGGCTTCTTAAATAAATATTGCCATGTAAGTAATAAACACAGTGTGTATATTCTACCGCACTCGGAAGTAAACGTATAAGGCTTAAATAAAATATATTTATTGACTATTACTTCAAATGAGAGGACTTTCATAACTGCTCACTTTACCGTGAATAGCCTATACAAATGCTCTTTCTGATCACACCAACATAGATAAAAACTGCTTTTACACAGTGATGTATATCTCATCTGGTAAAAAACAATTATAGAGACCTACACTGAACTTTGCTTCAGATTTTCCAGCAATAAAATAATAGGGTCACTGCTGAAAGTCCCATAGGTACACGCAGTGCGCCGAGAAGACTGCCTGTAAGTTGAGAGCCTTGCGCTTACCGGCAATGAGGCACTTGATGCGCGTGGCAGTGTCGCCTTTATCGCTCCCGCGCTTCTCAGCCTCACACTCTGAAAAAAGCTCCAGATAGGCGAAAGCCTTAATTTGGCTGCACGAGGGGTCTGGGAACGGACCTTGTGTCTGATTGGCTACGGCGTGCTGCGAAATATTCCCGGTTGGCTGGGCTGCCGGCTAGCAAGTGAGTTACCGGGCGCTGGAGTTCCGACATTTTGCTGGCGTGTGCGGTTGGATTTCGCGGAATACGCGTCTATTTCAGCTCTGTACACGTACCTACGCTGTGTCGCGGCTGTGCTGTCTCGTAAGATGGTCGCAGCTGGACCAACCGGAGTGAGAGAGAGAGATAGAGTCAGACGGTGAGAGAGAGTTCATTCGTTGTGGTCCCACGCCCTGGAGGGGGGTAGGGGGCGAGGCTAGGGTCTCCAGGGTACCGGGGTCCTGAACCCTCTCCTGCCCTCCTCCTCCTTCTTACTTTTCCTAATGGCAGAACTGGTTGCGAAACTGCAGGACCTCCCCGCACCATGACTTTAATTTAATGTCGTTGTCACGTTTCTGCGGCGACGAGGCGCGACTCCCCACCATTGTCCGGATCAAGCCGCTAGAACTTGACCTTCCCCTCGTGAACCCTGCACGCATATGGACAAACATACTGTACAAGACGCCAGAGAGGCGCATATTGTATCCTGAGGGATGGAGGTCTTAATAAAAAAAAAATTAAATAGATTTTTAATTTATTCACACAGCTATTATTTAAAACATTTATCTATCAATCTCCACGGGTTCTCTTGTTATTCTTAGTGAGCGTAATATTTAATGTCTATCTCAAATCTAATTAATGTCTTTCTCAATTTTTCTATGTATATTGGTTGTAGTATCTCAATTCACACTCATTATTTAACATGTCCAGTTTGTCTATTGCCACCATTCCAAATCTCTGCCACTCACTTATCCAGTTCAGTAGTCACGCCCGCCAGCCTCACCTACACTGCACCGATGCTCGCAGTCTGCAGACTTCAGTCCCGCTGGTCACACTCGCCGCCACTCGACGCTCTACTGGCTCGTCGCTTCGCTTGTCTTCATACGCCTTTCCCTTAATGTCGCGCAATCTTCCAAAACCTCAAACTCTCAGATTTTCAAAACTGTTGGTACCGCACCACGAATCTCACTGAGAGAGGTAAGGGCAATGAACCAGGACATTCTTTCACGTAACAGCAGAAACTCAATCAGCTTAACGTTATACAGAAATAAGTGGCAACAGTATTTATGATACTACAACATTACTTTTTTGTTATCTGTGAGCCGACAGTACCTAATAGTGCTGTTAATTTAATATTATGTTAAGATATTAATGTTACTGCAACATTGTGTACTTTTGTGACAACACTGCCTCCTTACAGAACTAGCAACATTAAGGTGCTTTTTATGTTGCGGCAAAATACATTTTGTGTTGCGCCAAGACAACTTTGTGTTACGGCAAAACAAATTTTGTGTTGCATTGATGTTGTTAACATTTAGGTTAATTTTTTTAAAAATAAACGTTGTAGTTTAAAATAAATTAAGTACCTAGACTTTAAATATTTGATCATAAATGAAATATTAGAAATGAAAACCTGGCGCCCTACCAACTGCTCTACCTTAACATAACTATCACTGTTTCATATTGTGGGTATTAAATAGAATTTCAACGACAAACTGCAGTTCTCTTTCGTTATGTGGAAATACTAACGCTCTAGAAATACATGCATTTTTAGCACACGTAAACTGCTTGGCAATGCTTGAGAGCTGATTTAAACTACATTTAGTTCACAAACAATATTTAAAATATATATACAGCGGTTTAATTTTACGAGGTTATAGCTGTTCACTACTATCCGCCATTTTTACAATGCCAAGTCAGTGTAACCTTGTGTTGGTTGGACATTTCTTTAAAGTCACAGTAGCACAAAATATTTTGTTCTTCCTGTTAATTTGAGCGTAATACAACTTTTGGTTGCAGCAAAATTACTTAGAGGCTTTAGTTAACATTAACACTTCAGCAGTATGTTTGCATTGCAGGAATATAAGACTTTGTAAATAGTTAACAATAGCTAACATTGTCACAACATAAACGATTAAAGAAATGCCTCAATAGTAATATTTTTGTTGCAGCAACATTACACTTTTTGCTGTGCATGAGCTTGCGAGTTGCGATATGCTTATCGCGGCGGCACGCGGCGGTATGGGCATTATAAAATAGCCGAGAACTTTTCAAGTCACGCAAAGCAGCGAGCACGTAACAATACAAAAGCGACATCGCTTGTCTCTGCCTTTTGACGTAAGCGTTCTCTTTCACTGGTCGGCTGCGTGTTGCTCTTGAATTTGCAGTGTGACTGGGCCAACAGTGTCAAGGAACGGTTTCTTAGTGGTTCGTCTAGCGCCCGGCGCTGATTGGCGAACAGCCTAGTGCCATGTTGTAAGGAAGTTGCTGGGCCTCATTGTCCAATCGTGCGGCCGTACTTTGCAACACAGCTGCATTCTGACTTACGTACGCTTCGTTATAATTTGTGTGGATAGAGTTTATCCAGTCCATTACTGTGCGTGTTGTCGACAGTCACGTTATCTCAAGGGCGGGACCTGTTGCTCAAAAAACAAGAGCTCGAAAGAAATAGGTTTTGCCCTGTATTAAGGAAACATTTCGGCATTCGACTATGGAAAATTATGGATAACCGAAACCAGGACGAACGGACCGAGAATATAAAGTGGGTTCAGTGTGTTACCACATTTCCGACACAGCATATCAAGTCTTGGCTACGTTAGACGACGTCTGTACTTTAAGTTATAGGAAAAGACCCAAAAATTTTGCGTGCGCATCTTAACGTAGCGTAAACTTCAAGCACTTGTATTTTCTGTTAGTGTTTGTGATTGGGCAATGAGTTTATTTGACACGGTATGGAATACTCTTTGGGCAATAAATAACACCTAACAATATAGCGAGCGAATCAAAGCACACAAAATAAAGTCATATTTGTGAAAAAGTGAAAAATCTCTTCTAATGCTGTTCTGAGAAGCCAATACTAGTGTTTATTGGGTTACTCATTAGTAGGCACGTCTTTGGTCAAATGTTTATAATTGACTGAACGAGAGTCTTCTTAGGCGCGTAAAGTCTAACTTGTCGACATTGCAATTCATGACATTTTCTTGTCTGTAAAAATGTGCAGTGTTTTCCAGTCCATCACTGTAGTTCCGTTATGTTCGTTAAAGCTATTTTTCGATCGCATGTGGTTTTAAACAAAGCATCACTTCTAAACCATTAGGTGAAAACATATCCAACCATTTCACCATGACAATTTCCTTGCAGTTAAAATACGACGTATCCACGAGTTTCTATAAGCCAGCCTATCTTCTCTGGTGAGGCTTATTCGTAACATTGAAATTTTTCTCTGGCAGCTAGAAACGACGAATGATTGCTGGCTTTCAGCGAACTCTCTACACGACAGACATTTTTTTTTCGTTATTGTCGCATGGCTAATGAAACTTTCAGTTCCCCCCAAACTGAAATTTTGTAATTATTTTGCAAAAAGCGAAGAAACGTGTATCAAGCCGTGTCAAAATTAATCAATTAATCTTAAAGGAAGGTAGACGCAAGAGCGTTATGGAACGCACGATGGTGTAAATGACCTGGTCTGTAAGTACGTTGTTAGCAGTACTCAGGACTTGTATAATCCTGCCTCGTCAAGA
The DNA here is from genome assembly GCA_002778355.1 of Clitarchus hookeri. Taxonomy (NCBI): domain Eukaryota; kingdom Metazoa; phylum Arthropoda; class Insecta; order Phasmatodea; family Phasmatidae; genus Clitarchus; species Clitarchus hookeri. Next base: position 105,851 of record NQII01000245.1, on the reverse strand, counting down.
ACTAATGAAACAATTTCGTAGTGCTGGGTAATATCAGCAGTGTCTAGTAACGAGGCTAACTACTTAGGTAATACATCAGCCGGTACTGAAGTTACGAAAAGCTTCTAAAATATTTTTTGGAAAGTAAACACAACTTGGGTGATGTATCACATGATACTAATCTTGCGAAAGGTTTTCAAAGCAGTTGTTAGTAATGTACAGGCCCACCATATATTTATGATTATATAAATACGTACAAGTTTCTGTACATCAGTAGTGAAATACTCAAGGAAACTTGTATGTGAAAAACTAATCGGACTAGTAAAATAAATTACTTTTCAGAAGTAGACAAAACAAGAATGCATAGTAACCAAGTTAATAGAAAATAAACCCCTTGTGTTAAAATCAGGTCAACTGACCACGCCTTTGTAGACAGCCTGTCAAAAATTAAGTATCTCTGTGTTGTATTGCAAATGCAGTGATATTCACAAAATCTGCCTCTGTAGCGTTGTGTATGGACTTCTCACGCCTACATGGTCGTATACTTAAATAAATTAGCGCGAGCCTTATAGTGGTCTAAAACTCTTTTCATGTTCAATGTTTTACAGAACTTAAGAACACAAAGAAGATATGTGTGTATGTGTGTGTGTGTGTGTGCGCGCGCGCGCGTGTGTGAGTATGCACGTGCGAGCGCACACCGTAAAAAATATTCTGGTAAACTTCCTAAACTGTAATGGAAGCTTTTAACATATGTGTTTTATGGAAATAACACCATATGTCGAACGGAAAATATAGAAATGTTGAGCGTCGTTACTATACAAGGTCAGAGACTTCCGTGAGCGTTTAACTCCTTCGCGAGCGAATGTAGGAACTCTACAATGGATGCATGTAAAAATACTTTACCATTCGCACTTTCTCACTATTCGTATAATTTGATATGGTAATTTTACGTATAATTTTTTAGAGTTCAGAGTTTCCAAAGCCAACATTGTCCGTATTGGAAACGAGCAACGTGAAAATTTTTCACAACGTACCTGCCAGTTACGTACCAATCAACAGTTGGCTTCGCTATCAATCTTCAAGCAAGCACTGTATTTGAGTCAGTTGACGGTATCACGCTTACAATGTTTTGCAAGCAAGCTCTATAAAAATACATATTTCAAAGAAATTTTCCTATTTTCCTTAACTAATTAATTTTATAATTACATTCTTAAGATTATCGTTATGAGGTAGGTAAATGTGACAGAGGAACAGTGGTTAACTTGTTTTTAAACAAAGTAATCCGTTTCTGTTTCTGCACAGTCTGCGCTACATCTCACACGCGCAGCCATTCTATGATAAAAGAGCCAAGTAAATAAAATTAAAAATTCCGCGTACAATCTGAGCTTCATCAGCAATAGTCAGGGAAATGGCAGGACGTCATTCGCCAAACAAAGCCTGGAGAATGTATCGACAAAAACCGACCGAAGTAACAGGGGAGCTAATGGAATACGATAAGGGACAGTTTTCAGATAAATCATGCAGCCGGATAACCTCTCTAAAACAGTGTTATACGCAGAGTATGTCGTACAGGACGTAGGTTAACGACACGAACTCTGCACAATAGGAAAATCGCGTCTAATAAAGGGAGTATCTCATGTGGGAGATCCCACGAGTATTTGAGACCGTTGCAAAGGTAACAAGTCAAAAAATAAAAAAATTGGTATGATTCCCAAACATAAGTTTGATACCTGCCCAATGCTATNCGACGAAAAAAATAAAACCTGTGTTTGCGTAGTTGATGGAGTTGATGTTTTTGGTATATAAGATACTAGCTGGGCCCACGGCCCCACTTGCGTGGACTACAAAATTATTGTTTAGGTTTTTTTTTAAAATAAAGTTGAATTTTACTTAGTGTTAATTATGAGATAAATATTCATTAGACAAATATTTTAAATTGAAACATACTTATATGTTATTGAAGTGTCAGACACGTATTTTCAGAATTGTGACTATATAAACCTTTTAGCTAAGTATGCTATATCTACGAAACAATGCAATCAATCACAACTTAACTTTGTATACTGGAAGTGTCTATGCAAATATCAACTTAGCTAATACACAAACTCTTTACTGCACCATACGGTCAACCGACTCGCGAAAAACTACTTTTTCACAAAACTTTTGATATCTCTTAAAGTATAGGTGGGAGTTGTATGCTGCATAGAAAATTTATTATCTTCGTTAAACAGTTGTAATACAATTTTTTTTCTTTGAAAAATATTAAGTGTTTAATGGGGAAACAACAGCTTGAATTTTACCTTATTATTTATTGAGAAATTAGATGGCAAAAATGCTTATTAGTATTTCTCTGTTATAGATAGATATATGCTACCGCCAAGTTTTTTTTAGGTCTTTTTATTCTACTGATACCTGCCCAATGCTATGGTTTATAAGTAGGTATTGAATCTGCTCTCTGCGTAAGGCACCAGCAATTGAGGCTAGCCCTCAGTGTTAGGGCGTAGGAATACGTCGACACTATTGTCTCTAGGTCCAATTTACTAATAAATTCACCTCGTTTTCAGGTTACCAATAAATCAGTTTTATTAACGCTTAACAGGGCCACTTATACATGTACACACGAGACAACACTCCTCTTCCCTTTTATACGTAGGCTCCGTATTGTTTGGCATGGCGCTTCGCGTCGCGGAAGGGGGGGGGGGAGGCAAGATTCTTCACACTCTCTGGATGACTCTACTTATCTGGATGGAGGCGCAGTCTTCTCTCGGCTGGCGACTTGGGACTGTTCCGGCACTTGGTGGGCGTCTCGATGCCTGATCTCGAAGCTCCTCTTGAACTCCCGGCTCTCTCCGCACTGCTCGCTCGACGATGTCTGACTGACTGATCGATCCTCGCACTGGTTTCGTCCGGCTCCGACCCGGACGCCTCGCTTCAGGTCCCCCGACTGACTGACCGACTGCTCGATCCTAGACTGACTAATCCGTTCCTCCCTCCTCCTCATGGTTTTGTAGACTCGATCGCCATATTCAACTTGCACCGTCCCTGCACGTCGCTCGGGGTGCTTGCCGCGTCCCCCCTTAGTCGTAAAACACGTGGCCGCTGCTCCTGTGGTCCGCAGTCGGCCTGGCGTCGCCCCTTGATTCTGGCCTGGAAGTTTATTGTTCCGTTCTGCACGTGCGGGAACTCTTGGGTGGCCTCTTTGGTTCGGCGCACTTATGCCTCCGGATATCGTGTCGTTATTATCCCAGCACACCCACCAGAAGCTCTCAATGTTTATGGTGGTAGCTAGTCTGGGACAGGCGCCGCTGCTGGTGTGGGCTCCGCGTCCCTGACATCTGCGAGATGCAGCTGCAACCACCTTCCTCCGCACGTGGTCGTTCCGCCGGGCCGTCCTGGCGCCATTCTCCCATCATGTCCGCCAAACCCTTAATCCTTATTGCGGTCGTCCGCCTGCGAGCTTCGCCAGAGCGTGTGTTCTGACGAATAAAATATAGGGACGCAGAATGCATCAAGTTTTTAACCCAGGAAACGTATTGGAAATATACTATATGTAAGTCTTTTAACTTTCCTATACATGTATGGACATTTTCCTGTGCACAAATGGAAAGATTACCATACAAATGTGTGGTGATATTTCCAATTTTTTAATGAATTATACCATACAACTTAAGTATATTCACCAGACTCTTGTATAAAAACAATTCCAAACCAGATTAGCAGATATACTAAAGTAGTATGGTACTGTTACCAGACACATGTATGGGAACGATCATGTACCATATTGGCAGCTGTAGTACAAGCGTATAGTAACTTTACCAGACATATGAATAGGAATCATCACATATTATAATGGTATATGTCGTACACAAGTGTGGTATCTTTACCAAACAATAAGTCAGCTTGCAAAAATAAATACTTCAGGCGGAAGGTGAGTGGCTTCCTGGTAACTGACTGTGCAACATGCAGAGCTCATCAAAAAGTAGTACACACACTGCCAAAATTGTCAGAAAAGTGTGACTTATATCGCATATTAAAGAAGAATCCATGTATTTTGTAATACTGTAAAATATTATGCAGGCATTTTATTATTTAAATGTTCTAAAAATTATATACTAAAAAACAGCTTATTTGTAATAAAAATTTTACCATTTTTAAATTTTGGATGCTTTAAAAAGTACATTTAAATTCACATATAAATAAATTGGGCTCAAATGAATGTGCAAAACTCAATTATAAAAATATTTTAAACATTACTACTAGTTTTTATTATAATCAGAGTAATTATGGTACTCTTACTTCATATATTTAAAAAATGCACTTTATAAACATTATTAAATGAAAACACGCTTAAATTAAGATTACCAACATACTCTCATTACATGATTTTAAAGCAAATAAGAAAAATTCTTGCAATACATTTTACAATTATAAATATATATCCATTCTTCTTTCATGTGCAATACAAATAGTACCTTTTTGTCAATTTTGATAGTGTGCGTACTATTTAGTTCTGAATGTTGTACAGCCAGGCGTAGTGCTTTATTGAATGCCTAACTCCTCCTACTTGAAGCTACTAAGACTTAGATCTTTTACATTTTTCTATCGCCCTGACTCAGGCCAAAGCATGAACAGTGACATGCCACTCTCTACTGCGCATGCTAAATTTCAATTTGTATATTTAAGAATGAGCCAAGGAACCTGAAGAATTTCTACGTTCTGCATCTTTATTCTTTAGTTATGAATTGTGTGAACCCCTTAAAAATGACTACATACCAACATTTATAGTGTGGCAATCAAATATGATACCTTTATTAGAAATGTGTACAGAAATGAAACATACTCCCTCAAGAAGTTTGTCCTCAAAATTGCACGAATGCCAGATATAGAGGAACTACACCATACCGCTTCAGAGGTTATTTATTCTCCGTATGTGTTGAAAGTTTCCTAAAAATTATATATATGTAGGAATAGTAAGATTTTAGGAATTATCAATACATGGATGTAGAGGTGGGTTCCAGAGTATCAGCCTGCTATTTTGTATCTGATACACACTTGTATCAAGTACTGTAAATAAGTATGCAGCTAAAGTATGAAGATACATTTAGTACCAGTTTAACATTGGCTGCCAGTAAGTTGCGTCTGCAGTTGCATGCAATTATGATAGAATAAAGTTTTAGTTGTATTTAAAATGTGCTGTTAAGATAAAAACCAAATTTCTTGGTTTAGATTTGGAGACTGCACAGTTAAGTGATTTGTTTTTTTAAGATAATAATTTATATCTTAGCTTTTGTTTACACGATTTACACATTGCAAGTTCATTATCTTATCAGAAACATTTTCGCGCAAATGAAGTATTTTATTATGATCTTGTTCTTATTCATAAAGGCTGTTCATGGTAAAGTGAGCACTTTTGAGGCCGTAGTTACTTTTTTCCTAACAGCCACTTTTTATGCTTCAACCAATTTTTAAAAATAAATACTACCATGTAGGTAATAAGCACAATGTATATATTTCACCGGACTCGAATGTTATCGTCCAAGGCTAAAATAAAATATATTTATTGACTATTATTTCATATGAGAGGACTTTCAAAGTGCTCACTTTACCGTGAATAGCCTATACTTTATTTCACTGCAAAATATAACACACAGTACACAAACTCAAAACACGCAATTGCTTGATAACGGACGTACTAAAAAACGCGGGTATCTGATACATGCCTACCTGATACTGTGTACACGCCCGCTACTCGAAAGACTGGCGAAGCATCAATGTACTCGAGAAGCTCGGGAATTCCTGTATATGATACAGATTCATCGTATCAGATACAGGTCTGTAGCTGTATCAGTTTGGAGCAGGTACAAAAATAGCCGTAATAACTCATCTCTACATGGATTGCAAATTTACAAGACCAAAATATAGGAATAGCACATTTCAAGTTCAGCAGACTGTTCTTTGCTCAGTTATGATCATGTACCAATTGTATTTTATATTTTTGGATGCCTATTCCGAAGAAATTAGAGGTATAATTAGGCACTTTTGACTGAAAATGGTTCATTTTATTTAGTTAGTACATAATATAAACTGTAAGATATATATCGTTTTTCATTACTGAAAGTTAAAAAGGAATGTATCCACAAAACAGATTATAATAAAATAAATTAAGCAAATTCAGCAAGTAACAGCGAAAGCAAATATAAAGCACGATTATCCGTAATTTACGTATTTTTATTACTCTGCAACAGCATTTTCACTTAACTTCGTGTAAAGTAGTTAATTCATTGTACATGATGAATGGAACTTGCAAACTATGAAAAGATATAATCTGCAAAATCTACCAATAAAGATGTACAAACTCATTGTAAATTTTCCTCTTTACACAAATACATCACTTCAAGGAAAAAAAATTTCTAGGTTAGTAATATTTAAATTTATCTTTTACTCAGAATTGTTTTGGTAGCACTATTTTTCTACTTTCTCTGAGTATGACATGGCATATGGCACATTAAATTTTATCAAATCTCTGCCAATGACATGACAAATAATAGGAATGGCAGGCACAAACAAAAAACCAGAAGCAAACACCACAAATGTATTTGACATACCTTGTTTATTTCTACAAGTTGCAAAGACACAAGAATTTTTTCCATATGATAAAAATAACTACTAACAACTATGAAAAATAACTTGACTTAGTTTACATAGCGACCTGTGTAACTAACAAAAGTAGCTAGTAAAAAAAGTCATTATTTTGGTTAACACTATAAGATACACTTTTCCCACTGATGTGTGAATTTCTGCACACTGTTTTGCAATTTTCTGATGCAAGCATCAATTTCACTGTTACTGCTTTGTATTCTTATCCCTTGCCATGAATTTATATCCAGAAATTGTCTGAAACAAAACACATTTAAAATGAGTTAAGAATGTGTACGTATAGTTATGATTGTTACAGCATAAGTTGGGGTTGCCAGATATTCAGAAAGGAAAATCAGTACAGATGCTGGTGACTTTGCTTTCATGTCTCACCATAAATTAAAAAGGTCTCATACATTTACCAAACAAGGCCAAATTGTACATATTTTTTAATTTGAAAATAGTGTAGATTATATTCAATTTTTGTTCACAAAAATACATTTTCAGGTATGTCCTGGGACTGTGGAAATCCAGTTTTTTAAATGCCATGAGTGTGTTTGAAAATAATAAACATTTATTATTCAATTGATGCTACAATCACTAATTTGTAATCACATTAACTTTTGCTAGGTTGTGCAGTTGAAATTAAAAATTGGAACATTGAGCTGTTACAGACAAGAACAGTACGCGGAACAAAATGAACAAAATTTAAATTGTTCTGAGTAAATCTGTACATCTGGCAACACTAATTATAAATAGTATTGACTGACAGACTACAAAAACACATCAAATTAAGACATATTACTCTCGCAACAAAACACCTAGAGTGTAATCGCGGATTCTTTACACTTTTTGAATTAAACCATTGAAAAAACACCTCTATGTATGACTTGTTTGATTATTCACTAATAATATTAAAACTCACAAGCGTTTTATACTTCTGTTAATATAAAATCATATAAAAGTATGTCGTTTTTGGTTATATTAGAATTTTCTGTGTATTTTGTTTATGAATTATAATAGTTCATTAATAATTAAAATGAATAAAAACTGAGAAAATAAGTGGGTTGGTAATGCCTAGAAGTAATAGTTCCTATGTAAAATATTATTACACTGAGTGCACACGAATGTGGTGCGTTGTCACTTTGATGTAGTTTTCTATACTTGGTGAAGCTTTGTTTGCATGAGGCGGAGCAATAACTAGAAAGTAGAACTTAAGAAGGGAGTTAGAAAAGCTATAAGGAACCGTGAATAGACTATATAAATAATTACACACAAAAACCGAAACTAGCAACAAAAAAATATCAGCTAGCACAAATCGAAAAATAACTTATGTATGTTTTCAATATTGCGGAGTAAACATATACATGTAATTTGAATTTTTAAATAATGTACACAATTTCAGTTTTAAAACGCAGAGATTCATATCACCAGTGAAGAGGAAAAGTAAACTGTTAGCAAAGTGTATCAAAATATTACACAGCGCAGTTTTCATCTGGGTAAAGCTGAAGCATCCAAGAACTTGTTGATGATAGTTGCTTCGTGTGTCAAGATTGATGGCTAAACACTCACAATTTGTGTAGGTAAATTTCTTTACTGCGATTTAAAGCATTTGATTGTTTATAATTTCACATCTACCCTAAGGGAAGTTTACAGCGGAATAAAACACCCTTCTAAGGATAGGTTAGGCTTAACATCTCTAACAACTAGGCCATTTGAAACGGAGCAAGTTGCTCAGAGAAGCAGGAGCCTGGTAGGAATTTGCGATGATCTGTACTAAGCAACTAGCCCAGTATTCACCTTGAGGAATTACCGTAAATCATAGAAAACTGCAATCAGAATAGCTGGACAAGGAATGAAACCAACATCCTTCTGAATGCGAGTCCAGTGGTTTGCACTGTGCCACCTTGCTCAGCTACAATCTATCAAGCCAATACAAATAAAACTACTTAAATAATTACCCTACTTTCTCAAATACAGTTATTCCTGGTTCAACGTAAGTTGATACACAAAGTTTTTAAACAATCATTCTGGATGTTTACATTTTGTAGGAACTTACTTTTCTGGGATTATAGAATATAAGAAATTTAAGGCGTATTAAATGAACAGAATTTAACATGCTAACTGCCCACAAACTATGCACAGCATGACTAAGAACATTTTTGCAATAGTCTGTCAACCAATTCTGACTAAACATCATTATCTTATATATAATCTGTGCATATTAAAGACAGGGAAAAATATCCTACACTAAAATATGCAAACGGTTTAAATGGTTAGTACTAAATGTCTTTGCAGTTTTATAATATTAAACTTATGGTATGTGTGATACTTTTATTTTTTTTGTTACAAAACCTGTTTTCTTAGTTATGCTATTTGAGTTTTAACTGAAGTGGAATGCTTCGCTTGCCAATTATTAATACCACTGAAGCACATATAAATGTTTTAATACTATAAAATAATACGTCAATTAAGTTAAATTCTGTTGAGAAAACAAGTTTGATTAACCTCTTGAACTGAACATATGGTGCAAACCACCAATAAATACAAATGTTACATAATCTACAAAGTAATGTGAGGGAAACATTTTGAATCAGTAGGTAGTGTTTTTTTTACATCTGATGAAAATTTTCTGAGTTGATGATGCAGATTACTTAATGTCAATTAGGACCAGCTTAAAGTGCTATGGTTTGTCTAAATATTTTCACCAAAAATAACAAATTGTTATCTAATTTACTTAGTTTTAAATATCAAATCTCATCAAAATTATCCACATGCATGCCTGTCNCCCCCCCCCCCCTTCCCCCTCACACACACGCATACACAAACCATACACTTGGTGTGAAATGTGAAAGAAATTTAGTGTCCAAATAAACAGACACGAATTATGCAAAGCCAGCCTCCTCCTGAGGTAACATGTAAATACTGCAATGATATAAGGATTTATGCAGTTTGCTTAGTGCATTACTAGTTATAAAAAAGTTAACACTACTCTTAATTCTTAAAACTCATATAGCTCATCAGAACCCATATTTTACCCAAGAATACCACTCAGATTGCGGGTTTAGTGAGTGAAACCAAATGCAGACATCTTTAAGGTCCCACATTTATGGCAAATAAATTAAACTTATTTCATTATACAAATTTTATAATTTTGCTATAAAAATATTTTCATTTTTCCAAGTAAATATTATAGTAAAAAATACGCATGTTATTGTTTTTGTAACCCAAATGTAATTAGTTATTCATTAATTCAAATTGGTACATACTGTATTCCCGTGAAAGCATTAAAAAACATTTCACTGTAAGAAAGAAAGGACAACCTGTCCAATTCACATTGTCACAGTCATGGCAATTTTTGTATGACCAATCGTGCACTTTTTCAAGACATTTAAAACTGCCTAAGAACACTCCTTAGCATTTGAGTTTTCTAAGAATTTTATACCACCCATATACGGATTCTGTTGATTTGTACATAATATTTTCAATAGAACACAAAAACACACTGTCTCTTTTAATCAGTCCTTACATACCACATAATGGCCACATCTTGACCTTCGAAAACTTTCCAACCTTTCTTCCTACACTTCAAAGTATTATGGATACATGATTCCCCTAATGGCTTTGTTCCTCTTAGAAGTTTACTACCGTGCGTTTTTGATAAATTAGGGCCAGAAAAACAATTAAACTGAAGTAAAATTAAAATAATAGTAGACATTGGCAAATTGCGTGTTCACTGTTAAATATAACCCCAGCACAAATTTTGCAACCTTAGTACAAAAATTAGTAAAAATTATATCACACACAACATGAAAATACTCCTTACATAGTAAAAGTGTTTTCAACAAAATTCCCAATAGTAAAGCAGAAAATGTTTTTTTTTTTAGAAGAAAACTTTTTTTTAGTGTGAAATTTTTTGCTAAAAGATATCTGCTTTTACACCAATTCACTTGCACTATATCTGTATTTTTATTTTTTATGAACCACATTATCACTGTTTACTGAACATATGATATGGCCATGTTTCCGTATGTCTTTTTGTGCTGACTCAATGTTTACTTAAACATTTAAGCCTTCATTTTCAAACTCCCGGTTACAATTTAAAAATTTTACTATTTCTGGCAATCTTAGCCGATTTTTCAACGCAAGTGGGCGACTAAAATTCTGTCTTCACTTCACTATCAAATACGTAAACAACAATTCACAGAGGGTGAGTAAATTCTGGAACGTTACAAATACTACTCTAATGTTAAATGCGTAATTATTCAATTAACCTAGATAAATATTCATCAGTGTTATATCTACGCATTACTTTTGACATATCACCCACATTTTTAGATAAAAAAAATAAAAGATCGATCAGACAGTGTCTGAATGAGCTCAGAGAACAACCACATGTGCTGTTGCGAACTTGTTACAGTGATGTTACAACGAACGTTGTCTGTTCTTCTCAATTCGTCGCGGAGAGCGCAAATGGGCGAGAGCACAGAGAGGAGAGAGCATAAAGCTGCGCTCTTGCTTGTGCTCTCTCGCACTCTCCGACCAAAAACCATATTTGTCTACAGTCTTCAAGCATTTTAATGAGGTTTTAGTATATTTCTGGGCAAAAACCATATCACATTTTACTGGTATGGTAATTTTAACTGTTCTAGTATATGGAATAACTTGCATAACATGCATTTCTTAACATATAGAAAATGATTTCTGACACTCTTGGTTTTACCAGGTTATGTTTTTTTGTCACTTTCGCATAGTGTGCACAGTTAAATACAATAATTGCTGTAACACGACAACATAAATGTGCAAACCAAAAATAAATGTATTTTATTTCCCAATAGTTACTCCTGTAGTGCAGTTATTAATTCTGAAATTTGTTTAATATATACATAGTACTTGCAATAGCTATGACAGTGATTATAGCTTAACATGATTTTGCACCTTCTGGCATCAGATGTGTGACGTCAGAGATATTGGGTGTCTCAATTTCACAGAGCGAGCATGTGCAGTAGTGCTGTCGATAGATTGTGCGGAAGAACACTCTTTAGATTGGGACATGGCATTGGCAATGACTGCCTGTTAACGAGTGCTTAGCGGTTCGGGTCAACTTATTCAATTGTATGCATAGCGATAACATAAATTTACGATTGTGGAGTAAATACAACACAAATTGTTTTAAGGGTTTTAAGTGCATGTGTGAAGTACATGAGAGATAATGCTGTATAACATGGAAAAATGTTTGTAAGTGTTTTCATGGGAAAAGAAAGTCACCATTGTGGTTTTGAATAAAATTGAACGAGACATTTGTTTCGTTTTGTGAATACAGGAATTATTACAGAATATTGTGAATAAAAATGATTTCTACATAATTTGCATTACTTCACATTATTCTGCAACTCATGAAACTTTCTAGGACCTAATAATTACATGATTATGACGCCTGCATTGGTATTTAGTAATGTGTACTGCATAATTGCAGCACAAGTTGTCAATTAATTAAAATATGGCCAAATTAATAATTGAAAATTCAGTATCGTACAAAAAGTAAAGACTCATTACATCTATTCTAATTTTGCCGCATTATTTTCACATTACCACAGCCCAATGTAACATTTTCACACTGAAGTGGCAGTTTTTCACAAGTTTTTATGAAATTGTGCATCATCTGCAAAAAATACAGGTCCAGGATAAATCACGTAATCAGTAATATGTAAAAGGACAGAAGCACAAGTACGCACAGTATAGTACTTGTCAACAGGCATACACAAAGAGTGACTCATGTTTCACTTAGATACGTGGTCGCGACGTTTCGCGTGATTGTTGACTGTGAGTATTTGCGCTTCTGTTCTTCCATGTATTATTGGTAACCTAGAGGCCACCTTATCACCCTCAATTTAATGTTTAGTAATGGCTCACTGCACTTCATGGACAGCAAACAGTTTGATATCATGCATAATGTGTGACATGGGCAGTATTTCCACCAATAACACATTTCAAATGTTATGCACATATCTTGGTTTACTACACACAAAGATTAATTCTGACCCAGAAAGAATGACATGACATAAACGTGCAAACTTTTCAACTGCCCATCTGCCTCGAGTGTGAACCACATTGTTGAGTATTTGGTTGTATCCATTAAAGAAATAACATCGTGCTTACAATATCGTCTAAAAAGTACAGGATACATCTTTCACTGCAACTTTTGTACCATAAAAATTATTTTGAAACCCTTCAGCGTATCCCAAAAAAGGAATTTTTTGGTAATATATTGTTATATTGAAACTTCTCCTCCACAAAATTTGTGTGCAGAACTATTAAGCTTTGGTACAGATTTTTTCACCAATCACATGGAAACCCTTTTAAAATAAAGTGCATGGAAATTAAAATAAATTATCGTAGAAACACAGTAGCCTAAAGACAATTGAATTCATGGAATTAGGAAGCAAACAAAGTAAATTTGTTTGGCATGTAATTGCAATGTTTATTCATAAAATATATATTTCACTGCAACATATATTCTCAATTCTGTCAAAAATATGTCAATAGACTGGAAATTTAAAAAAAGGTAAGAAAAATTTCAATATTTGCATTTAGTGAGAAATATATAGTAACACGTTAGCGAATATTGAAAATACATACTGTTCTGAAGGAAAAATAAACCACGAAACGATACATCCCAACCACTGACCCTTATTGTAGTTTCAATGATATATTTGAACAGACTGCCTGCTTCACTGAGCTATTACACATTTTTCAAGCATAATAAATTCATTTATAAAGGAAAACTGTGAGAAAACACCAAGTCACTAAATAAAATAACTATTAATATTCTAAAATAATCATGTATTTTGTACTAATGGACTCATTTGTAAAGTGTAGAATTGTATCCATGCTACGTTTAGACAAGTTCCTAATTTTAATGACTTATTTAATTTTTGTGTTTTCCACAGACATGGTCATTGTTGTACGAACCCACCATTTTCTTGTCTACGAAGCTTTATTTCAAGTAATGTGTACAGTGAAATCGATGAAAATGATTATGTTTCCACTGTTATAGAGTCCTACTACTTTCAAGCAGATTGTGTGCAGGGTAGACAGAGCTGGCCAACGTTAAACTCAGTGTAGGCAGCTGATCTACAGAGTGTGAGTGATTTGGCGCAAATAACAAGCAACTGAAATGAGCTTGACATGCGCCGGCACAAATAAATAAATCAATAAGTAGTATACGTTTTTATTCTCTCACAAGTGTCAGTTATGTTGGCCTGATTGTATAACAGACTACAAAAAACCTACAGAAATAGAAAAATAAAGGAAAATGCACAGGTTCCAGAAATATATTTTCGGAACAACTAAGTAAAATGCTACAATTCTATTTACTTGGAAGAGGGGGAGAGGAGAAGGGGGGAAAGACAGCTCCAAATGTGTGATCAGGAAAACGGGCACACGCCAGCAAGGTGATCGCCCTGTTGTAAAATGCAAGTTAATGGTAGTCTGTTCGTCAGTAAGGCTTCGGCATTCACTACAGCATGCAGAGATCAGACAATCAGCACTGCAGTATGCATCAGCAGGTTACCGGAAAACGAAAGTTTCCTTAACTAAGTGAGCGGTTTTATCAACATAAAGAATGGAATTCATAGTTGGTGGCTTGTTTCGCGAATGAGCTAAACGCACAAGGTAATGCTGCTCCTTAAAGCAATACTTCTTTGAACAATGAATTCATAAAAAGTTACTTGGTATAGTAGGTATTATATCAGCCTTAATTATTCGGGCCAATCTTAGCTTGATGAATTATCTTTACGAGGCACAGAACTTCTTGGCCACTGAAGGTCGGGCGATCTGATTCGCTCCTCCCACTAGCTTGTGCCGGTAGCCTATCACGGCTGTGCGCTGTTGCCTAGCTCGCAGTGTTACATTGGCAGCAGCGAGTCGAGCAACATACTTCTCAGATGCGCTCAAAAAATCGTGAAATATTTAATTAAAATAAGGTAATTTTTTGAAAGAAGCTGAATTTGCTGAATAAGAAGGGGGAAATCCTATGTCTTAAATTTAACAGTTAGTATTTTACATTATTAAGGAGTGTGCATAACACTTCGCATAAACACACGAATATTTTCTTTCGTCATAAATAAAAAGGATATTCTTCGCTCTTTCATTGACAGGGGACCATATTTCGTAGCTATAAATGTAGATAATAAGTAGCACAGCTGCCTCATTCCACCCAGTTTTGGGTGTCCGCTCTGTTCTGTAGCTTCAGTTCCGCGACGGGCTTTCAACGTTTCTCATCGTTTTTCAGTTGCTTGCGTGTAAAGTTTTCGCTGAAATTATGGCGCTATCTAAGCCTTGTGCTATAACCGGTAGTTGCAGAAAGTAAGTGGTTCACAAACAATACTGATTTGTAATCGTTGGTGTGCATTAATTTGTAATTGAATTTTTAAAAATAATATAATTTCGCGAAGGTACAAATTTTAAACAAAATAAGGTGATTGAAAGCGAGGGTATGTGATGTCGGTGAATGTACAGTGCGATAAGTATGCATTGCATCTACGTCGAAGGCAATATTTGTGTCACAAAAAAAGTCAGGAAACGAGTTTCGGTTTTTGATGACTACCAAAAAATATCTTCGGAGAACGTGTTAGAATTTTACAATAAAGGGAAAAAATCCGACAACGAAACAAATTAAGTAAGTAATATGTGACGATTTCAGCAAGTTCCATAGCAAAATCGCTGAATTTTTTTGTTCTAACAAATCGAATGACGGGAGAAATTTGTAAAGGAAAGGTGTGGCAGAATATGTGCAGACAGAGAGGAGGAACTTGTGCTGCCATTATAAGCTACATCAACAAAGTTTAATTATTTTTCTATGCTACACGCAAATGTAAATAAATAACAATTATTACATTTACTTTTAATTGTTCTCGCAAGTCTGTTAATTTATGTGTCGGATAATTTTTAATACAAACATAAAATGATAATGAAAACGTGCTATTTGCACAGGATTGTATGTCTTTCTATGTTTTTATTAAACGCAACACAACTGCTATTTGAGCTGAAGGCAAATATATTCTGTGTATCATATCCTAATATACGTATCTGGCACATCATACGTTTCCACAATTCATATTATCTGTCTAAAATCAATTCGTCAATAAACCGTCAGTGTAACATAACGAACAAACACAATTTCAACGTCTTGATATCACGTTTGATACTCTGAAATCTTGCTTCTGGTTTCAAAAATTCATTTGGCTGCAATTATCGCAATTAATTTCTTGAACCAAAGACGTTTTCACTACCGCAACGGTCAATTATTACATAACTTTATCAATAATGTCAATCACTGACTTATTTCATGTTTATACAACAACTTTCGCTGCCAATTCCAACACTTGCTTTAGCAAGTGTACTTAAGATAACACATGCAGGAAACCAAATTTGGTAAAACTGAAAATGTAAAAATGTATACTATTTCATCCGTAATTCCATAGTGAGGCCAGGTTAATCATAAAAAGAATGGAAAATCAGTAGTACTTGGCACCTCTGGTTCGTGCTGCATTAAATGTACAGTGGCATCAATCTGATTTTCAAGTTGTACTTCACAATTGATGTGCCTATGATAAGTGCCAATGGCAAATTATTATAAATGTGCCAATTTAAAGATATCCAATGTCGGTTATCAACTATCAGACTATCACTAGTGTCAGTGGCTTTTGTGCAATAAAGTCCTTATATATATGTATTTAAGTAAATACATGTTTAATATATAGATAGTATATATATAACTTAACTTACTTCCATCGCATTGCAATTGATCGACATTTGCATCAGTATACCACTCACACCCGTCTGGCCAAATCACTATGAGTTTGCCGTTTGCTGATGAGGCTACTTCTGACAAAATATCACCTTATACCTCGGTGACACCATAAGCAAGAACAACCTATGAATCAAAATTGAAAATGTTTGCGAAATCAATACTGGCAGCTTGCTTTAAATTAGTCAAAACTAGACAAAACTAAAACTGGTGCAAGTGGTGGAAATAAACATAAGTATCATGTAATAAAACATTGAGATAACTGCTAGAAGGGTCAGCAACACATTTTAAAGAGAACAAGTGAAGTTTCATTGTGCTCAGCAATACTACTTGTTCAAGATTGTGTAGCATATTTCAGCCTATTTTTTCCAATTTCTCTAAGAACCAGTGTATATTTTTGATGGTATCACATCACATGTTGTGATGGAATAATTTCATAATTGTGACATGTTATTTTGCGTCCCAAAATAGTACATCCTTTAATTTGTTAATATTTATATACACAGTGAAATGTTTTGACCAGTAAAAACAAGGATGGGTACAAGTTAATCACATATTTCGGGGAAATTGTTTTACAAGATACAAAATTGCGACATTTTGGTTAAAATTGTTTCAGGTATTTGAAATTGTGAAATAATGGAATGCTTCACAAAAAAATCTGGATAATTGTCTAAGATTGGCATATGAAGTAATAAAACGTAGTTGGTTCAAGTAAACAATTGTGATAGATTTTATTGAATTAATTTTTAGAGTGTTTGCATAATCGACTGCTTGTCAGAACTACATTTGATAGTAATAAGTTATGTTAAAAGTAAAAGTTATTAAAATAGTGTTTGTTTAGGTTCGAAAAGTGTGTCTGCTAAACTGAGTGTTAAAATTTTCTGATGCGGCAGTATAAGATGCAAAGAAAGAACTTTACGTTTTTCATAACGTTAACGTTGCAGTGAGCAAGTATTACAATAAAATATAAAGAGAGTGCCACATATACTGTGAATATACGAATGCCAACAGCAACATCACCACACATATTAACTATATTTGTCCGCTGCAACCAAATGTTTCGCTACCCACAGTAGCATCGGTGGGAAAGGTGAATATATACTACACTTTTTCTTCTTACAACCTGAAAGTTATGTAAACAAGCAACAGAAAGAAGTTTAACTAAGTTGTTATAAGCTACATGGTCTCAGTTTTTGCTGTCAAATTGTTGGGGTGATACAAAATATGGCATTCTATCAACATTATTTACACATTTTGCACGATAGTTATTTTTGTGATAACATTTTTTTTGTAGTTTAATTTTTGTGTGGAAATCATGCCCTTGCTTATATTTTATGCATTAATAGCAACTATTTAATATGGTCACAAAACAAGTACAAAGCCCTACATAAAATTTTGCTTACAGTCCCATAGTTGTATGCTGCACAACAAAAAGCCTGCATGTAAGTCCAGTGGCTAGAATGTAGAAGTAATACATGAGATGTGCCACTCAAGGCCACCTACAATCCATGCCCTACTCTAACAAACAAATCTCAAGTAGGCAAACCTGCGGTAATTGTCCAGATAAGGGGCTATTCTGAAAACGGGAAAATAATACTTAAAAATGGTGTATATGATCATTACTAATCATTGTTAATAGGAATTTAATTGGCGCCTCACGTAATATGCAGAATATACCATGAAATGTGATGGAAAAGATGGCTATGAAGATCAGGATATGTATGCGGTAAAACACATACAATTTATGTCAAATTTTGTATATTTATTTCGGGTCGCTGAATCGTGTTAAATGCGAGAAGGCCTCTGGAAACGAAACCTTAATTTACAAAACGTTATTCACATGGAGTTTATTTGCTGACGCGCTAAGGTTATTCAGCTATACACCACAGCTATACACCACGAACAGTTTCGGAACATCATTAAATTGTGTTGAATTTTTTAAGGCTTACCTTCTTGATATTAAACAGATGATTGTACTATGTAATATATAAGTAGTATATAATACACAAAAGGTTCCAAGCGTTCTTTACTTGTAGTTTATGTGTATCGCCATGTTACGCTTGTTCAACAACAATGCACAAAGGCAGTAAACAATTGCGCAACAATTTTTGTCTTCCGGTTCAATTTTTACTTATTTCATGCCAGTTTATACTTGTAGTGTCCGGAAGTTCAGAAAACGAGCAAATTTTACAGTGTGAGGGCTTATTATTGTGCGGAAAGAAGAGTTTTTCTTTGCAATTGTTGCCACTCCAAGTTTTATAATTATTAGGCGGAAATACGAGTGTTTGCGGATTTTACACAAATTGAATAGAAATTAACGTTAGTATACATGAGTAATCAGCAATAAATCACAAAGAAGCTATATTCGCTGTTTACATGTCTGAGTAACGTAAATAATGGTCGAATTTTAGCATGTAGGCAAAGTGTATATAGTGTAGTAAATTGTACTGTGCACTATTGCATGCGACTGTGTAAATTGGAGGGCGTACGTACTGCTGTCACCAGCCATGTCAAATACAGATATCCTAAAAAATTAAACTTAAATTTACGATAGTTGAATCATAGCGGGCGTGAGTTTACTTATACTTTTTCTAACACACTATATCCTGTCAGCACAATCTCCCCCTGTAATCATATATCGTGAAGTAACGTTAAGTTAGGTTAGTTCGTCTTGCATTTAACATAGTAAATGATCTCAAATGACATATAATTTACATATATTTTACGGGTTTTACCCCAAAATCTCCCTGATCTTCATAGTCCTCCCCACTACCGCATTGGGTAGTATGTACTGCGAATATCGTGAATGCCCTAGTAAATTCGTGTACTGGATAATGAGCAATGTCAATTCATACCATTTTCCGGGAAGTTTTTTCTCTCGGAAAAGCCCCTATTCTGGATAATTACCTTGGGCAGTAGTGGCGTGTACAGTATAACGTTTTACAGTCATTTGTTATGTCCATAACAGTTCGGTAGAACAACTATACAATGAAGTAAATTAAAAGTTAGGTTCCAGAGTTTCTCCACTTACCGGGTACTGATCATGTGACAATTTTTACTTCTCGTCAACGACAGTAACAATATAATGTGTACTTGTATAATATGAAGCAAAAACCTCTTTTCAAAACCAGGTCCACGTATGCAGTATAGTGACATATTCTATCTGAAAAGGTCGCAGCAGTAAGGAACAAGGAGCATGTAAATTAATGCCACATAATTAATTAGTAATTAAACCTCACAGTCCTTGGCTTTCACAAACAACGTAATATATTTTAACTGCATGATCATTAGCCAGGACCTCCCGAATGCAACATGCCTATCAGTGTTTAATCGCTGCACCTCTTTTTTTTAATTAGTAAAGCGTCCACTTATAAGCTACCCTTAAATTAGATGGGCTCACCAATCAGAGAGCAATGATGGATTTCGTACTTTACTGAGTTACAGCAACCATAGAATTATGAAATATTTCCGGAAGTTTGTAAATCCATTCAAATTTCAGAAAAGTAGGATTTTATATTTAGATTACAGATAAGCACCCTACACATTTCCATTTATAGCTATTGATTATAAGATAATTTTTACAGTTTGGTAGAGTGAAGCCTTCTTAAGAAGTTAGCAATATAAGAAAATTCTTGCTTAATAAATTCATTAATTTTACATCTTGCGTGTGCACATGTGCCATTTAACACTTTTAATAAGTTTTCCTGTTAATAAGTATGACTATTTTCTGCCCCTTCAGGGTTTTAATTACTGTATATCTTTAGTATAAAATAACTTAATATGTTAAGATAATTAAACTGTTTTCATTGAAAATCATATATTGGCTGCCTCACTGCACCTTTCTTACAATTTGAGGTGACACACATTTTGTTTGGAGAAAGCATGCTCTGTGAAAGTTTAAAAACTAAATTCTGGGAAATTACACTACAGAAACCTGCCCATGCTACAACCATGATGTTCACTGAAATAACATTTTAGGATTCCCTGACTTTTCCCTGTTTTCGAGTCAGAATCTTAACATTTTCCCTGTCATATTTCCAGGACCGAAACCTTCCAATACCATATTTTTTCACCGATGACAGAACTAATATGCTATCAGTGAAGCAGAATTAAATTACACTCTAACATACCAAGCAGGGCCAACATTTTATACAGCCTAACTTATATTTCTTGCGATATACAGTACCGTATTGACGTTACACGAGTGCCCATTAGAAACAATAAAATACTTTAATTTTGTACGTATAGGCCCTATGTTAATAAGCAAAAATGTATTATTTTCACTTTAAGACCTTGAAAATTAAAACTTTAAATTGCATGTGATCATAATTTAATTATCCTGTATTAACACAACTAATAACTTTTGCAGATTAGTCAAATATTTACATTTTCCTTGACCCAAGTGAAAATTCACTGACGTTTCCCTGACTTCTCCCTGTCACATAAAATTCCCTAAATTTTCCTGGTTTTCGCTGTGGGTGGACACCCTGCATAATTGAAAAAAGATAACACATACCTAATCAAGAACAATACAAAATGAATACCTTACATGTACTTACGCTTCTTACAATCGAAATAGCTGTAACACAGTCAGCAGACCGCAATTCTACAAACTTAAATTTCCCTACAAGAAAAACTATGTAAAGCCAATCATAGCCCACGTCTATTACTGCACACACAAAATTTACATTCAATAAATTTATATTCGCATAAAAAGTACACTAAATTCAAGTGTGTTAATTTTTACAGTTGCATCATCACTTTACATGAACTCAACTAATAAACGTTTTTAAATATAGGAAAATGTGGGAAATAATATGTGATAAATCATTATTCAACTTAAAAAGTTAAAAGATGGCAATTATTTATAAAAGGAGCCTAAATGGATACGAGTCAGGTATTACTGTGCCCTAACTCAAATGAAAATTTCTCACTCAAACAGCACACAGCGTACTTGTAATGGCCCATCAACAGTTTTTCCGACACTTTACATTAATACAATAACTACATCCACTATCTTGATGTAACAAAAGGCATTACAATGACCAATATGTGATGTATCATGTTTGAAGACAAAAATTTCTATTACACTTATTGTGTTACTATAGATGTCTGTGAACATAGTTGCAGTGGTATTCTGTTTTTCATGTAAATACAACAGGACATTATGACAGTGGCTTTGACCAAAATGTACAGTATGTATCTAAAACAGTTACCTGCTTCCGCTTGTTAATTACTATCACATGTGGATAGATGCTGGATGCATGTTGCCATGTTGTTAAAAAAATACAAAAAATAGTAAGGAAATCGGAAACTAGTAACTTTGTACTTTGATAATAACAATTCTGATTGAACTGTATTTTAAAACGGATGTTTCATTTTCAAGAGATTTACACCTCTGACTACCAAATCTATATTCGCTACATATATTAAAGTTTGTATGCAATGTTTGTATGTAATTTTCCACAAGTGGGCTTACATTGTTTGAAATTTGTAACTGAAAACTGCCCATAAATATTGTTGACTTTACAGACAGTAAAACAGCTGATAGCTGTGGTGGAGAAACACTTGATAAACAACAATTACACAACATGTATATTTTTGGAACTCTCAAAATTTACCACACATACATGAAACAGTACAGTTGTTAACAGTATTTGCTTGTGGAATTCTCATAAGGAATGTTATGTAAAGGGATATTATAATACAATCTTGTCCAGGAATGTTCGAAATTTTGTAACATGTTTACCCCGGATCTTTACTGACCTTCACAGCACAAACTACTATGATGATTTTTGATTATGTCAAATGAACACAAAATCACATAATTTGAGAATTTGGAAAATCCTAAAAATACCATAGAAGTCTCTCTAAAACTTCATAATTACAACATAACTTGATATTTCTGTATTTATGTTATGGTTATTCATTATTAGTTTTTCTCAAACCTTGTATGGGCCTGCATTCTAAAAATTTTTAAATTTAAAGAACAGACACACCGAGGCCACATCAGTATTACAAGTATTATTTTAGGTTATTGGTAAATTTGTAGGAACTCTGTAGTATTCAGCCGCTACAAAACAACCCATTTGGTATATTTAAAATATTAGCCAATTTCTTTTATTTTAATGACAATTTTTTTGATCAAAGCCTTTTAAATAACAATAGTGGCCACAAGCCAAGTGACTAAGCCAAAGCTTAATGTTACGTATAACTAAAAAAATGGTTATTTTTAAATAAAAATGCTGTTCGTTGATAATTTTAACTGCAATAACTGTATTCTGAATGAAATTTTTCTTGAGTTGGGGGAATAATAATTTATTTATTTCAACAAAATATGGCTATATTGCAACAACTTATCATTACTCACATTATATGCTATGTTGCAATATTTAAAAAAAATATTTTATGAATTTTCATTGTTTTGTTACAATAAAGTAATTTTTCTGGGCGTACTAGAAACGTTATATTCAGAATTAATGAATCGACAACTACCTCAGCATTATTTAAAAGTTACTTTGAATTACTAAGCACAGACTCCCAAATAAGTTTAGGTTAAGTTTAGCTGATACATTGAGAAATTATAAGAAAATAATCAGTTATGTGTGTTTTCCAGGCATTAAAATTACGTTTTCGGTAATTTTACTGTTACTTTGCACGCTCTTCAGCTCCCGGAATTCAGTTCAGTGGAGAGCCTAAGAAGGCGATATTTTAACTAAGCTTTATTGTTCTTTTACACTTTTGCCACCGAAGCCAAAGAATGGCAATACCTTTACATATGCACGTTTAACGTAATTTACAACACTTAAACAGATATAAACTGATACATTTGAGCCACGTGTTTCTACATAACACACATTAAACATTCCTATGACGAGAAATATGTTATAAAAATTACGTGTAGATGAATTGTATATATAATTAGTAACTTACCTATAAGGTATCCCGAATTTGATGAGAATAACCACTACTTCTTCAATCTTCTAAAACACCACAAACACCAGAAAAATTAGCTAACAAATATTTTCGCAGAGCGGATATAAGACATGCAACGATCGGCGAAAGCATCAATCACATTCCCTGTTGCACATGGTTGCCGATGAAACACGAACGCTCCCGAACGCGCCGTTCGTAACTGTATGTTGGTAATACTCCCAAACACAGGTACATTTCACACACATTTCACATTTTCAGAAACAGTTGTAGGAATTGGGGTATACGTTCATGGGAAATCCTCTTACCAAACACACGTTTTCATCATTTCTGTATCCCAGTAGGGTAAAATTCCAAATAATATTTTACAGCGCATGTCAATATCATTGGTCCTGAGTTGTAAGAGAGTGTTACCTTAACACAAGTACAATCTAAAATTATGTATTTATCTATGGCTGAAAGTTAAAGCCATCAAAGTGACGCCAATTTACGTTTGATGCTGCAAACCTAACTTATATTATAGTTTCATACGAATAAAGTGAATTTGGTATGACACCATCCCTAGGTTTTTAAATTATTTCCTGGAAATTATAATAAGCATCGTGGCAAATCCGAGATACAGGTGTAACGTTAACCAAACTAGTAGACATGAGCGAAATACATTAACTCATTTAAAATTAACTTAATTAAAGATTTCAAGAAATTCTACAAGTTAGCTCAAAACAGACGCGTTTAAAATACTACATGTAATCATTTGTGGGCAACATTTTCTTCTAAATATCGAAACATCTTCCAACATTCGAAATGTTTCTGGTTACTGTTTTTTGGTCTTTTTCGGAAATGCCTTCAACAAAGCTTAGTTTACAATACATGCAGCAACTTTTGGTTATCTTTTCAGTGTGATTTTGTTGTAAATATTATCGTTCGTTTTCACGACGAAAATCTACTGCATTCGTATACATAAGTGACTGAAAAATTAATTCGTGATTTCATTGGCCATAGTATTCTGCATGCACGAGCTGAAGTGATTTGTTAAATAGCTACTGCCACCGTGAGAAACCAGTTTCAAAATCTGACTGGACTGCAACGAGATTTCGTCCTCCCTTAGTCACTATATATATTTTTTTTGACTGTGTAGTCTACTAAGAGAGCGGCCAATAAATGATCTGCCACTTAAAGAAGCGAAAACTAGTCTGCGCATGTTTAAGAGTTTTAGCTGTGGCACCAAATGGATTTGCTAAGTTATGCGGCCTGTATTTTACGGCTAACGTGCTGCGGAGGAAGTTAAATGTGAGTGTGCGCTGTGTGAAAAAAAAAACATATCTGCAACGTTAAATTGGTGGCCTCTAATCACGACCAAAAAAAAAAAAGAGAGAGAGATCCGAAGAGATTATTTGATGAGAGAACACATAGAAAGTCCGCGAAGGAATATTTAGAGGGCAGTCCTGTAATTGGTTTTTACGGGTGAAACAACGAATCTTTAGTAAACGAACAGCAAACCATTATAGTTAAAATTGCAGCCGGAGCGATATAAGTGCTGTTGAAGTCAAAGTTTTGACGAAGGATCTGAGCCGCGGTGGTGTAGTGGTAAGACTAATCGCCTTTCACCTAGGCGAGCCGTGTTCGATTCTCGGCGGATTCGCTCCCAGATGAGGGAATCGTGAAGGACGGTGCCGCTGTTCAGCGGGTTTTCTCAGGGATATCGTGTTTCCCCTGCACTGGAATTCCGGCACTGCTCCATACTCACCTCGTTTCACACTCGTCGGCTCTCACGACCTCAATGTTAAGAGCTGCCCAAATCTCTTCACTCAAAGGAGCTATATACTATGAAGTTAAATCGTAGTAGTTACAATGAGTAAGTGATGAGCAATACTGTTTTTGAATCTACAACTCTAACCCCATGGAAAGTATTGAATGGTCAGCGATCAATGGTATTTGACCTCTCTAAGTAACCTTCACTACCTGCAACTACCAAAAAAAACTTTATAAATACGATCACAAATTTGACAATGACCGATACTCTGTGTATTTGTGACCCCTGTGTTACTACCTTTACACAAAATCCCGGATATATGCCATACATCCAACAAACGAATGTTTTAGCTATTTCCTTGCAAGATAATACACTAAATCAATAGGGTCTGCAAAGTTCTGTAAATGTCATCTCGCCACTGTTATGCGTTATAACTAGATGTTGTGCTTGGAATGGAATATCAGTAAACGTTATTATTGGCTGCTGTCTCAGCTATGATTAGGCATTCACAAGTACCTACAAAACCAAACAAATTATCGTAGTAACACCTCAAATTATTCAACAGACGGAACAATTCCTCACGCATAAGCGAAAGAGCTTACGAATTCATTGGCTCGTTGCATAATACTGTCGAAGGAGACCTCAATTTTTGAATGCCTGCAACCTCCTGCGGAAAGTTCCTTAGCAGTTCGGTTGCGATCAACAAGTTTCAAGCACCCATGAGTCACTAGCAAAATTGCCGTACAACTGACAAGTGAAGACAGTTTCCTGGCTTGTGCCATATGAGTTCCGGAATACACACGGACCCAGTACTCAGCTTCCGGTATCATTGGGTTAATAATGTCTTATTGATTCTGCTATCATATATATATATATATATATATATATATATATATATATGACACTTAATCTTCAGAAAATTATTCCGATCATCTATTTACTCCCGGTGGATCATATTATTACTAGTTTATTTTTTACTTTCTCGTATTTCGCCACAGGCTCTACTACTATATATCAATTGTGGCAATGTTTACCGGATGCGATTTTCAACATACTGCTAACAAGAATGTTTCATTTACACGTGTGCGTTGAAAATTTTCCCGCAATTTCACGTATTAGTGGTGGTAACAAATTCTATAGAACTCTCCGTGAAATTACAGACACGTAGTTTTTCCAATAACGGACTTTCCGCAAATTTGACAGAACTTTGCATGAACTCGCAGAACCTCGCGGTAAATTGTTTGTTAGTGTTATGTACTTCGGTTTAGAATAACAGATTGCAAAATAATCTTTAATCCTGGTTTATCACGTGTTTTAATTTGAATATATATAAAAACAAATTTAGCAATATTTGAACACGAATTAAATTTGCCAAGTATCGCGACTGGATGATTTTAACTCGCACACTTCTTAAGTGTCTGCCAGCCAATTACAGCGTTTCAGAGGCAGGGTAACTTAATTCTGATTAGCCCAGTCGA
Organism: Clitarchus hookeri; assembly: GCA_002778355.1. NCBI lineage: Eukaryota > Metazoa > Arthropoda > Insecta > Phasmatodea > Phasmatidae > Clitarchus > Clitarchus hookeri. The sequence continues at coordinate 79,261 of NQII01000245.1, read as the reverse complement.
GTAGAAAAGGTATTCTCACACAGGCATGCGGCCAACAACCAAAGAAAATTTGCAAGCTTGGACGCAAGACGTTGAAATCTAGCTTGGACATAGATCTTTTCGCGTAAAACCGGTGGCCCTACTGAAAGACATCGTTACGGTACGTAGAATGGAGACACCTGTTGAATGCGCAGGAAGTGGCGATCTCACCCAGGCGTGTCTCGCACGCTCTCATACAACTGCAAGGAGAACTGAACTTCACGTGTCTTTTAAACCTAGTATATAATCAGACGAATTTTTAAAATTATCTGAACTCTTAAAATTTGCCATACTGCGTTAAAAAACTTTGAAAGGCTGCGCTTCTACAATAATCTATTCGTTTTTGAGAAATGAACGCGTACGAAAACCCGTTTAGCCACAGTTCACACGATTGTGGACACGTTGCAAAGGAATGGCGGTTAACCCCACCGTTTTCGAGGAATCCGCGCAGAAAGGTCGGAACCATTAGGTATTTGAACAAATTCCTAGAAAATGGTAAGGGTTGAGGGTGATAAAACAAAGCAATCTTTTCAATAATTTTTGTCTACTGGTTAGTATCTGCCATTGGAAAACCAATTAAGGTTTGAGATTACGTAATAGTAGCTATACAACATGTGGTTTGAAATCCCTATTTTTTTTTCAATAAAATTCTTTTATAGCAACGACGAGATTTGCAGTGTTTGGAGATATTCTTTCCGTTACACAATATCATGTAGGTTGTTTTTGTATTTTAAATCCTTTCCGTAATATTTACAACAAACTCGTATTTTAACGCCACCTTAAATGGTGAGTACACTATAAACGTAATAGTGAAAACTAATGGTAATGGTTCTACTGGAAATTAGTCGCACCTTAATGATTTTTACGGTAACTAAATTATACTGATTTAAATTTCGCTTCGAGGCGTTTTAAAATAGCGATTACCTGTGAAGAAGTCAGGTTTTAAAATTAGCGAAGCGGTTCAACTTTACCAATACACATATATTACCTAAGTACGACGTATTCTTAGGTGTGGGAATTGATTTATGTTCGTTTGCCTTTGTATTTTCTTCTCATCTTTAAGTGGATGAACAATGTAAGGAATGAGAGTGATCGCCTTGCGAACTCATCATTATTCGATATGTTTAAGCAGAGTTACAATCCCACTTGCCAGAAAATTTATAAATAATACATTTAATTGTTTTTTTGAATAATATAAAAATCACAGTTAATGCAATCGATTGTTTAAATTTTATTAAAGTCGTCGTTTGAAGCACGAGTGAGCAAGAAAGGGTTAAAGCAAGCCTTATGCCGTATCTCGAGAGGACAATGAATACCGCACCGTGACGATTTCCCGTTCATTCGACTGATTGGCCAATCTGTAACAGTCTCTTGAAACTGTTACCACTGATTTGGATATAGAGTTTAACACCCTCATGAAGCATTTCCGGCTATAGGCCGAATACAAGTTTTCGAATTATTTATTCGTAATGAACATGCAGCCGGAGATCGTCGGTGTTGTTCCGACTCACCTGTACATAAAAAGAGCAAAAAAAAAAGTGCCGTTGCCGTGGTGGATATAGGCAACTTAATCAATTCTATCGTGTCTGGAATGGCAGCGAACATACTTAGCCCCATCGAGGTGTTCAGGGATTGAGAAGAGTGTTGGAGCATGTTTTCCTTGCAGGAATTTGGTCGCTAGGTGCGCGCCGTCTACTCGGCGAGGGCTGCAGGAGTGCACGAGGGGGCAGGACGAGGCAGACGAACAGCTGGCGATGCAACCGGTTCTGCGTGCAGCGGCGCGAGTGCGGTCTCCATGTCCTTTATTGGGTGGCGTGACTTCTGGCTCGCCTCCGCGAACAGGGCCTGCCCCTTGCGCAACCCTCGTATCGCCGTCGTGCTGCACACTGCAGTCCACCTTCACGGTTACTTACAACTCTTCTGAAGCCCTGCGGAGGTCCCGCCGTAAGGACATTCCTATGCCTCGTGCAAATATATCTCAACCTAGTCTAGGAAATTACACCAAAGGGACAACGCACTGAATTCGTGCGCACTCAGTGTATGGACATTTTGCATACGCCTAAGAACTATTTCTTACTAGGCATTACCAACATACCCTTTTTTCTCCCTCTTTATACTCATATAAATAATTAATGAACTTCTTTAATTTGTAGATAAAATAAAGGTTAATGTTAACTTGAACCAAAAAATAACATACTTTTATGTTAAGACAATTTTAAAATGTTTACGGAAATGCTTGCTACACCGACTATTGATTATTCTGACATAGTTTACAGAGATATCTCTGAATAATTAAACATACAGTTACAAATAATTCAAAACTATTGCATTAGAGTAATTTTCAACCTTAAACACAAGGACCACATATCAGGATATATAAATAAACTTAAGTGACTTGTTTTAAAAAATCGCCGTGCGTTTCATGTATTAATGCTACAGAAGAAAGTTTTGTTGACAGGACTACCTCGTTATCTATCAAAGAGGTTCAGTTTTTTTTTCATTCTAATGAAAACAACCAAAATGATAGTTCACAAAATCAAAAGAAATTATATTTTTCATCTAATAAATCATTTTGTGATTCATCTATCACTGTAAGAGCGACAAGAATTTGGAGAGAGCTACCTCAGTCTGCAAGAGATAGCGCACCCACTCGCGTGTTTATATCTTTACTAATTAATTACTTTGAAAATAATTATCTGTTTTATTGCTTTGAAATAATAGGACGTAAGCATTCGGTGTGATGTAATATTAAATAATTAACCGGCCTTACATTGATGTTGGAAATAACTGTGTGAACTCTGTCGCATTCGACTGGTGATTTGTCGAGGTTGTGTACACGTGTGTGCGCGCGCGCTTGTTTTTTGTAGATGTGTTCGTGTGTGTGCTCCTGTTTTATAAATGTGTGTTTAGCTGTGAATCATTTAATATGAATTCCCTGAACTGTGTGCGTATAACACAGCCAAAGTGTTTTTTATTCTTCTATGAATTATTTGCTAAATCACTTGTAAGAATGGTCATAATTAATTTCACTGTCCTGAGATAACTTATTAACTTATAAAGTAAATTTTAAATACAATTTTGTACTTTTTAGTGCATTATTAGAATCTAAATTGTATACTTTTGTTATGTGTAAGATAATGCATATGTCTTAACTTAGCCACAATATTAGTAAAGACGTTATCTAATCCAATCTTAAGCGCTTGTGATATGTGGCGTATTTAGGAAACAACCAAACACGTCATATATAGGGTTATTCATCTAATGTTTGACTCAAAAGTGTGAGGAAATCGCGTATAGACTACACCATAGTCCTGTAGTTGGCAAGTAGCCCTGGACGTTCTTGTTGCCCTGAACTGCTTGCAGACCGTCATGGCCGTTGCCGCCCTAGCCTAGCCGTCAGCTGGCACACCGACAAAAAAGGTTTCGTTGAATATAATAAAGCTTGTTTGGTGCACCAAATTAATTGTTTTTATAGGATCAATTTAATATTTTGCTGCCGGAACAAAAATTATTTTCTTGTTCAAATGTTTTATGCTACAAACTTGTAAGGTTTGGTTGCCGCTACTTATGATTGGTATTGACGTAGCGTACGTTAAACACTTCGGTTATCATAACTGATTAATTGCACGACCTAGTCACGAAATACACCTTTGGAACCGTAGCTAATATACATACATTTCTAACGTAAAACATGTACGCAAATAAATGTTTAAGTTTTACAGCTTTACTTCCTTGTTTCCTGTTAAACTTGTTTCACGTGGATTGTTTGTACCATTATTAAGCATCGACGAATATACTAGTAAACACTGTTATCATACCAATTATCCCGAAAATTACAAACAAACTCTCGAGCTGTATTTTTGGGTGAAGACAATCAAATGACCCGATTACCCTACTGCCACCCAAATAAATGGCAGCATTGGCCCAACTGATTTTTGTTGCCACAACCATTTTTCTTATAATAAACATAGTTTTCTTCCAAGTAAACAAACGCTCATCTACTTTAAACTAAATTTTTCTTTGACTTTATCGATTAGTTGACTGTAGTGATTCTCTCAAAACTATTGTCACTAGCCCTACACTGCGTTTCAGTGAAAACAATCATTATCACTGCAGTGAGTAGCCTAGTCACTAGCCGTACACTACGTTTCAGTGAAAACAATCATTATATCTGCAGCGAGTAGCCTACAGTCACTAGCCCTACACTACGTTTCAGTGAAAACAATAATTATCTCTGCAGCGAATAGTCTACAGTCACTAGTCCTACACTACGTTTCAGTAAAAATAATCATTATATCTGTAGCGAGTAGCCTACAGTCACTAGCCCTACACTACGTTTCAGTGAAAACAATCATTATATCTGCAGTGAGTAGCCTACAGTCACTAGCCCTACACTACGTTTCAGTGAAAATAATCATTATATCTGCAGCGAGTAGCCTACAGTCACTAGCCCTACACTACGTTTCAGTGAAAATAATCATTATATCTGCAGCGAGTAGCCTACAGTCACTAGCCCTACACTACGTTTCAGTGAAAATAATCATTATATCTGCAGCGAGTAGCCTACAGTCACTAGCCCTACACTACGTTTCAGTGAAAATAATCATTATATCTGCAGCGAGTAGCCTACAGTCACTAGCCCTACACTACGTTTCAGTGAAAATAATCATTATATCTGCAGCGAGTAGCCTACAGTCACTAGCCCTACACTACGTTTCAGTGAAAATAATCATTATATCTGCAGCGAGTAGCCTACAGTCACTAGCCCTACACTACGTTTCAGTGAAAATAATCATTATATCTGCAGCGAGTAGCCTACAGTCACTAGCCCTACACTACGTTTCAGTGAAAATAATCATTATATCTGCAGCGAGTAGCCTACAGTCACTAGCCCTACACTACGTTTCAGTGAAAATAATCATTATATCTGCAGCGAGTAGCCTACAGTCACTAGCCCTACACTACGTTTCAGTGAAAATAATCATTATATCTGCAGCGAGTAGCCTACAGTCACTAGCCCTACACTACGTTTCAGTGAAAATAATCATTATATCTGCAGCGAGTAGCCTACAGTCACTAGCCCTACACTACGTTTCAGTGAAAATAATCATTATATCTGCAGCGAGTAGCCTACAGTCACTAGCCCTACACTACGTTTCAGTGAAAATAATCATTATATCTGCAGCGAGTAGCCTACAGTCACTAGCCCTACACTACGTTTCAGTGAAAACAATAATTATCTCTGCAGCGAGTAGTCTACAGTCACTAGTCCTACACTACGTTTCAGTGAAAACAATCATTATCCCTGCAGTGAGTAGCCAACAGTTACTAGCCTTACAATTTCAGTTCACTTAAAACTAAAGACACTAGTCCTACTCTTGGTTTCAGTTAAAACAATCAGTATATCAACAGTGAGTAGTCCAATAGTCACTTGGTATTAAATTTCAGTTCACTCAAAACTAAAGACGTACACGTCTGAACAATCGGTGTCACTAGTCGCAGTACTGTCAATATAAATAATAATAAATGTCACCAAAAATCTTAAGTCGCTAGCTTTAACATTTCGTTTTTCTCAAAACAATAAGTCACAAGCGCGAATACTTAATTTTACTTAGAAGTAAAGTTAATAGCTTTAAAATCATGTTCACTCAAAATTATCACTAGCACTTAAATAAATAACTGTACAGTCAATACCCTAAAGCAACCCCCTCCCCGAAACCATTAAACATAAAGCTTTATTTCACACAGAACTGATTTAATTTGAGAAATAACTATCAAAACTATTAATCATTGCGGTTTACGTCTGGCGTCGTTTTGGGACCATGTACTCTGCCAAATTATTATCGGTGAAAAAAATGTATGCGCTGATAACACAACAAAATTAGAATGACGTCACTCCATCAAGGTACACAAAAAGTGACACATTTGAACACAATTATTGTGTATTTTCTTATTTTACATTAGCCTAGGCACAATATTTAACACATAACTGGTAATTTTCCTGAAGTCAGTAATCATAGATCCTCGGTTGAATTAAAAAACTATTTGTTGCCTTAAAGTCAAACAAAAAAAAGTTCCTTTCACTCAAAACTGGCATCACTCACAAAGTCAAAATCGTATATCTTAAAATTTAGTTCACTCAAAACTGGCAAGAACCCTACAGGTTCCTTAAAATTTTAATCAACTCAAAATTATTACTTGTGTTAATGCCAGTAGTTTTTCAATCATTTGCTCTGAGGTAATTATTTCTAAAATAACAAGCACTAAAGTAATTAATTGTTAATACCTAATTCTCAAGTTACGAGGCATGAAGTATTCTAAAAGAAAAAGTCATAATATTATTAAAATACCTTTGACTTCACAGCTTATTTGCATAAAGATTTGTCTTGGAATCCTACGTAAGGCATTGCTGTGTGAGCCTTTATGTAGACTTAAGTTTAAATATCATTTACTTTTGTAAGCCGCAGCACCAACTAACACCTTCAATATTAAAGGGGCGCGTTTATAATTAACGCTAAAAATAAAAGTCTTCTTTACTTGCTCTAAGTCCGGAGCTCGTGACACATGCTGCAGTTTTACTTCTGTATGTTGTGTTGATCATTGCTAATGCCATCAATTTATTTTAACTACGTCCACTGGAAAATATAAGCCGACTTCCAAGCAAATTACAGCGGCATTTTTCACGCGTCGCTCTGATACTGCGTCTCGCTTACTCCATTTCACGGTCTGTTATATTTTACATCGCTTGAAATATTTATGTTTCATAGGAGAGGTCTATATCGTAAAGATTAAGAAACTCTGGTAAGAAAAGTGGGACCAGGCTCTGAATTACATTGGAAAAGTACTGCACGAACGGAAAATTTATAATTTATCACCAGCTTTAAATCTGCTAGTTCCTGCCAGCTTCAGTGTGTTGAAACTTTAAACGAAGAGATAATGAAGTGTTTTAATAAAAATTCTGTTAATTTGTCAACGGATATTAACGTAAGATACCAGAAAATTTGTTACGTAGTCCTTTAAAATACGCGATTTCATGCATATATGTAAGTTCAAGTAACTAGTTTTTAGACATGTCAGAGACATTTACTTTTTTTTTCCACCTCGATGAACTGAACCACACTGATGACGTGTAAATCTAGTGCGTGCAAAATCGTTCACGCCATTATCTATGTCTTGCACCTCAGTGAATTATAATAAAATCGCTTGTGTCACTCTTCTGATGATTAGAAAATTTCACGTATTATTTAGTATTAGGTACGGTACCATAGAACTTGTAGTTGAGGATTAATATAAATTATAACATAGAAATACCGCCATGATCTTCGGACCTTCGTTTAACCATACATACATATAAGAATCCTAACTATTCTATTATTTTACCAATAAAATATAAAATATCTAAGTGATTAGAGCCAATGGAGTTAATGTGTTAGTTATCGTTTAATTTGTTAATATTCCAGTCAGAATAAAATATCAACATTATTAATTTGGCGTGTTCCTACTTTAAGTTACACTCTAAATCTAAAAAGTGAGAATCTCACTTTTTAAATCAGTTAACAGCTCCTAATTAATTCAACAAATACTTCTATCAATTTAAGTAACGAATTAGAGACAAATGTCAGTTTTCCTTCACTTGTTTATCCAGTTAAATTATATTCCACTGATTCATTAACGATTTCATTAGCTGTTTTTCAGTGATTTGTTTTTGACCTATGGATTAGTTAAACAGGATATGGCGAATGAAATAACAACGCATAAACAAACAGAACAAATAATATATATTCTTAAATGTTACTTCCATCTTTTATAATACAATCGAATATGGGGTTATGAACATTGAGTCTTTCATTTCGTTTTAACTTCTTTCATTTCGTTTCCACTTGATCATCATAGCGCTTGGTTTGAAGGTTTAAAATGCATTAAAAGTGCTGAAGTGAATGCATTCTTACGTACTGTTTGTTTTAACAATCGTGATATTACCATTTAAACTAAAAAAATAAAACAAAAATTCACAACATCTTAAAGTTATATATTTCCGTTAATAAATATAATACTAATATTTTCTCCCTTACTATTAATGTTGGCTTCGTAGGTCAATATGGTATTGTAACGGCCTGTAAGTGGGTCCAAATCCTAAACACTGCATCTTTTGATTTCTTTGAACTAAGTTAAATTGCACAGTATAGAGAGTGACTATTGGAAAAATGTTTATTTCTTGTTATGGTTAGGCTAAATTCAATGGAAACAATATTTTATTCGCCGCGCGCAGTATGTTGTCAATTAATCAATAAGTGAAATTGTTTTGCTGAAACAACCAGTGGTTTTCCACCGATTTTATGTAGATCCATTCTCACTGATTCGAGTACTTTAATTTTAGTTGGAATCAGTGGTTTTCCTGTTGGTAAATGGCTGTTGTGGAAGGTTCTGTGGCAGCGTTTGGCAAGCTCATCTCTTTGTAAAGATAGTCGAATGCGTCTTATCATGTTATTGACTCGTACGGATGAAGTTCGGTGTGCAAGAGGCATTTTGGCTTCTGTGTAATTTGTCATCGCGTGCTGTGACACCAGCTGGGACCATCTTCGGCCGATATCATTACAAAAGAGTAGTTAGAAATAGACCGTTCAAAAACAGATATTGTGGATGGGGACAAGGGACGAGCTTTTCAAATGTGGAACATTTTGGACACCCCCAAATCTTCATGCCCTTGCATTCCATTAAAACGGCGGCCATTTTGGCAGCCAGTATCCAAACTTTCTGCTCTAGCATTCCATTTCACCGGTGGCCACTTTGTTTTAATAAAAGAGCATTAAGTAGGGACCTGTCAAGGCATCGTCGCAGGAATCCTCAAGCTTGGAATGCAAGAGCGTGAAGTAAAGACAATTTGGGGCATCGTCCCAAGGGTCCTCCAGCTTGGAATGCAGGAGCATGAAGTAAAGACCAGTCGGGGCGTCATGGCAGGGATTTGGGAAGACTTGGAGAAAACCCTCTAGCATGGAGTGCAAGAGCATGAAGTATACGATCTATTATGAAGTAATTAAATTATAATCTAATTTGGGAAGACTCTGAGAAAATCCCTCTCGCGTAGCCAATCAGAGATGAGATAATTTTGAGAGCCTCTGGTAGCCAATCAGAGACAAGAGCCTCGCACAGCATGTTATGCTAAGTCCTCAATCCATCGCCTCCTCATTGCCCAAAAAGGAGTCACTGAGCCACATTATGGGATCATGCTGTGGAATGATAAAGAAAAAAATCTCAAAATCTAATTTTAAAAAAATTACAGAAAATAAAAAAAATTTAAAAAAAGAACTTTTTTTATACTTAAAAAAAAATTCGAAATTATTTGGCATATTTTGGAAATAAAATGGCAGCCCTCGAAATGGAATGCAAGGGCATACATTTTGGGTGAGGGTTCAAAATTTTCCAAATTTGAAAACTTGTCCCTCGTCACCATCCCCAATCCTTGTTTCTGAACTCTCTATTTCTAACTACTCAGCTGCGATGCACATTCCTCGTATGTCACCTATCCAGCGTGTGCATATGTGGGTGTTCACCAGTGAGAAACGAACAGGTTCCACATTTTGCTTTGGGCAGTCGCTGCTTTTAACCCTTCATTCAAATACCTTTTTTTTTTTGCTCTCTGAGAACTTTGATCTAAAGTAATTCTTGCTCTACAGAAACCAGGAAAGTAAACCGAAGCGAAATCGTGCAGCGGTTCCCTCTATGTAGGAGTCCTTACTCATTCCACACGTTGTTTGAATGTGTTCTGTGGAACAGTTATTGTGTCTAATTGGCTCTACTGTGCTATGTATATTTTCCTATTGTCTAGTGGTGCCAGCCCAGTTCATCTCTGTACGCTGATTTGTGGATGATGCTATGCTATATTGCCAAGTCTTGAAGCCATTTTGTCGGAGCGTTCATTTGGAATCAGCTGGAACTCATACACAAATTTTTATTCTGTGTGGGCCTTGCTACTATTTGAGTGAGTCACTAACGTATAAACGCCGTAAATGCGTTGGAACTCTATACTTCCATCAACGTACATGGAAAATATCTAGGTTCTCCAACAATGGATCATTATATTTCGACATTTTCAGGTTTTACAGCTTTCCTTTTAGTTATAAACCACTTTGTCCATGGGCACGTAATAACTCAGTTTATAGAACTCAAAACTGCTCTATGTGCTGCAAACTCCAACTGCACGCTTGACGAGATCATCGTCTTAGCAACATTGCAATAGTATATTCGCCAATCAGCTCCTTGTCGGAAACCGTTCGGAATATGGTTTATCTAATCAACCAGACACACGGCACATTCAGAACCAACATGCAACCAGTCGAGAAGCTGATTATACTTATATCACATACGCGTTGTTGCATTTGTATGCTGTTATGTTCTATTTTCGTGGGCAATACCTCCAATAGAGATGTTGAAAAAATATCGGTATATCGAAATTACGATATTATATCAACGATGTATCCATATAAATACACGATGTATTTAAATGATATTTTTCCAGGTATCGGAAATAAATATTTTTTAAATGCTGTTTTAATCAATTATGTTTGAATACAAAAATTGATTTTTAAAAATTCCTTAGGTTTACTTTGGCAACATGCACCAAAAAAGGCGCCACGTCTTTCTGCAATGCTCCGTGTACTCAATATGTAATATTCCAGGCAATTTTAAAATTGCCAGGTCCGCTAATACACAAAATATCGGATTCCAATAAACCGAAATTCAATATTTTCTTTCCAGAAATAATTTCGGAAAACGATACTTTTATAAATGACCAATATAAATAATATCGATATTTTTTCCGATATGAACATCCCTAACCTCCATGGCTGACCAGGATGCAACTGCTTCTCTCTATCCACGCGATGCTGTTTCCCGCAGGCCTCAGCAACGACATGCCGGGAGAATTACGTCAGCAGGAGGACAACGCTATAACTCCACGCCCTGCCTGCCCCACCACGAATTGCCTTTTCGAGCATGGACGCCAACCAGCTCTCGGCGGGCCCGATTGACACTTGGAACGTAGCGCCTTGTAATTCCAGTCTCGGCTTCCGGGCCCGCAATTTCTCTCCCGCGCGTCGATCGGCAAGAGCAAATTATAGCTCCAAGTACCTCCTCTTCACCCCTTTACCCCTCCAACCAAACATCAATTCACAGTTGGCTGCCACCTGGTGTCGCCTACCTAGTAACCGAAGGAATTCGCCAACTCATTTAATGACGTGCCAGACTTGAAATACTTGGGCGTTTTGAGTTTCTTTCACAATCGTAAACGGGTTATCGGACACACCCGGCAGGACTTTTGAGTCAATAACAGACATGCGAGCACACAGGGACTAGGCAAATATGTGAGGATCAATGCAATTTGTTTGATTGTAGCCTTAGGTCACTAAAGCCTGAATTTTTCCTGTTGTCAACAATACCACGCACCACATTCCGTAACTTATCCAAATATGTGCAACACCTCATCTACGTTCTTCTGAATTATTTCTAGTAAACTTTCTTAACTGTGGTGTAAGATTTTAATTCATACACAGTATGGAAATAATACCACATATCAAGCGGAAAATGTGTGAATGTTGAGACTTGCTACTATAGAAGGTTGGCAACTTTCATATTCACTCGACTCTTTCCTGAGCAAATATCGTAATGCTACCACAGATTTGTAGGGAAAACCATTGCCATTCATAGTTTCTCACTATACATATGCACTTGTGCGGCGAATTACCAAATAATTTCTTAGAGTGCAAAAGGTCACTTTCGAGGGCCGATATCATTATGAAGTTACATATAAACCGACAAGGTAAATTTCAAACCCAGATTAAGCCACGTTCATGAAGTGCCTACCTCTCTTCAGCCATACACTCCAGGATAATTACCAAACTTTGTAGAAGAGTGGTTGAACTTTGGTTATATTGTGTACCATATAAGAAGGCCACATTCTTGACAGTTGACAATCGCCGCGCCTTTTCGTTTTTGTATCCATTCGCCATCAACTGGTGTGTCAAGTATAGGTTTGATGTGGCAACTCAACGTGTCCAGGAGGTGCTGCTACGTGTGGCAATTGGCGAACTGCTTGGGTGGCGCTGAATTCGTAAACGGAGATTGGTGGACGTGTGTAGGGTCGTTCGTAAATGCTGTACACGAAATATACGTTACTTTAGAAATTATACAATGCTCGCAGGAAAATAAAACCATTTGTATATGCGCGTAAAAACGTTATTTTAAACAACAAAACTATAATGTGTTTATGGGTGTAGTTCAGGATATGGATAACTGATAGCGTGGAAGGGCGTGTTGTAACATATGGCACGCCTGTACCTCACAAGATGGCAATACATGATTGGAAAGTCTGTCAACGTGAAAAAAGTTTCGATTTTTTCGTTACATTTGGATACGGATCGTTTTATTGTGCATCTCATTTTGAACACCTATACATTACTATTTTATCACGAAATTTCGTTTCTAAAAATAAAAAATGATGTTTTATGACCACACAAAAAAAAAATGAATTAATAAATCTACGAACTCTTTCTTATCCGCGTATTTTCTGCTTGTCTGATGTGCGTCGGCACTGCTCTCAGAATAGCCAATGTAATATTAATGTCTGCTCGTTCGTACATCAGCTGATACAGGATTTTGTAAATGGCACGTTGTTTTTTTTAATACGTCAAGTGCCACCCACTGACTGTCAGAATGTGGCCTTCTTATATGAAATGAACTCTTCAGTCAGTGCCTAGAAACATAATAGCCAAATGGCCAGACGGTGACGCAGCCACGAAGAGAATCTTCTACAGCGTGAAGTAGTCGATAATGTGCAAGGCCAGTTCCTGAAGCCTCACAGGGCAATTTACGACTGAATGTGCGTACATTAAGAGTGCTACCAGTTCATTTTACTTCTGCTCACTGACCTAGTTCATGCCATGCTAATGGGAACCGTTTGGAAGTTTAGGTTACCTGAGCTTGAAACTTGTTTCCCTTTCCGCTCTCGTACAACAAAATCGTTTCATGTGACGAACCGAAATGAAAACTCTTATAAAAATGGGGAGCTCATCAGTACCAGCAAGAGTAAATAAATATTAAAAACATGACAAATATAGTTTGTCCAAATCCTTTTAACAAAATAAGTTTGTTTCAGGCAGAAAAATTTAGAATATTATTAAATTCCCTTCTGAACATCTTGTATGGCCATGAATTACATTTCGTGAAAAGAAACTAATTGGTAGTAGTGGTAATTTAATGCTCGCAACTCATGTTGATTAGTTCTGTGATGTTTGCGAAGAGGAATCGGAAAATTACATTTATGTTACTGCACGGGAATTCTTTCTTACTAAAATTGAAACGAAATAACTCGTTAATGACAGTTCCTAATTTTTAATACCATTGCTGGAATCTTAATATATAATTTACAATGAAGTTCTCTGGATGTACTACAGTATTTTGACTATTTTGGTATTGGTTTCTAGGTAGAGAATTTCGCAAATACCTACTTCCTGCTATGCAGTTATTTACATTTTGGTACAAAAAAGTAGGTAAAGAAGAGACTCACCCAGATTATTCTCTTATCATCGTCCTTATTAAGAAAAGAGGAAAGTTGGGCGAATATATGAACGCTGACACCATATGTACACATCAGTACATAACACGGGCTGAGTTTGGCCTGCTGCAATGGTCGTTGCGTTTGCAGTTCGAGGATAAATAAGGACTTTCAAAATTTAGCGTCTAACTGCACAACTATTAACGGGTGCACAAACATTATTGCTCCCAGTGCATAATGGTAGCGATGTAGAAAAACTAGTTTTAAGCCTTGATGATAGAATATTTAAGAACACGTGAGAGAAATAGTACATTTTGCCTAGAACTCCAGGCTCACGCGCCAGCAAACTGCACAAACTCGTTTGCCTATCAGCACCTGGTAACTTATTTGCCACGTGGCAGCCCAGCCGGAAGGGAATCTTCCGAAGTACTCAAAAGCCTATAAGACACAAAATCCCACTTTCAGAGCGCTGCGCGGTCAACCACCACTCTATTTCCCTTTGTTTGTACTTATGTATTCTGTACCTTAACTTCGTGTTAAGAGAGGATGCGCCATTAAATTAACTGCTTAATACAATTAAATACTCCAATGATTTTTTCTAAAGAAGTTATTTAATATATTCAGCAGAAACATTATTGAGACGAATGACAGAATTGCATATTATGTAATAAAAATTAATTTTGAAATGATTTAAACTTTACTTCGGACAGTAAAATTTTACTTCAAACTAATTAATTTATTGATACAATTGTCTAAATTTGGTTGAATATATTAATATTATCTTCTGCTGGTAAGAAAAAGTGTTGTAATTATCACGATGCTCCTCCCTAACGTATTATACGTTGTATAATTTAGTAACGCCACACTTTCTCACGCGCAATTAATAATACCTGCTAACCGACACGCCTAACACATTTAGCGCTCATGACGACACAGCACCTCACCAGGGAGCTTTCTGCATAGCGGGGAACATCAATTCATTGGCCGATAATCCCGCAGGTTAGCTAACACTCTTCCTAACAAAGCGAAGGGGGGAAAATCCTCATTAACGTCCCATGCCAGTCCAACGAAGAAGTTACGCCAGCGGAACCCTCTCTCAACCACGATCTCGACACCCCAGCGGCCCGATGATGAACATCGTGGGCGTGTTTGTTAATTAACACACTCCGGTCTGAGCTATGGCTCGTCCATATTAAATTCGATCTTTCTTTGTGGTCCCGGACACCAGTATATCACCAGCTTGCAAACACATTTCCACACTGGCTTGCCAGCGATTTTAATTAAATACTTTGGTTGCACCTCGCACGCCGATAGGAGGTCCCTCAATGGTCGTGCGTGATTGCTATGGCGTCACGCTCATATAACGAAGAAGCCAGTTGGCGGATGATCTTACCACCCTCCCTCCCTCTTTATCAAGACCGAGAATTTGAGAAACGTTTTGGTATACTGGCAATATAGAGAAAACCAGAGGTTTTCTTTGTTTTACTTTTATAATAATATTGTAAATAATTTACATTTAGAGCTTCATTAGACCTTTTCCAGTTAATAACCTGACTGATAAATATTACGAGCAAAACACTGGAAAAATCTTAAATAAAATAATTATCTGAGATGACAGCAAATAGAAAAAAAAAATTTAATACTTACGCGTCAAATTTCAGCCTGGCGTGTATAAAAAAATATCTAGAGATGAGAAACCAAGCCGTGGAATATCAACAAAAATGTGTTATAAAACAACAAAAAGGGAGAAAATAAAAGGCAATTGAAAGCAAAAGTTATGTATCCTAAGGTTCGGTGTAGAACACAAGTTCAGTATACAAAAAATAAACGGGCAATAAACACAAAATATCAACCACAACATAAAGCATGTTAACGTAGAAGAATCATGAACAGATCTCCAACTACAACGGATACAGAACGAAGAAAATATTGCGCTAAATGAGACAAGGAGCTACAACGTGTGCGAAACGAGCAAACACAAAGTAAGTCGAATTGAGAGCAGAGGCAGCGATATCTTGAACGCCAGTGACGGTGAAAGGAAGAGAGAGTGGCACGATGGCGGAATGCAAACGCAGGTAAAACGGGAGTGACCCAAGAAAGCCCGCCAGCCTAGGGCAACGTCCGCCACGTTTCCGGGTGGCCCCGCCGGGAATCGGACTCGGCTCGTCTTGGTGGGAAGAGAGTAGTCTGACTACTGCACTACCGCGGTCCCTCACAACGTAAGGAAAAGAGGATTCAGTGGCAACGTTCCGCAAACTGCATTCCGTTCCTGCCCTGTATCTAACTAATTCGCTTTTAGAGCCCGCGCAAGCATACAACAAACAATAATACTCTATCATACAAATTAAGAAAAATTAGAAATGCTTAGAATTTTAAAGTTAAAGGGCTTCTTGGCCAATGGTAAATAACATATAGGAACATTTATCAAAAATGGCCTGTCAGTCCCTTTGAGTAAACGTGCCCATTTGGTGGATTGGATGCGTGATATTGAGGGTATACCGTCAGGCTGACAACCCTCACAGACGAAAGTCAATTTTTGTGCAAACAGTATTAATGTTGCTATAATAGCAATTTTAATTTGTGAGCAGTCGGTAACTAATGTTGCTGTTAATTTAATAAACTGTTAAGCTATTAATGCAAATGTAACATTAAACACTTTTGTAACGTTACCTGCTTACTGTACTGTCAACTTTAAGGTGGTGCTTATTTTGCGGCAAAACGAATTTTGTAATGAAATGATGTTAACATTTGTGTTAAAAATTTTCTTGTGTTCCCTTTTCTTTAATAAAGAATTCCAATGTAAGATAAATAAGTAAAATTATTTTGTCACAAAAAGCAATATTACCGACGAAGAAAAAAATAGACGTTCAGGAGTGGCATCGAATCCGCACCTTGAGTAGTTGACGTTTTCCACTTTACTTAACCTAACTCGTATCAACTGCTTTATTTTAACATAACTGAACGTATTTCATATTTTGTATATTCAGGACAATGTAACGTCAATATGCAATTCTCTTTCGTTACGTGGAAATACTTTATGCTCTAGAAATATACGCATATTTGGCATACGTTAACTGCTTTGTAAAGCTTGAGAGCTGGTCTAAGCTACATATAGTTCTCAAACAATGCGTTAAAATTTAAAAATAGTGCTTTCATATTACGACGTTATCACTGTTCACTATAATCCGTCATTTTACAAGTCAGTACAAACTTGTGTTGGCTGGACATTACTTTAACGTCTCAGTAACATAAAACACTTTGTTCTTCTTGCTATTTTTGCGTAATAAAACATTTGGTTGCGGTAACTTTACTTAGAGGCATTATCATTAACATCTCAACAGTGTATTTTCATTATGGAAATTTAAGATTTTGTAAATAGTTATAATTTTTAACTTGATCACAACTTTAGTAACTATACTACAACATAAACGTAAAACAAAATCTCAAAAGTAATTTTTTGTTGCAACAACATGATACTTTCGTCTGTGTGGTGTCACAGAAGAGATAAGAACACAAAAATAAGTTTCAATATTTTATATTTTGTTTCCCCGAAATACTGATCCATTTATAGGAATTCAATACGTTTACTGTTCAATCGCATGGAAAAATCATACCTCAATCATTATTTGCATATAGGCATATCGAAATCACAATTTTTATTGTGTTTTTAATACGTGCAAATAATTAAAACTAACTCACCTACCAAAATTAGATAATTCACACTAAAATAAGATAACACAAGTTATTTCAAGAATAGTTTTAAATCATGCTATGAAATGTTTCCTGCTGTTTTTAAAAAATTTCTTAAAATAAGGAAATTTTCGCAATAGGTGGATTCGTTGCAGTCTATGTTCTTTCATAAATTAAATTTGGCTTAGCATGCCTTAAAATTAATTGATGCATTACCTTTCAGTCACTCCTATTAAATGTCCTGTAAATGTCTTTGTTTATTTTATTTGTACTTTAAAAAAAATTATGAATTTGACTTTGTATCATGCCAATAAACTATGCGATACAAAAATTTTATGCTAGGAAATAGTAGTCACGAATCATGCCTACAAGTTAAACGGTATTTTGTGTAGTTATAAAATAATTAATTGATTTGGTTACCAGCGTCTTTAAGAACCATTCCAAGACCTCGCTCAACCAATGAGCGAATTGGTACGTCCACATCAAAGAAACCGCACCGCACACCATTACACTTCTGTGTGTGCACTCATTCATTGTACTATGTGTACACATTGTGTATCCTGTAATTGAAATTATCCTGTTTTTTTAACGTAGGAAATACAGATAAACTGGGAACTTGCCGACACTTGCGAAAATTGGCAAAAATTTCCCCTTTACCAAACTTTTAACATTAATCTTTCCAACCTGTAATAAAATGAACCGTACTATGACCGATATCGATTAAGGATTTAGGCCACTACTTCTTGATGTGTTCTTGCACTATAAACTCGATTCAGTGATACAAGATTCTGTGAAATTCAGTTGCTTAGCTCTTACCGACTGATGAATCAAGCAAATGGACTTAAAACAAGTGACTTATGGTAGTGGAATTCTGATCATTTAGTGGGAATCACATGTAAATCAGTGAAATTCAGTCATCATATGAATAAGTTATCTGGCACTGATTACCAGTGCAGCAATTTTCACTCGTTTTACTGATTTGACTCCATCTTCACTAGTTCGAGTTTAGAGTGTGGCAAGCGACTCGATTTTCTGGCTCGTGCCGAAGTAGTTCCGAATGCTTCTGTTTCCTTGGCTATTCTATGCTAAGGGCCTGTCAGCTTCAACTTAACCTTCACATCGACTTGACTGGTATCATGGTTCATTCGTGGTGGCTCTTTGCATGGCGAAACCCCGTAGAGTAGCAATCATCCGTCTGTAGGCGGCAACGTGGGCAACGCCCACAAAGGAATAGAGAGCCGATTGAATTGATGTATGCGGGGAAAAATTGACTCCCTTCGCAGACCGAAACCAGGTGCCAGAAGCAACGCCTGCCAAGTTTTCTACATGCTGTGGTCCAATGAAATCTGCTGAAGTTGTGTTGTGTAACGCGGTAAGAGTGGTCCTGGTTTGTTAAAACTAAAGAAATATTTTGCAGTAAGAGTTATATATATATATATAATTGTTGAGGTACAGGGATATTACGTAACAGGAATTGCAAATTTTTAAACCCTTAAAATCGATCCTGACTAACAGGCATTCATAACAAACTATGGGCTGTTCACCGTCAATTGAGCACTTATGAAAGCCCTGCTTAGGATCTTCTGTCATTTTCATTTTGTATATATGAGCTATATGCAAGATAAGCTTTGCTATGGACAGTCTCATTTTATTGATGCGTTATCCAAGCGGAAACCAAGGCGTTCTTAGGCAAGCAAGCATGTTGATAATATACGAATTCGTTCTCTTGTGCGTGTAAAACAAGAAATCCTTGAATGCGGTAGCAATAAATATACGTAGTACATTCTCAATACAACGTCAGGTTGTAGAACTATTTATATTAATTCGTTTCCAACTTAACTGAGAGCATGCATGGCGGTGTGTAGTGCAGTATAAGTAAATTTATAGCCAGTTTTTTTTTCAGTGATTGATTTCAAAAGTGCCTACTTTACCGTGAACAGCCTTTACGAGTGAGTCATCTGTATGAACCACTGCAGTGACATAGTCCTGTTGGTCTCCGTATTGACACTCACGCCGTCATTTCTGTCGCAATATTCCTCAGCCACATACTGCATTGTACAGGCGTCGTTATTTGCCGGCTATCAGCCAATAAGGTGCAGAATCGACTGTGTAAAAATCAATAGTTCTCATATATAAGCATACAATGTGACAAGCACCAAAACTGTCGCTTGGTAGAAAGTGTTTATACTGGTGTCTAAAGGGCCAATTTACTACTNGACGTACCCGCCTGTGAGCTCCACTATAGCTTGAGTACGGACGAGTAAATCTAGAGACGCCGTAGGCGTCAAATGTATCGCGAATTTACACCATTAGTGCTGCTGACGTTATATTACAAAGCACAGAAATTCATAAAAGGTGCTGGTGACTTTATACTGTCTCGCCAAAATCTTTAAGGAATGCGGACTTCGTAATATTACTGTACAGTGCACATAAATTGTATTGAATTTAAGTGACATCATACGAATTCAGAATCACTAAAAGTGTACATAAATATAATTTTTTTATTATTTTATTTATATCAAAAATTTCTGTGATATCTCGTAACTAGCAACCTAAAAAATTCACGTCTTAAAATTGTATCATTTTGAAATTTTAATGCGTCGATATTAACGACAGGAGAAACGATACTAAGTCACAGAGTACTTCAATATACAGAGGGAAAATAACCACTTAAACAGATAAACTCCAGGCACACACTCTAGAAAAATGGCGTCACTGACCACGAAACTGTTGGAACGCCTTTCGCCAAAGTGCGTCTGGTAACGTACTCGACAGTTGACTGACCAACCAATAGGAAACATAGTGCAGCATGCAGTGACCAATAAGACATTAAACCCTTTCTCAGAACCTTGCGCAGCCAATAAAAGAATGGCTACGCCCACATCAAAAGAACCGCCACGCTGGTGTACTTATCTACTCCGTGACTAAGCCTAAAGCATACAAAACTGTGAAGTCTAAAAATGCCTTCCAAATGAATTAGCGCAATATATGCTGGTAAAGTAAGAAGCTTCACAGGCATTTTTATACCTACGTGGACGTGAAGGCCGTGGTTGAGCCTACAGTTTGATGGTGTTTATTATTAGCTAAGAGTCCTCCAGTACGTATTACTTAAGCCATATAGTCTATTCGTGGTTTCTTCACACTTCTTGAATCAAAGATTAGAAAAATCACCCCACATATGACTTGCTTGGTTGATTCCTAAATATTTCATGTATCACAAACCTTTTACACTTCTGCTAACATGAAAGTACTTTTTGTTTTATAAAATTGAACTTTCACTTTGATTTTATTTATAAATTCCAACTTAATATTTTTTACTAATATTAATGAAACATAGTTAAAATATGTGTTTTGGTAATGCCTGGTAAGATATAATTCTTATACTAAATATTATTACACTGAAGGTGGCGCACGAATCCGGTGCGTTGTTCTTTTGATGTAATTTTCTATACATGTTTAAGTTTTGGTTTGCCTGAGGCGGAGGAGTATCCTGGAAGTAAAACTTTAGCAAGGCTTCAGAAAAGTTGAGGGTAACCATTAATTAAAAATAGATGAATGACGAAAGGGAAATAAGCGTACGAGAGTTGGAAGTCTAACTTGACCCCAAATGACTACGCTACATTTCTCGGGTCTCCGTTTATAGGTCTCTAGTTATATCCAATTCTTTGTGTGTAAATGTTTGTGTGTTTATGTGTGTAGAGTCATCACTTGACCGACCCTTTGCTTCCTCGCGTTAGTGTGACTGGTCCAATAGTTCACTTCCAATGTGGGTTACATTAATTATAAATAAAGTTATTTTCGTGAGACTAACAAACACGTCCTCAGCCCCGCACTGCTGTCACTCAACATGTAATCAGGTGTCGTAAGACGGGGGCGGAACATTCCAAACGTGTGACTTTCTCTTCCAGTGTATTATTCTGCTGGCTGTCCCAACAGGGCTGGTCTAGTCAGGAATGAGGTCACCAACAACCAACAGACACTGTTCCCTAATACACGGGCAAAGAGAGAGAGATGCTGAAGTTTTTTTCAACTCCCAGTATACCTAGACACGATTTAACAGAACTGATACGCGAATTTTGTTAACCGCTGAAGCTATATACTATGTACAGTATTTGCTCACATACTGGGACATGGGGAACGGCTTACATAATATTAAAACTAAGTTCATATTTAAAACGGATTACACATCAATTGCTTATAGTTCATTCTAAACCAGTGCCTTGTTTTATTTAAGGATCAAAATCGACTGTTAAGAGCTCTGTCTAACGAGACTGCAGCCATGCACTTAAAATGAGGAGTTTATGTTAAAAAAAACTTCTCAATTCATCAATTGTAAAGATAACCTTTCAAATAAAAATTATCCTTTTTGGCATTTCTTAAGGAATGCTGACACGTTAAATATATTTAAATATTTTTTTTTTTAACTATTTACTTTTAAAATTTGTATTTTATAAAAAAAAAAGATTGCATTTTTTAAAAATATAATTTTGTACATGCCAAAATTTTTTGAGAAAATTGAGTTGAAAATGTTGTGTTTGTTTGAAACAGGCATCTCTAAAATTGATGCACTGAGAAGGAATTTCTTTAATAATTTTAACTCCGTACGCTTGGTAAGCACTGCCCTTAATGGTACCTTTTTTTTTAAACTATATGTTTATTATCTTCGTGAACGTGTTTTCATCCGTATTCCGTTACGTAACAATGGTAAACCAATCAAAATATGAGTTGGGCTTTAAATACATAAATATATACGCAGACGCGAAATGTCTGTGATAATCTCTGAGCGAAGGTATGGAAATGGGCGTCGTGTCTGATTGGCTACTCCATCTGTGGAAGCATCCCAACAAGTTGAGTTGCCGTCCGCCATGTACACTTTCATGCGCTGATTTCTTGGATGTGAGCTCGCTCGTGGCTGTTGCGCTTCTGTATGTTCAGTCACTCTGTGGTCTAGGCTTGAAATTGGTAGGCAGAAACCTCTGCGCCTCGAATTCTGATGTCGAAACTGAAACCATAGGTATTAGAACTCATCTCTTTTGGAAACTGAACGCAGATGAGTTGGTTGATCTCTGGAAGTGAATGAATACAGCTGAAGGAAGATCATTACCACTTTTTTAGTAAAACCAGTAATTTCACTCGTATTACGAGAAATATGTTTTTAAATCAAATGTCACAATCTTTTTGTATTTTATGCTTTGTTTTAATAATTCTGGAGGTTATTGTGCCATAAACAAAATTAGATAAACCACACCAATATCACGCATATTAAAAGATATACTGGTTGTTTGTAAATTACACCTACACATTTCGGCTGCAGGTTAATCCCGTAAAAAGAAGGTGAAAATATATTGACACTAGTGAATCCATATCTTCGAAGTTGGACCTGAAGCACTAGTTCATTACAACTACCGGTGGCGGAACACTGAGTGTCTGTTTAATGTGTAAAGTAATGCATATTTTAAATACCAGGTACGCTGCAGCGTGATTGAGATTTAGTTGAAATAAGAGTAGTAACCGTGATTAATTTCCAATGAAATAATTTGATAACAGCGACATTCAGGGGTTGTGGTGTTTACATATTTCTGTTGCGTTACACATTATCCAGACTCTCAATGTTGGATCCTAAAGATATTCTCCGATATTTGTAATAAACTACAATTTCAGGTCCACCTTCAAAGACGTACACTTTAAACCATAAGTCGTATACATGTTCTATCCTTTTTTTCATGATTAACCGGCAGCCGAAGTTTGTCGGTCTAATTTAGATACATCCTGATAGTGTAACCATTTTAAAACTTATACATAATGAGAACTAAAGGAAATTTTACTTTAAGTTACAAAGACATTATATTCGAATACCAAATTACAGTTTAATAAAATTGCAAGTCTCATATAAAAATGTCTGTAATTGGCATGCAGGCTGTACTCAACAAGTGAAATGTGCTGAATTGTGTTAAATAAACATTAAAAACTATTTACAATTTATTGAAGACACACGAAAAGTGACTTCGTGATCAACGCCAGCTAATATATTTCTGCAGTCTATCACTATTTATAATTTACACAAGCAGATTACTAAAACTATTTGGTGCAAAATTTGCCACTGGGACACATTGATCTTTGGTTTATCTTAGCTATTTCAAAACTGCCATGTCTATTTTCTGGTATTACTCTAGTAAAAAATATTGAACAGTTTTTAAATGAGAGCAAAACAACTGAAGCTCTGTGCGCTGTTCGGGGGTTTGACGAGACGGCGCCCGTTACTATCTGATTAATCTTATGGTCAGAAAAATCAGTAATGGTACTTTGAAATTACAGCTATTGGAAACCAACAATATTCAGAGGTAAGTTATTTTATTAACGAATTTTTATTTTTCTGGTTAGGATCTGAAATTAAAATGTTATTACCATTGTTAACAGAGAGTATTGGTAATAATTTTTGGCATATTTAGATAAGTGACACCCGTGCAACTATTCCTAAGTAAAACTTCTTTGCATGTTATTTTTTTTAATGCATATTCGAGTCTTACCGTTTTTACACAAGTATTTATGATTTTCTGCCCATAAACCTGCGTTTGTATTGTCGCTACTAGGCCACCTGAGTTATGCAGGATGATGACTAGTAGGTTACGTAGTTACTATAATTTGGTGCAGACTAAGGGCACTTGTGGTTGTTGCGTAAGGGGTAAACAAATACTCGTATTCTCCTTTATTTAACACACCAGTATTTTATTTGTCTGAACGTAACATAGGTATTCACACACACTGGTGAAACTGAGTCCCCTACATGTCGTAACTTAGACCTGAAGGGCTGTTGCGTGGAATGCTATGCGTCGGGGTAAGGTTGTTTGAATAGAGACGTTTTTACTTATCTGTGACTGCGGCTTTTGGTGAGTTGTCTTCGTTGGTAGTTAAGGCCTGGTGAGTGGGGTCGCCCTTTTTCAGGCACTCGGACTGGCTCTCGTTGGCGTGCTGTACTCAGCTGGCTTCTTCCTGCGGCTTTGACTGAATCTCTTGGGAGTCCGGGATGGTTTCCTGGGGACTTGGAGTATGTCTGCGACCTCGGCTGGCATTCCTCATCGGAGAGCACGTCTTCTCGTCTGCGTCGATGTCTGCAACGATCCGGCTCGCGTTCCCACCTTCTATGCCTCGCGCTGAGCAACCGACAGTGAACAACTGGCACTATATTTTCGGAAAAGAACTCATAAGTTCTCGGCACTTCTACTTGGTTTATCTCGGAAATTAATACATGAAGTTTCAGCTGTTTCTGGGTTCTCTCCCGGGTGACATCACCATTGACTTACTGACTGACTGACAGCTTGCATCGTCGCCATCCGGCGCACGACTATGTCTTCTCTGGGAATGGCGTCTCTCGGTATGGGGCTGCCACTCGTTTCCGGAAATTTACTCATAAGTTCTCGGCACTGTTCCCATCACACGACTGCCTAATCCCGTGTCTCCTTCGCCTCCCGTCTCGACTAAACACCTAACTCGTCACGCGGCTGTGCCGCCTAACAACTCCCGTCTCGGCTGGCGACCATTGACTCGGCCGAGATCAAAAACCCGGCATCGGCTGCTCCCCCGACTGCAGCTTCTCTGCATGCGATAAGACTGCCTGGCTGATTCTCACCCACGCTTTCGTCCAGCACCTCTTGACTGTGCAGGTTCAACTGACTCTGAACAACTGCCTCTGAACAACTGTGAACAACTGACCTGAACAAACGACCCTCTGCCTCAGCTGCCTCGTGAATTTAACTCATGTCCCACTATATTCAAGATAACTGTCAGCAGTTTCTAGAAGGAGAAATCGTGAAATCCCTTGTGTACCTCGCGCGTTTTTTATGCAGGATTTCGAGTCTCGTCAGCTGCTTTTGTCCTCCAACTAGGATGGAGGGAGGGTGCGGTTACTGTGGTGGGGATTCCTCGAAGCTGGGTCTGCACTAATTCTCGTCGGGGGCTCACCTGATTCCTTTGTCGAGGGCTTATCTATCATCTATTTCTCGGGACTTACTCTCTTTTATTCGGCTTTGGTTCTTCCCCGCACGTCCTTACGCGTCGGGACTGTCCCGAGTGTGTTTCCCCGGAAGTTTCGTTGTCAGCTGCCGGCCCGGCTACCTGCCTGCCTGCCCGGGATAGCAGGGTGTGGAAACAGCTCAATGCCTATCCCATATACCCGCCACGCGCCAGTATCATTGCGTGAGATGTAATATTTCGGAGTTGTACTTATGGTAGTGTGAACTTTCGTGTCACATCACAGCAGTTCTGTGTCAATGGTATGCTAAATAGACTGTAACGAGTCGTTTGCAATATCTAATGTAACAAAATAGGCAATTAACAAAGTGCGTCCAATAACGAACCATGCAATGCATTTGAGTAAATCTCTACGACACCTTGGAGGACTGATCTTATGTTGGAAACTACTCCCTGGATATCAAGAGTGGTCGATAGCACTACACCACAGAATTCTCAATAATACAGAAGTAAAACTTCTGTGCATATACCAGAAAATTGGTTGAACTTGCAAGTAATATGGCTTAATGACACTTATATATCGATGCCAGCAGAAAAACTTGTCAGATATCTAGTGAATACAGCTAAACGTGGATTAGCCATACAGTTTCACAATTTCGATTCAATCTACTTGTACCTATTCTGTAATTGCAATATGGTGGTAAGACCAAATAACTCATTCTATATATAAGCCCACATTCACGTGCGTGCGAGAGCGCAATTACAAACGAAGCTCATTTACACGCCAGGCTGCTATAAATAGGAAAAGTTACCAAGCAATAATCTGCTGTTGCCTCATGAGGACGGAATTATGACATTTTCGGCCGTGGAAATTAAGCTGCAAGATCCCCATCTCTGGATAAGTTCATTCCAGACTGTTGCCGCGTGGGCGACTAGCCTGTAAATCTCACCCCCGTTGGCATAAATCCGAGGAACATCGTGCCAAAACACCCCAGATTGAGGATATGCAACGTGTAACATAGTTGTTCTGCGACTGCGAGGCATGCGAATGGAAAGGCAGAGACCGCAGGAGCACATAAATCAGTTACGTAAGTCGTATGGCAGTATATCACGTGATTCGTTTGCACGCAAATCAGACACGTTAACTCGGCCCAGGCCTTATCTTTCTCTCCCTCCCATTTTTTCTCGTGCCCTCTCGCGTTAAAGAGTGTTCCGGCACGGCGGTCGAATAAAGCAGGATTAACTTGCGTGAAACGAACGCAGGGTAAAAGAGCACGTTTAGATTAGCTGTTTTGATTAGATCGCTAACACCCTTGGCGCTCTTTTGTATGCCCGCACATAAATCCAGAGGTGAAAGTCGACTGTCGCATCAATCTGCTGCGAACCTTGGATGCGCAGTGATACTGCTAGGAAACAGCACCCAAGAAGGAAGACCACGAGAGAAAAGCCGCCATTAACTCTCCATTCGCTAACACATTCACGACAGGCACAGTGGAGCTTAGCAGTGTCTTTCCATCACTTGATTTTTTTTTTTTTTTGGCTGACGTTGGACTCCACTCCACTCTCTACAGGACCAATCCACAAAAAAAGTTTACCTCGTATCAGTGTTGGTAGCTACTTGTAAATCTAAAGTTGTATACTCGTCAGCAAAAGTTTTTACCTTCAGAAAATTGATTCAACTTAATTGAACACCTTCGTGCTGCTGTGTACAACTTACATTATTCATCGACTTTCTGTTGTGCATGTCCTAGTTAGTGGACCATTGGGTCGAAAGGGTTTTCGATGATATTAACCATACCATGTTTGATACAACCTCTACAGAATGCCGGGAGTTCGAGTGATGCCGAGACAGGCTGCAACAAATCGCAAGTAATTTTCTTACACTCGCGTTTGCGTATGGTTTTCTTTTTTTGTCTCACAATAGAGAACTCGTGAGGCAGTAATAACTACCTAGCCGTAAAATATAAGATTGAATTGACAAACTTGCCAATAACAAAGAAATTAAACAGTAGGAAAAATAATATAGCCATGTATAAACCAAATAACTGCGAATTCTAGCTTTGCCGTAGAATGAGCTCTCAAAATTTACAGACTTCTACTCATTCGAGACAAGGAAATTTCACAAATTCGTCTGGTGTCAAAATATACATGAAAGACATTGCTTTTTTGCCAACTTTTAAAATTCTTCAATGTTAATTAAACTGAATCTCAAGAACTCAGGGCATGAAGAAACATTATGTAAAAGAAAACCCTACAAAGATTTTGGGGTGATAGGAGTCAATTTAGAAGCACCTGGAAATTTTGCGAGTGAGGTTCATTATCTGCTGCCCGTTTTATCAGCTTCATAATTGTGATTTTTTTTTAATGTGGTAAGTTTATTTTATTGCTCTATTTTGGCTACTGTCTCAACAATATTCTAAGAAGTGTCGAAAACTCGTACCCTAATCGAAACTTGCCAACAAAGTACAAGTAATTGAAGCCTACCATATAGTCCAATGAACTCGTGTAATTTCCAAATATCCAGCCGTATGCCATACACAACCGTTATATTTTTCTTCTGCAGTGTTTCCAAACGAACTACGTTTGATGTTTTTCTCTTTTGAAACTACGTGTCAGAACAGCTAACTTGTTTCCGATATCGTATGAAAATGTCGATCAAATATCTGGCCTCGCTAATGTATATCTATCGCCTTGAATCAGTGACAGTAAACGGGACTGAAGATATACAGCCACATATGTTATAGAAACTCTTGAACCTGTTTTGTGTGACCTTAAATAAATGCAAATTACGTTAAAGTTTATTTCAAATATATAAACTAAAGCTATGAGTCCATATATACAGTTTAAAAAATTTAATTCCCAGTTTCCAATAACGAGAACAGATTGCAAAGTAAGCGGGTTCATGATCTGAGACGTACAGTGCAGGAACTAGACCAATAAACTAAATACCTTACTTGTTGAAAAAATAATTTATTAATAATGCCACACCTTAGATACACAAACAGTTACTGCTAGTGATACTAGGCATAAACATACGTTATTCATTAATCCTGCAAGGCATTACACTGACACAAGTACAGTTCATCCTAAAAAAAAGTTCGTTGTGAAAAAACGGCGACATCCGAGACTGAAAGGGCTACGCGCTCTCTTGAGTGCTTGTTAAATAAGGACTGATAACACAAAATGAACGTTTTAACACACAGGCGTTTTTCCTTCAATAGCGGTCCAGTTGAAAGTTTTATATCCATTGTAAATCAATAATACTGACTCACTGGGTATATCTGGAATATGTATTTATATTTTATTTCAATCCGCCACACACGAAACTGAATCACAAATTCTGAATATATAAGTGGGCAAACGCACACACTCAAATGCTTTAATCAACCATGACAACTCGTTCTATAACGTATACTCTGAGCGGGGGGCACTTTGTAACAGGGTGGGTAACACTGTGACACTAAAGTATTTCACTATTTTTAAAATTTTCTTTTATTTAATAGAGATTTTAATCTTTACACAAGGAAAGAGCATTTATTTAAGTTATTACTTCTGCAGCTCTTGTGACCGAAAAAATTCATTCTCGCGGGGCGAGAAGAATGAACAGATGGCAGTTTGTAGCTTCTTTTCCCTTATCAAACCCAACTCTACTTAAAATAGACACCCGCAAAATTTGCGGACATAATACAACATTACTGCCTAACATACAGAATGCTCATGATGTCATTGTTTGCTGCCATTTAGTCGAAGTAATTTACTTAAGAAAATAGACTGAAAATATTTGCGAGTTTATATATCTGTAGACCAAACATCTCAGTCGTTTGTAAACTCAAGCATACGTCAAATTCCCATCGGCTCAGTGATTATTTAGTAGGCGGCCTTTATGGAGATCGCGACTGGATTTAAATATATTTTTATATTGTTGGAGGGTGCCAAATACATCCTCAAAAATGCGGCTCACAGGAGTAAAGTTTTTTTAAGTCTAGCTTGTCTGGGAAATAATCCTCCAATTTTTTCGGCCTATACGTTTGTGTTAGGATCGGAAAGCATTGCGAATTTTTTAAGATGAACAATACTTCAAATACCTGCATATTAAATTTAATTAAAAGTTGTATTACAGTTTGTTAGACACCCCCTGAAATATTCTGAACTAATAAAGGCTGTTCACGGTAAACTGAGCAGTTATGAAAGCCCTGCTTAAGATCTACTTGTATGCACATCGTGTTATTCTTCCGCCATATGAAAAATTGGCATCGCCATGGACCTTATCACTTTATTCGTGCGTCGGCTTAGTGAATCTGTAAAATGATTAGAAATGAATATTTTAAATTTATTAATTCTTCCACTCATAAACATTAAAAAATCTAAAAACAAAATAAATGATTTTAGTGTTCACAAATGTTCACGTAACAATTCAAATTCAACGCCAAGAGACGGAACTACATTCCCTCCCTCGTTACCAACTTTACTGGGCGCGCGCCAGTCATTGGGCCGTTAAAATACATGCATGTAGGGAAGATACATTTCCCAAGGTTGATTTAAAAAGGTATTAAGTTAAACGTGAGCAGCCGATAACAAATCTGCGAAACAGCAAGGCCAAACGCCGCGCTATTCGTTCAAGGGCCAAACTGTCTATTCACTGAGGCAGCGGAGAGAACAAATAACTAAGGCTCGAGTTAACAGACGAAGACAGTAGAGTTTAAAAAGACATCATCAAATCAATGTAATTTTCCTTTCTCTGTCAGTCTGTCCACGTTACGGAAGATTTATCCCTCAATATCTGAATTTTTGTTAGTCTTAAGAATTTTTTGAGACGTGCCAGACAGATTGCTGGCAGACTGCAAAAACTGATGAGACGAACAAGAGCTTCGAGTATAGTCTGCCGTCTAATAACAACGTTATTTTTCAAGTTTACTCTCAATTACGAGCAGCGTGAAAGTAACCCCATAGATACGATTTACACAACAATTAAAATGCCCTGAAATATTTTAACTCAAGTGCATAACTACACAACATATTAAATTTTTATTCGCTTCAGGATTACCATTTGCCATAACCGCATCATTTTCTTCTAATATTATGGACGAGGTTAATAACACAGAGTTAAGATTAGTTATATTTATTTTACAAATATCGAAAAAAATAATCACGATCTCAGTAACATACAGCCTATAAACTTCTTTGTACGTACACTCAAGTAGAATCCATGTGTTCACGTGCTGATTGCTATCACGTTGAAAGTCACGATTTGGCTGGCATTGCGTTTATTGTATGTAGTTGGCTGAGAGAGTAAGGCCATGTCAACGTGTGTTAAAGAAGTGGCGAAAAAAAAAATAGCAGAGGTAACACAAATGTGTGAGTATTTGGAGTTTACAGTGTGAAAAATTCTCCATTAAACTTCCGAAAGTCTAATGGAAGTATTTAACATATACACAGCGTGAACAAATTTCCACACATAAGGATGAAATTAACTATAGAATGCTGCAATACTAAAGTTTATTCTACTCAGGTTGGGAACAAAACGAGATTTCTTATGGAAGAGTTTGGCATAGGAAAAATTTCCGCCTCAAGGTGCGCTGGTATTCCACAGTAGTCATTTGTGGTCTGGCGTTAAAGTGATAAATTCAATTTATTTGTGCGTAAATGTTCGTGTTTGACTAGATTTGTCATATCAACTTGCCTCAGCCAAACTTTTAAGTATCAACTTAATATCGTAACTATTATTCACGTCCTCCAATGGTGTTTACAAGAGTAAACTGTAAAAACACAACAATGCTTGGCACCAACTGTTCATGAGCAAAGTTAATTTAATGGAAAAACGTTTCAAAATTAAGTGCGAAAAAAAATATAGTTGTCATTAAAGGGTACTTTGTACTGCGCTTAAGGGAGCTGCGCAGGAAATACCTTTAAATAGTATTTTTAAAAATTTTACTATTACATTTTTTGATTCAGTTGTCGTTTAAATAAAGTAATATTGTGTAAGCCTACGCTTGAGTAAATCCAGTTTTACGAAAGAATATTAAACGGCTATAACTATCCCATTTACATATACACAAAACGGATGAACTTGGGGCACACACTACACATTTTAGTTGACAAAATAAATGCATTGAGCTTTCCAATCTGAGTAGACTACATCCCAACTACAGACAGTGGATTGTGGAGAGATTTGGGCAGTTCTTAACATCGAGGTCTTAAGAGCCAATGAGGGTGAAGTGAGGTGAATATGAAGCAGCGCCGGAATGAAAGGGCGACGAAAACGGGAGATCCCCGAGAAAACCCGCCAACCACAGCGGCATCGGTCGTCACGATTCCCGCATGCGAAAATCCGGGAGTGATCCGAAGGGGGATTGAACCCGGTTCGCCTTGGTGGGAGGCGAGCAGGCAAACCACCCAGCCACCGCCCCTTCCCCCTTTTGTATTACAGGAGCTAAGGAGATTCGAAGTACAGAAATTTAATTCTTAATGCAATTTTTCCTCAGTTGGGTAACAACCCGCCACCGTTAAAAAAAATATTTAGTTGGCCAAGAAAACCTGGTTTGCAATCGCGCTGGTGGATACCCCTGCACGTCTGCTATACACAATTCATTAGTCGGCAGCTCAGCTGGTTGTTTAATCGGCACCTAATCTCCCTGCCGTTATTAAGTAATTGCTAGTTAAAATATTGGCCTGGCGATCTCTTCGGGCGGGAGGCGAGAATATGTGTATGTGTGTTTGTGTGTGTGTAGATTTACGCATCGCGTGCCCGAGCAAGGAGAGTAGGACGCAGGTGTAAAGTGATATAAACAAAAGATTAAAAAAAAAAAAAAAAGAATGGCAAGAGAGAGAATAACACCCGCCGGAGGAGTCGATTTATCTCGATGTCGCAAGGATAATCAATACCTACCCTTAACTTTCGTCTTCGTGTTAAAGTTACTGCCTCCAAAGGGTAAGTAAAGCTCTACAAAAATATAAAACTCAAAAACTGCTTAATATTTTTAATTAATCTCTGCTTGCGAACAGCATAATTTTTTTCCTTCGTCGGGAGACTATTTTTAGTTTTATTATTTCTGTCTCGGATGGGTAGTTCTGAGAAATAAAATGACTGAGATTGATATTTTCAAGATGTTATTTAGGCACGAAAGCACCGGTACAGATTATCTTATTAGACTGTAAGGACGTACATATCAGGTATTTATTTTCCATTACGGTATAAAATGACACTGTCACAGTCTTAAACCGGCGAGCTCCCCACGGAAAGCCTGCACACCAGTTCAGTAGTTTCCCCTAAGAGGTGTTGCCATATGATGCTCGTGATTATGTCGCCCTTAATTCTCGCGCTCTTCCAGACCTCGAACACATAAAATAAATTCTGGTAGGGTAAACTGGAGCACATAATTTTAATTTTCAGATTTTGGAACGGAATATGCTTTCGTATAAAAATACTTGTGTTTAGCAACCAGCGTGTTTCTAGCCCTGTCATATGTTTCATTAGCGCCAGCCATTCCCACAGCAGAGCCTTCTATGACTTCGTAAATCATACAACCTGCACATATGACACTGGCTGCATTGAACCACACAATATTTAAAGGTACAGAAACCAAACGAATTGCAGACGTACTCGGTCTCTGATTGGCTGTGCGATTCTTTGGTAAAGTGTTTTGTGACTAATTTGCTGGTTCAAGTCGTTAAATATTCCCTATTGGGTAGATTACATTTTGGCGTGTTCGGTTTCAGACTTTGATTGGCAAAAGACGCTCCGCCATTGTGGTCGCATGTATCGTTATTCTTCTGTCTCATGACAGCTGCAGTTCACGATGAACATGGAAGTTTAGTTACTATATACTCTGGTATTCTCTGATTGGTCTCTTGATTCTCTTCTGTGCACAACATCGGGAAAAAATTTCCTCCCAGTGCAACACGTCCACGAGCATAAACAAAGTAAAGGCCTGAATATTTCAATGAATTCTCTTTAGAAGTGTTACACAGCAATTACAAATTGTAAAACTACTTTCAGCATCTCGCGGGTGACCTCCGTAGCTGTGGTTGCTAAGGTGTTACTTACTGCATGTGAGTTTCCTGGTTTTAATCACGGATGAACCATGGATGTGTGTACCGATTGTTAGTGAAATCTTAGGTTTGATTAGCATGCAAGTATCTCTTCAATGCCCTCCCCCAAATTAGCGGACCAAAACGTGGGAACTATTGACTCATTCAGCACTGTACCCGTATGCCGTAAGGGTAATGATATACTAATATTCATTTAGTTATAAATTTTACACACATATCCACATCATGCTATTTTTCATACCAATGTGATATGAGCATTCAAAGAAAAATATGGCCTCCAAATATAACGCGTGGACGAAAGAAACTGCTCCACATTAAAATCACCATTTTTGTTTATATGTGCATTTTAAAATAGCAACAACCTCGAACAAAACGTTCCATTAGCATATGTTTGTTGGCACATCTGGTATGTTCCGTGTAGACAAATGAAACAGATACCGCGAAAGCAAAATGCAACTGCTTAAAAAATGAACCTTCTCTTTAAAGATACTTACATATACCTACGGGTTCCAGGGCTAGCCTATTGAAATCTATGACTTTGTAGCAGAATTCCGCCGAATATTGAAAGTGGTAAAAAACTTAATACGAAATGTTCTTTGGAGACCGTACATAGGGTTACGTGTGGCCACTTCACATTCGTGCCCTCCCCCTTCCCCTTCGAGCGCTCATAGCACAGTCCTCCCAGGATGACATCAGTGGTACTTGCAGGAGGGTAAGCGAAGCCACTGTGCAGGCCGCGATGAGACTAGTGCTACTGAAGTCACTCCCGTCTCTGGAATAATGAATGACTTGGGAGGCATTGCACGAATTTTCTGGTCATCACCTCCTTCCGCGCGACTCAAGGTGCAAAGAAACTTCTGGGCCAACACATATTGGCTATATAAGTCGCGGCATGCCTCTGTAATCATCGTAACGACGGGAGACGGGACAGTGTCCACTGAGTGCAGCGGGCAACCATCGGGAGAGTGGTGATCAAGACTGACCAGCTAGGCTGTAGGAAAGTGGGACTTGATGCGTGAGTGGCGGACAGATTTGATATTATATTTGTGGCATCGACAAGGCATGGGTAGGGACAGGTGTTTTTCGCGAAAAGATTTTAATACCAGTTTCCTCCTAACCACTTTTGTTTGTATGCACTTCCGTGGCTGGATAATTTTAAATTTCACGTTCCTCAAGTGTCTGTCCGCGAATCATGGACGTTCAATTTCGGAGTACTTTATTACGATTGGCCCAGTAAAATAAGAACATGCCTTCTCACGTAGACATGCGGCCAATAACTAAAGAAATGTGTGGTTGTGGACGTAGGATATTGAAGTCTAGCATCGCCATAAATATTTTCGCTAAAAAAAAAACGGTCCCTAGGCATAGGGCATTGCTTTGCACATGTTCTACAATATGTATTGCTGAACTTCTCTTGCTAGTATGATTTCTGTAACAGCCCGCAATAAAAATTTACTTATTTCTCGCCAGCAGTAACTAGTAAAAAATTTATTAAGGCAGTAGATATGCTGTATTTTTATAATGCTTTAGAAGCTATTATTTATGCGATTTGGTGCGAAAAATGTCATTTAACAATCTTAAATGTAACTTATGGATGGGAATGATTCGTCTTTAATGATTCATCTTTACGTATGATAGTATATATTGACGCATCCCGCGTCCCGAAAGATATTGGTTCGTCAGAAGGCACACACTGGCCAAACTCGCAAGCGGGCTACCACAATAAATATTAAGGGTTAGGCGAGCATGCTCGAAGAATGACGCCAGGAGCCATACGCGTAATGAACACGTGCAGAGGGGACGCAAGTTCACGCCAGCAGCGGCGTCTCCCCCGAGCCAGCTACCGCAATAAATGATGAGAGTTTTTGGCGAGCGGGCCAGAATAATAGCGACGCGAGATCCGGAGGCAGCGGAAGAAACACGTGCGCCGACCAAGGGACCACCAAGGGTCCCAACACGTGCAGTGCAGAACAATAAACGTCTATGCCAGAAGCGAGGGACGACGCCGGGCCACGTGCGGATAGCCGGAGCGCCGAACACGTGTTTTACGACTCAGGGGACGCGGCGGTCAGCGCGGCCACGTGCAGAGGGGATGCAAGTTTAATATGGCGAACGAGCATAGAAAACCACGAGAGAGAGGAAGGAACGGGGCAGTCGGCCGATGTGAAGCGCGGAGTGCGGAGTGGATCCGGGAGGAGTACAAGAGGAGGCGTCGAGATGCCAACGGCAGTCGGCCGACGGGAATCGAGGAGTGCGGATCGAAGTCAGGAGGAACGAGTTCGAGAAGGCGTCGAGACGCCAACGCCGATCGGGAGGACCTGTCGCAGCCCAGACGTCCCAGTCTGCCTACCGAGTGACGAAGCGGTCCAGAGGTCGCCGGCCGAGAGAAGTCCAGCGCCTCGAGTCAGATAAGTAGAGTCATACAGGAAGTGTGAAGAATCTTGCTCCCCACGACGCAAATCGCCGCGTCAAGCCATACGTAGCCTACGTAGAAAAAGGGGAGGGGAGAGTTGTCTCGTGTGTTCATGTAGAAGTGACCCTGTTAAGCATAAATAAAACTGACACATGTTAACTCGCAAAGAAGGTGAATTTATTTGGTATATTGAACCAAGGGATAGTAACGTCAACATATTCCTACGCCCTAACTCTGAGGGCTAGCATCCATTGCTGGCGCCTTACGCCGAGAGCAGAATCAATACCTACTTATAAACCATAGCATTGGGCAGGTATCAATATGTATTTAATAAGTGAAGATTAAGTGGCTTTAGCTATTGAAAGACAGTAGTTTGAACTTAAATTAAAATTGAGAATGGAGAAAATATTGTGATCACTGATAGCAATTATAAGTGTTAGTGGTAGCGTATTTTTATAAATATTGTAGATAACTTAACAAATCTAATTTAATTCTTTCATAGCGTCCATTCCTCGTGAACTCGGATACATTTTATGCCACATGTAACAATATTTACTTGTATTCAAGACACCACATAGGGAACACCAGTTCTGTTGGTCTATGTTGTCCCACTCTGACTCGTTCTATTGATCCACATCGCACCGGACTTTCTTGCTGTACTGTGAGACGTTTCTTATTGGCTTGCTGGTAGGCAATGAATTGCGAATTTTCTATGTACTAATTGAAGACTCCTTCCTAATAAAACAGTTTTTTTTAAACCAGTGTGTTCATTCTCGTAATTACATAAACAGCAGTTTTATTGAAGAAAACACGTGAGAAATAACAAAGTTATAGGCGTCCGATAAAGAAATTTTCATAGTGGCTTTGCCACAGCTACCCTTGTTTGAAGTCAACAGACCCTTAAATATAAATGCTGCTTTGTAACTTCCTCGCTTATGTAAAATCGCTAATCAGAGGCAGGCAACGCTAAAAAGATGAATTTAACTTAGTTTTAAAATTAAAACTGTTTCATAGAGCAATGTATTAAGTGAAATTCGAACCAACGAAATCTCACAATCTCACACAATATGCTGGCTTTCCCATTTATTACGCTGTGAAGGTCGACCAAAAAAATACATAACACCTTATATTAAAAATCTGCACATAGTTTGAAATACCAGGTGATCCATTTTAAATCTCATGCTAGTTTCAAAATTTTTAACATTTTAGTTGAAATGAAAAAGGTGTATTTGAAAAATTTTCAACACAATATTTAATACTTGATAATCACGCTAGGAAATGTGTTATTTTTTCATTCGTACATGCATGTACCTCTATCATAGAGTATTTAAAAAATAGAGGTGAAACAGTTGCTTATATCGTGAACTCCAACCGCACACGCCAGCAAAATGGTGTCAGTGGCCAGCAAACTTTTGGAACGTGGTTTGCCAATCATCGGCATGTCACCTACTCGCCAGCAGGCAGCCCGGCCGAAAGGGACCGCTTCGCAGCATGCAGTATCCAATCAGACACAAGGCCCGTTCCTAGAGCCTCGTGCAGCCAATCAGAGAATGAATAAACGACATCAAAGGAACTGCGACGCAATTTAGTGCCTGTGTTTTTATCTACCCAGTGCCTCTCTTTAAACTCGTTCGGTATCGAATTCACTCACGGGTTGATGTGCTATAATCGCATAATAATATTTAGATGTGCACTGTACTTTTTCCTATCGTGCTTCTCGCTACTGACGAAAATTTACTGTATGCTCGGTGATATTAGCATAAACCATTCATTTTCGAGAGGAGTATAAAAGTTTGCAAATCAGATAATGGACAAGAAGGATGCTCAGAACAATGAGCACTGATTCCTTTCTGTGTATAGAATCGTTCATAAGTAAAGCGAAAATATTCCACCACTAGTTGTACAGCAAAACATTTTAGTTAAAAACCAGTTGCGTGGTTGGAGGATGTCAACTGTCACGCGTCTTATGTGCCAGCCAGCCATTCACGGGCGTTCAGTGTCGGAATTACTTAAGTCTGATTGGCCCAATAGACTGGAAAAAGGTCTTCTCACGCAGACACGGGGCCAGTAGCCAAAGGAAGTTTGCAAGTATGCACTTACGAAGTTTGAAGTCTATCATGTGAGTAGATCTTTTCGCGAAAAACAGGAGGCCATACTCATAAGCATCCTGCACTCTCATCATGGACATGGAGTATAAATGGGTTATAGGTAGAGACCTGAAGAATTCGCGGATTCATTTTATTACAAGCTAGGATTCAAAACACATGCGTTCATATAACATAATCCATTGGCCCACGCCATATTTGACACTTCCTGGAGAATGCTGGTCCAATCTTCGCCTTCCACTGTGACAGTAAGCAACCAATGTGCAGTTGTATCGGCATATTTGTACATAAAACTGTAGAGTCTAGCCTGCAGGTCATTGAACTCGCGATTTTTTCCGGTCTCTAGTTATAGGCCATTCACGGTTACTTCACACTTTTCTGAAGCCCTCCTAAAGTTCTACTT
This sequence comes from Clitarchus hookeri, assembly GCA_002778355.1. NCBI lineage: Eukaryota > Metazoa > Arthropoda > Insecta > Phasmatodea > Phasmatidae > Clitarchus > Clitarchus hookeri. The sequence goes on along the minus strand of NQII01000245.1, from coordinate 41,066 downwards.
TTGGTTGCCGATCACGTATCCTTCCCCTACGTGTGAACTTAAACAATGCCACGTGACTACGTTTTAACTGTCGAATGCTTGTTTACTGCTTCCATCAGTTAAAAGAATTTAGTCATATTTCAAAAAACGATTTCGTAAGAATGTCCTCAGTTTAGGCCTATAATCATATCTAGGTTACATTTATGACTTTTTTTACAGTGTATATGTTGACGATAATTCTTACGCTTATTATTTAACATTGGTAAAATATTTCTTATACGCGACATAGCACATTCCCCATAACACACTTTAATATTTTGCCGCGACTGTGTTTAAACCTGTTTTAACTGCAGGGAAAGAACTGTAGTATTTCACCTCTCGTTATTAATATGTGTTGGGTTATTTCATTAAAAGGACACTTAGTTAGTAAAAATTAAATCGAAGGGACGACCAGTTCAACGAAATGACAGTAAATTCAAGCACTCAACTCGTGTCGCTTATTTATTGTACGTAGCAACGACAAACTTCAAATATAGTGGTGACCATGCACGCAATTAAGCCTACCGCAACTTTTCTTCCGCTCATATTTATATGCATTGGTACATACTGTTGCCTAGAATTTTTTTCATTTATTATTTAAATTTATCTGGCTGAACTTAGTATTCCGCTGGGGTTGTGGCAAACATTCAAATCACAGAAACGTTAGCACGTTACACAATATTGTGTTTCAAACACCTAGTATAAGATTACAACAATGTGATAAACAGACGTAACTTTTAAACAATTAATTTTGTATAAAATACAGTTCACAGTTAAACCGTATAAGTTTCACACGTCCGATATTTGCAATCACACACACAAACACACACACATGCTGGTCTAACGTAACGTAATGGCAACAATACTCTTTCATACACAGAGCGGTCACTACGCACTTTAAAGTATATTTATTCCAACCATAGAAAAAAGTGTTTATCACAACATCGTAACTTGCCTGGGAGGGTTTAAAAAACACAACTAATACGAACTTGACGCTTCGTTCAGAAACAAGCCATGTCATATCGGCGTCGCCTGACGCCACTTCTGCCAACTTCGGATTTGTAACTGTCCCGCCATCACAGCTTATATAATATAATGAGTTTTCAAACAATAAAATTTCCTTTCAGTTTTAAATTACAAATTCAAAAATAATTATTTTTGCGGTAATATGTATGAAATATGCTAACTTTGAAAACATATATAATTTTCGTGCTAATACAGGAGAGATAGAGAGATACAGAGAGAGAGAGAGAAAAAGAAAGAGAGAGAAAAAAGAGAGAGAGAGATAGAGTGACAAGTTCCGCCTATTGAATTTTGTTCCTCGAACGGAAAAAAAACACCATGTCACAAGGGCCTACGCACGGTAGTTTGCGCTGATATTTTTAACTGTAACAGTGAAAAATGTTTATTTCAGTGCACCTGCAAATGCAAATATATCAATAGGCAACATGTAACTTACAAATAGCATACCATAAAACTAGGATCAAACAATATTTATCTATGATCTATTTCTTACTAGCCGTCACCAACACATCGCTGATCTCACTGAGTTTAATTCATATTTAATACGAAATAAATATTGCAAGTTATAGAAGACACAAAGATAAAGTTTCATTTATTCAAGAATACAGTACTTTAAAGTCAAACATAGTGTTATATATTTATGGTATACATGTTACTGAAAAAAATATGTTGACATGATACGCCTAGGGTGATTTTTCAAAGGTTCGTTTCAAAACATCCGAAGAAACCGTGAATGGACTATAACGATTTTTGCGGTAGAAAGACTTGAGGAAATAAAAACTTCATCAAATTTATTTTGAGATCAGCGAATGGCAGAGCAGCTCGAATATCCTGTGGCGCAAACTATTTTCTATAGCATTGGAATGCGCAAGAAAGTAAGTTCTTTCCACACCAATAACATGAAATCGAATACTGTTTTGTTGTAACATCAAACTAAAACATGAAACATAAAGGCAGGAGATGTGATCATCTAGTAAACTAATTTGAAGGTGTAACATTTTTTGTAGTTTAGCTACTGGTTTCATTTGATCAGTAAAGAAAGTCTGTATACGTTCAAACAGATTGCTGCCACTTACTCTATAAATAAAAAATATAAAAAATCCTATTAAATACGGCAATTGCACCTCATTGTGGTTGATAGAGGCGTCTATAGAATTACCTACTTACGATACACGCCAACACTGTGCACGTAGTGGTTAACGTTGGTTAATGAAACTGCAGTACAGAGAAAACAAAGAGATTTTGAGGACGAACAATTGTGTCACCCGTACATACAACAGAATTTCCAGATGTCTTCCGAATAGTTGGGAAGAATAAACACGGCAGTCAACCAGGTGGAGGGAAGTCGTGCCCCAGAACAAAGTACTTATTAATAATCCCAATGTGAAACAGCTGCTTTTACCGCGAATTGCAGCCGTACACGCCAGAAAAATGGCGTCACTGGCCTGGCAATTTGTTTGCCAACCGGCAGCCCAGTCAATAGGAAATCTTTCGCAGCATACGGCAGCCATTCAGACAAAACGCCTTTTCCAGAGACTGTGCGCACAGCCAATCAAGGAATGAGTCACCGTATATCAGAGGAAACCCCATCTCATTACACTTCTGCCCACTTATGTATTCTATAGTAACAGACTGGCTGCGTGTTACCGTCGCGGCTCAATGAGTCTTTTGTCCGAATGAATTTTCAAAATGCCATAGCGTGTTACTAAATTCATAATAACTGGATGATGTATTTTTGACACGGCTTAGAAATTTGCTAACGAATCGCAGGGCTTTACTTTTCGAATATCAGTACGAATTCGTGACTTTCAGGAAAATATTTTCGCACAAGTTAGTTTTCAATACCGTACGTTCACACCTACAAATTCCCTTTGGTCATACACCTCTAGTATGTGTGAGAAGACATTTACTGACTTCAATAGGAATATTAGAATTAGTTTAGCCCGGTAGTGGGTGTCTGTAATACGTGAAGCAGGATACGGATTCAACATCCGTCCACTCGCAAAAGTGCACTGTAAATCTGAAACAGTGAGAATTGAGAAAAATCTGTGGAAAAAAGTTAAAATTAAGCAACTATTGATCAGTGCCCGATAACTTATTAATATAACGGCTGAATTTCACTGAATTATTTGCGATTCCAACTGAAAGTCAGGAATTCCATTTCAATGAGTCACTTGATTCACCAGTTGGCAGCAGCTTATCCACTGACTGATATTTCACAGATTGATATAAATGATTTTTGTTTAGAGTGTGGATCTGAGCTGAAGGGTTTTGAAATACAACTGAACAGGGTGCACCTGTAGTGGAGTTAGTAGAGTTGAGGGGTTTGAGCTGCTCTTAACATCGGGATCTTGAAAGCAGATGAGGGTGAAGCGAGGTATTGCCGGAATGCAATGGCGGGGGAAACTGGAGATCACCGAGAAAACCCGCCAACCAGCGGCATCGTCCGGCACGATTCCCGCGTGCGAAAATCCGGGAGTAACCCAACCGGGAATCGAAACCGGCTGACCTTGGTGGTAGGCGAGCGCTCTAGCCTCTGCACCACCGCGGCTCCTGGGTATACCTGTAAATTACCAACTCCACCAATAGGATCACTTCGGTGTGCTGATTGGTGGATGACCACACCACGTTGCCAAGGGGCGAGACCAATTTATCGGTGTGTGCGGTCGTAGATGGAGCTCCTCCCTCGCCCCTTCCTTTCCCTTTATTTTTTACTGCAATTACTGTTCTGTACGTTTACTTATTCTGCACCCACGCGGCCGGAAGCGAGCGACACTAGTGGGCGTGCGTTGTTTGCGATGTTCTCCGCGCCGTAGAAAGTGATGGCAAATATGCGGCAGCTTCGCGACAATCCATCGCAAGCACCTACGCAGCGCGGCCTAGCATCTGTTGCAAGCAAAAAGGGTATATCTCTACTCAAAATGTGTTCTCCTTTATTTAACGAATATTTTAACGCAGAATGGAGGATTCATAATCAACTAAGGACTTTTGAAGCCATCCTTAAAAAAAATTATCCCTTTAGTTGCACTGCAAAAAATAACTAGCAAAAAAATGAGAACGAGACGGGTACCCAATCAGGTTTCAAATTTGTGTCATAGCATCGGATTGTTATGTAAGTTGATAATGGTTTTAGCTGCTGCAGAAATAATGCACATATTACTGAAGTAAAATTGTTAAAGGAACTGTTTCTCTTAGAGCGGAAACGGAGAAGACTGCTGTATGAAATACATTATTTGCTGTAGAAACACTCACAGACAGGACCACAACACATTTTGTATTATTATCTATCTAAAAAAATACTTCTGTTATCAACCCATCTAGGTAAGATCAGAACCAGTGAGTACATAATATACATAATGATCAGGAAGGTTATTTTTGATCGGTACAGTACATGTCGAGGCTCCGTGTCCAATGATTTACCTTCTGATAAGTAAAGGCTGTTCCTGCTTGACTGAGCACTCTTTAATTTAACATTTAGAAAAAGGTAGCTTTATTGGCCTACATATATTTTAACGGCTACACTGACACAGGCGTGCGACCATTAAGGTTGGTAACGACAGAGGGAAAGTAGTCCAATCTCTTAACGTCGAATTAAAATTGTTATGAATATCGAAATGATTTCTCTTGTTTTCAGATTTTTTTAAAGCATATAAATGTAATGCTTAGCAAATTTTTATAAATATTTTTTTTTCTTATAATTTTATAGTTTTACTTGGCCGTCGCATGGATAAAGTAATCAGACCTATGGCAATGTTAATTTTACATGTGGTGGAAGAATACGCGGTGTGCATACACGTATATCTTGGGCAGGGTTTTCAAAGGGGCTCAGTTTACCGAACAACCTATAAACCGTGTCACTGTTCCCAGGTAAGAATGGTTCAAACACAAAAGCCTACAGTTCGTCGGTTTTGCTAACGAAGCAATTGTTGTGTCCGCTTCAGTACACCACGTATCGAATAATGCATTCTTTACAACACTTGAAAACACAAACTAAAGTAGGTGAAATGTTTTAATTTGAACGCTAACGGCCATATCTACAGTTCTGTGGGCAGCAAAAAGTAGTTACGTATTATAGCGTGCTAATAGACGTGCGGTGTTCACCTATCATCGTTTATTGTTCTTACAAATATAGTAAAATGAGAACTCTTGTAACAGTAGCTCTTTAACGTTTCTAAAACTGACGGTTGTATGTCGGGCAGGAAGCTGAAATTTATCAGGACTTTTGAAAGTGTTGAGTTTATCCCACAGCACCTTTATGCATTGCTGCGTTGATGGTTGGCTTTATCGACATAAACGTGCAAATTTGTTTGGCTTCCCAAGGTGAGTAGACAAAGGTTGTTAACGAAAAAGTGAGCATTTTTGAAATCAACCATAGAAAAAAGTCACCTACCTTATCTGCATATATTTTAACAGGTGCACTTAGCGACATCCCCCCAGTAAAATTGGTAACAATGGAGGGAAGTAGTTCCATATATTAACGTCAAATAAAAAGTTTTATTTAACTATTTGTGATAACTTAAATTATTTCTTTCTCTTTCTTTTTTTTTAATGCATGGAAGTGTAAAAATAACCAGATTTGTGAAATATTTACTTATCTAATAATTTCACAGTTTCACCTTGCCGACGCATGAATAAAGTGATAATGCCCAAGGCAATGTTAATTTTACATAAGGCGGAAGAATACACAACGTGCATACAAGTAGATCATAAGCACGACCTTCAATAGTGCTCATTTTACCGTGAACGCCTTATAAGTAGGGTGTCGACAGCAAGGTTATTAGAGACGGAGCAAGTAGCTGAGAAGAAGGAACAGGGAAGGTATCGCCTACGGTCTGCAATGAGGAACCATCACAGCATTCGCCTGGAGTGATTTCGGAAAACCATGGAAATTCAAAATCAGTTTTGGCGGACAAAAACAAAAAGTCACACCCTGGTCCTTCCAGAGACACGTCCAGTGATTTACCATTGCGCCAACTTGCTCAGTGGATTTCCAAAGAATAACTTTACAGAAAGTGGCAGACCTATGCAATCTACGTTCGATTAAACCAGCTGAAGGTACGTATCGAATACAGGTCAATTGTAAACAATTATGAGCGGTTTTCTACAGTCGAAAACATGTTAGTTGAGGTATGAGTTCATTTCTTGGTATCGAGTATTCTGATTGCTAATGTGTCAGTAACAGACGACAAACACAGACAAATAAATTCCGCTAGCTCAGTGATGTCTGTACTGCTGGCTCAGAGATTCACGAGTTTCACACTTGGCAAGCAGTTAGCTGTGATTCGGTCATAGTTTCTTTACATATATGTTATAGGCCCGGAGCTCTCCAGGAGAAAGATGACTAAGGAATACAAAAGCGGAAAAACAGCATGCCTCGCGAACTCCTGCTGCTCGTTCCAACTGAATGCCCTCGCGTGCCAGCAATTTGGTGAAACGCCTTTTGCCAAACAATGCATGGAGACTTACATAGTCGGCAGCCCAGAAAATAGGGAGTCTTCCATAACACGCAACAGGCAGTCAGAAACAAGACCCGTTTCCAAAGCCCTCACTCGCTAAGTCAGTGGCCGAGTGCTTCTACACTCCAAACCAGAAATAGTGATTTCAGTCAGTAAAATACTAGTCACTGAAAGTCATTCAAGAGACAGTCACAGACTGGCCAATCATCAGAATCATGGGTCTCGGTGTGGTATCCATTGTCTTGACTGGATAAACAACATATGACGTGATTTTATTTTAATTCACTCCAACTTGACATGGACACTAAAAATCTGTACACATAAATTACATGAAAAGTATTTTTGTCCATATAAACGAAATAAATTTATTTCATACTCAGTCAACAATTTTGTATGTGTATGGGATCGTACATCCGTACAAAATATATTGTACATCACGCATTCGCAAGGCAGCCTGTTATGTTTCAACGTACGCTATCAGCGTTCACTTAATGTTGGGTAAAAATTAAACGGGCTGTTCGGAAACTCGCCCCAAATATTTCGGGAGGTCATTCCTTATGGAAAATCAGGTATTCATATGTTATGTTACATATAGTCTAGCATACTTCCTACGAGAGTTATACGCCCTTGAAAATAAAGTTCAGAAATATAAATTTTGCGCAATATCAGAAACGACGTAATAGTAAACTACAAATAGCTGGATAATGTTATATGCTGTCGAGATCACCCTTTGAACATACTGATTTAATATATCTTGCCACCATTAAATTAATAGGGGTGCTCGCCCTCTTATTGTATACAAGTATTTTTGCCCCCCGAGAGTGTGGAATTTAAGTGCCATCTTTTTCGACAGTAGATCCTAAAAAACAACAAGAAGTTATCGATATTACTAATGTGCCTACTTTCCTCTACATGGATGCAAATCGTACTTTACGTGGGACTCGAACACAGAACGCCTCGCACCGTAAGCTGGCATGCAACCAATTATATTATAGTGTTAGGATTCGGAGAATCAACTTCCCTAGTAATCAGTCTAAAGTTTTGGTATACTGAGTTTACCAACTTGAAATATTTACACGAACATAACTGGGAAAATGTGTTTGTGAATCACTTGAAACATGGCGGTTTGCGATGGCCTACCGGAGCACTACTTGTGTACAGAATTTGGGGAAAATAGCTTGACTGGTTCCCGAGATATTGCATACAATCTTTAGTTTTTCATTTGGCGCTATCGTACAAAGAGGCCTAAGAACAGGCTCTGTATAGGCATATCTAACAATTATAATCGATACTGTCAGCATAAGAAGTTTAACTAAAATTGGTTAAATTACATTAAAGATGTGACAAACTTAATTAATTGATTTAAATGGCAGCCATACTGTGAATGGCCTACATGGCCTACTCTAACACTACTTGTGTTAAAAATTAGGTAGGAATCTGTTGATTACTCCTGGAAATATGTCATAAAAGCTCGATTTTCTCATGTGGTGCTATCTTTTCAATACTGGAGAACAAAACAGTTATGTATTGGCACATTCTATGTTTGTCACAGATACTGCTATTTATTTAAGTCAGTTAAAATTGTTTGGGACATATGGCATAATAACCTAAAATATTTACATATTTGTTCCTATGAAAAGATTTGACTACCTACTTAAAAAATATAAATTTAGTTGGACAACAAAATTATAACTTGCCGCCTGAATTTGGTTGTTTTACGTCATTTATTTTCCCCTAGATGGGACACAAAATCTTAATTTTTCATGGGGTTCTATCTTACAAAAAGGCGGACAAATGAGTTTATTTATTAGCTTTGAGATGCTCGCATAGATACTGCCAGCATTCAAAGTTAGTTGAAATTGGTTACATTGTTTCGTAGATAGCTAGTTACCTATAACATATTGTGCTAAAATGTTTACATGGCCGCTATTTTGAAAATAATTATCTGGTCCTGTTAAAACATTTCCATTTACATGGCCTACTGTAGTACTACCTGTTTGCCAAATTTAGTAGGGATCGGTTTATTGTTTCCTGAGAACATTTGTCTTTATCTGAGAAAATGGTGGACAAAAAGTCTTTGTGTAGAACATTTGATTGTTTTAATAGTTACTGTCAGCCTACAAAGTAACGTTGGAAGTAGTTACTTGGTTTCCTAGATATAGAATACTAAAATAAAATGTATATTGCCGCCATTTTGAAAATAAATGTCAGGCCCCTTTAAACGTGTCACTTTATATAGCCTACTCTAGTAGTACTTGTTTGTCCAATTTAGAAGGAATCGGTCGATTGTTTCTTGAGATATAACAAAACTTGGTTTATTCGCGTGGTACTATATTACAAAATGGTGTACAAATGAGGCCTTTTGTATATACATTTGATGATTGTAATAGACTCTTTCAGCATAACAAGTTTGGTCGAAATTGGTCAAACGGTAGCTAAGGTAGTTATTGAAAAATAACCTAAAACATTTATATGACGCCATTTTTAAAATAAGTGCCACGCCTATTTAAATTGCATATATGAGAATGGCCCACAATAATATAAGTTAGCCTACATGCCAAATTTGGCAGGAGTAGTTTGCTTAGTTACCGATATATAATGTAAAAGCTTTATTTATCATGTTGCAGTATCTTCTAAAATTAAGGATAAATCACATTATCACTTAATAATATCAATGCTTAAATCATTCACTGCCAACATAACTAATTTTGTTCAAATTGGATAAATAGTTTCCGAGATATAATAGAAAAGCTTTATTTTTCAATTTGCACTGTCTTCTAAAATGGCGAACAAATAGGATTATCGCTTTCTCAATTAAATTATTATACCATGCACCGTTAACGTACCAAATTTGGTTTAAATAGGTAAAATGGTTCCCGAGATACAACATAGTGCCCTAAATTTTAAAGTGGTCACCATTTTTAAAATAAGTACCTGGCGTGATCGAAAACTATAAAAGTCCAACGTCCTTACTAAACACTACATGTTTACCTAGTTTGGTGAAATTCGATTGTTGGGTTTACAAGTTTTGCGGAGGGANGGGGCACACATTGCAGACAAACATTTCAGACAGACATTCGGGTGATTACATAAACCTATCTTCCCTTCGGAAAGTAGGCTAAAAATGGCCCTCTTGTTGCAAGTGTCTAGAACTTGCCGTTTCTATTAACAATGCACACACATTTTCCAGGAGCAGTGACTCAACGGTTGGCTCGAAACACTTCGTAAGCAATCGATATTAGAGTGACAATTCCCGAAAAGCACAAGTGAAACTCGCCGCAGGACGTATGTACTGAACTTACGTGTATGTAGCGCTGCAGTGGAAAGTATGTCGAGGTTTACTTGTGGGAAACTGGTCGACGTGCATCTGATGTGCGGTGCGGCAGGCTGCATTGGCACGAGAGCGCGTCGCATGTGCCAACATCATGCGACGTTTGTCTTAATTGGCGAGTGCATAAGTGAAACACGTACATGGACCAACGCGTAAGTGAAACACGTACATGGACCAACGCGTAAGTGAAACACGTACATGGACCAACGCGTAAGTGAAACACGTACATGGACCAACCGTAAGGGAAACAGGTAAATTGCTCATGCTAACTGATTGCAGTATAAAATTATATAGTAATTGCGGTCTGGTTAAAACCTGTATGCTTTTTATGCGAAACCACAGACAACAGGTGTGTTTGTACGTACGCACAACATTAAGTGGTTTTACTTTATTGTATTTCTCACNGGGAAACAGGTAAATTGCTCATGCTAATTATATAGTAAATGCTGTCTGGTTAAAACCTGTATGCTTTTTATGCGAAACCACAGACAACAGGTGTGTTTGTACGTACGCACAACATTAAGTGGTTTTACTTTATTGTATTTCTCACATACGTATCATAAGTGAATGTTTTGCGCAGCCAACTGTTAGCTGCTACAGACTTGTAAATGCAGACTCAGCGTGTAAGAAATGTTGCCTACGTGCCAGGCACTGTATAGCTGCAGCTAATAACTGTTATTTAGTTTTAAAAGGACAAGGTGGGTTCTAGGCACTTGCAACAATAAAACAACATTTAAATTCCGCACATCCTGAAGGCAAAAATGGTGGCTACTCCTGTTAATTTTATATCAGTGGGAGGTATCAAAACCAATTTGTTCATAGGATATAAGATATCGATCGCGGAAAACACTTTGCAGAGGATGTTCATAGATTCAACGCCGTTTATGATATTTTATAAAAATTATATTACTTAACCTGGTTTTCAATGACAGATTTCTCACTTAGGAACTGAGTTAGGCCGTAATTGTATTGTATGTCCCCCTTTTTCAAAAAGAATTACCTCCCGGAATAATTCCGGTGAGTTTCCGAACAGCCTGTAGGTATAATGGCAAATTAAACCAATCATGTCTCGTTGGAAACATATTACATAACTCGGAAATAAATGCTTTTTGAATAAAACGAGTGGCAAACGATCAACTATGATTTGTGCTTCGGTAATAAATGTGTATTCTGCATTTAAACCGCTCTGCAAATTATCGACATGTATCTGTCATTTTACNTATTCTGCATTTAAACCGCTCTGCAAATTATCGACATGTATCTGTCATTTTACAACGCCATAAGGCTGACATTGAATCAGTGGAACTCAGCCACCGTAATAATCAGTAAGCTGCAACCACTTTCAGGAGGAGCCATTTTCATTGGTTTATCCTGATTTGATTCCGTTTAGCTATTTCATGTTTAGTGTGTACTTCAGATGAATCGCAAAGTTATTTGACTTATGTACGCTTGCCTATTATGTGTCCAGGGTATGTGTGCTAAACAGCGAACCAGCTTTAAATTCACTAAACTTTCCAGTCCCTGCATATACGTAATGGCTGCGACGCAAAGTATACGAGAAAGAGAGCTCCTTGCTAGTTGTATTTTAAAATATTTTAGCTCAAAGGCACTTCGTAATTGATATTGACCAATAGAATACCGCAGAGTAGTCTCACAAACAAACGTGACTATAACCAAGGAAAAGCAGGTGCACTTAGGACACCGAAGTCTAGCTCCTGTGTAACTCTTTTCAATAAAATTAAGTATTTTGTTCGTAATAAATTTATTTAAACCAGAATTACAGGCAATACCAGATTTCCGGAGAACTTCCCAGAATTCATGGAAAGTTCTGTGAAATATACGNTTAAACCAGAATTACAGGCAATACCAGATTTCCGGAGAACTTCCCAGAATTCATGGAAAGTTCTGTGAAATATACGGGTAAGTGCGTAATTGAAAATAGTCCGTGTCAAACGCCCAAACTGCCTATTCAAGAGCAACAAGCAGCTAATCAGCATATTAGTACGCTCACACCAAGGGAACAGAAATACGCATCTTCTGTTTACTTATATATTCTATACCTAAGTGACACTCCTACTCCTCCGACCTCATCTCTGCGAACTGGTNCGCATCTTCTGTTTACTTATATATTCTATACCTAAGTGACACTCCTACTCCTCCGACCTCATCTCTGCGAACTGGTCAATAACAGCGTTTACATTCACAACTTGATTGTCAATTGAACTGCATATTAAAATTATTTTATAAAATAGACTGCAGACTTAAATATTTACGCTAGAATATAAGTTGAATGATTATGATGAGACGGACGCAAGGGGATGGGGGTCCTGAGCCGGAGTCAACATCATGCTCTGTCATTTCGGTCAGCCGGAGGCCATATTGGATCCTGGTGACATTAACCATGAACCCAAAAAAATCCTATAAATCCCAAAAAACTTCAAAAATGTTTTAAAAATTCCAAAAATTTATTTTAAATTTATAACAAATTATTATTATAAAATGTATTTTTAAAAACTTACATTTTCGGAGGTCTCTCCACTATCACCCTCCGCAAATTTTTTATTTGTTATTTAAATTGTTAATTACTAGCGTCCGTTAATTAGTTGGCAGGTCTCCGCCCGGTCACCCATACTCATTCCGTCATATGCTGGCATCCTGGTTTTTTTTCGTATGTCATTTGTTTTCATTTGAAACACCTAGGTGACGTTAGTGAATTAATTACTGATTTACCCATAAGGCGAGCTGGTGATTTAGCCATTGTTTATATTTGTAAAGTATAAGAGGGGCTGCCGGCGCCCTCCATATTGGATAATATTATTAATATATAGGAGTTAATTTCTCGATTTCGACACTAGACGAGCTGTCAGCGCCCACCCAATATGTCCATTCAGCCACCATGCGAGATGTAAATATTCATATTGTTTATAGGCTCAGGAATATCTGTAATTTTCATCCAATTTAAAGTATTTTTTGTCCAATTAGCCATATACATGCATGCATGATTCAGTATTTCGACTACCTGCATAATTTATTAAATGTATATTTTTTATTATAATTTTTAAGGTATTCAACTTAAAAAAGTTTTTTTAAATTTAATTATGTAATCGTAAATATAGTACAATAATACTGTATGCAATACTTTTTCATAAATGTATTTTATTTCAGTGCCTATTAAATTTCAAATTTTATTCTGACAAATTCGGTAAAAAATAAAATGAAAAACTCTTTTATTTATATAGATTTTTGAACTTTATTAATTTAATACAGTTGCTTATGCCCTCGAAGAAATAATTGCAATATTATTTGATACAGATGTATATCAATATATGCAACATTGTTGCAAGTTACAGTCTTTTATGCATATCGCTATTAACACTCCTGTTTTCCTTGTGCAAAAATATCGAGACATTTATTACACCGACACACTGAGCAGGGCGGGTTATGTAAGTAACTGCACGTTTGAGGAGATGTAGCGAAGTCACAAGAGATGTGCTTGCTGCAAACCTGGTAGCGAGGTACTGATGAGAAATGCACTTCGCCTTTACATGTCTTTCTTTACATGTCTAGGTAAATGGTCTCTACAGCTGAACTGCTTACCGCACCTGTCACTCAAATATGACATGCAACGGCGATTTTTGGCTCAATTAAAGCGCTCATGTCGCCGTACATTGCGGTCGAAATCATATGTTTTTTCACAAAAGTGACACTGTTGACGACGTAGTGGTTCAAGCAAAGACTCGGGCGGACCTGTTGGAGATGTAGATGCTGGAGCTAAAGAAGCAGGTAACGCCAGCAATGTTGTTCCAGGTACCTCAGCCGAAAAGTTTGATGGCTCCATTGAAGATTTCGTAGTCGTCACAGCTGAATAAATCGATGGTACTGCACCATCTGTAGATAATCTGAATGCAGTGGTGGCAGAAGGTGCTGGCAGTGATGTAGATGTCCCAGCTGAAGATGTCGATGGCACATACCAATCTGAAACGTTGGTACTGCACTGATTAAATTAGATGCTGCTAGTAATGTATTTTGTGCGGCTGAAGAAGTTGATGGCGCTGGTAAAACAGGAGACATCTCACTCGAAGAAGAAATCGATGGCGAGAAACCATTGGCAGGCAGTCTCAACTCCACTTTAACGTAACTGGCCATGGATTACCTGGCAAAGAAGCTAGCCGAGGCAATCCACCTTTCTCATTTACCGTTGTCATTCTAAGCCTCTCAGCTAACCCCCCCATTGATTACAATTTACGTATATGCAAGCCATATGACGTCATATTGACATTGAGCCAATCATATTGCACAATTAAGACATTGTTCGGACATCAACCAGCCAATCACCAACTTGCCACGTGATTGCAGCTGGTCAATCGCATGCAGGCATTGAGACATCACATGCGAGTAGGTAGGCAGGATTTAGGTGCTTATCATTATTATCTATATATATACGCACCACACAAACAGACCAGTCAATCAGACCCTGTTGAAACTACCACAGTCGAAGGCATTTACTCGCAAGCACAACCCGGCGACGAGGAAGCCAACCCGGTGTATCGACATCAATAAAGTTTCCGATAAATTTGTCAAAAGTTTTTGAAAAAAACATNGACGAGGAAGCCAACCCGGTGTATCGACATCAATAAAGTTTCCGATAAATTTGTCAAAAGTTTTTGAAAAAAACATGAAGTTCTTCGTGTGCATGTGAACTTAATTTTTATAACAAAAAAAAATCGTATGGAATGTTTAGTTTGCAGATTCCACTCCCGTACAGCGGAGACGACGAGAAAACTGAAATTTCCACTGGTTTTTTACCTTCGTGTCCGTGGAAGCACCTCAGCCGCTCCGCTCAACTTGCGTACCGTCAGAAATCGTTCCAGACGCAAGGACTGAGGAGGGATGCAGGGCATACTCCATGCGTGGAAACTCCAGTCATGTTGAACTCTGTCATAATTCCCTATTACCCTGTGTATGTGCTTCGAAGTCGATTTTGTAACAGCGTGCGCAGGACGGAATTTATCGACCCCCGAAATCAGTGCGACTTGCCTTCTGATTTATTTACAAACAAGCCGGCATTACCAATCGTTAGCAACCGTTCAACCTCGTCGAGATGTATAGTAAAGACCTCCCGATTGCAAATAAGATTAGAGCATATTGCAGCCATTGCATTACCGACACCATGAGATTTTGGAGTTATGTAAATCCCTGTACAATGCTAGAAATTTAATTATGTGTGCCAAGTTTTTTGTAATTAGGTGCTGGCTCTAACCCCTCCTCTTTTTTTTGGCATAAAGAATAAATGCGAAATTTTGTTTTAATACCAGTGAAACTAACGATACTTTGTGATGATGTAAAATAAGCAAAACAGTTCATTCCTCACTCGCTCATACGTCAAACTGATNAAAACTAACGATACTTTGTGATGATGTAAAATAAGCAAAACAGTTCATTCCTCACTCGCTCATACGTCAAACTGATGTATCCTAATTGCAGGTATGGCTGGAAGACGTACTAAAGAACTATTAAGATAAAAGCGTACTTGAAGAAGTGAATACGGGCCTCACGGAAGTAAACGAGAAACACGTGCAGTCGTAATCTGAGCTCGCGCACACGTCTAGACGGGCTGCACCAGGTGTTGAATTGAACTTTGCCCTAGCGCGCCGGTTTGCAGAGGGGAGGCCGCGGGGGCTTGTCGCTCCAGCAGCCAGCTTTTTTTATTTCTCACACACGTCAACTTTAATTCATAGGATAATAAACACAGATTATATAAGCACGCACAAGTCAACACANTTTATTTCTCACACACGTCAACTTTAATTCATAGGATAATAAACACAGATTATATAAGCACGCACAAGTCAACACATGGGGAGACCCAGTTTCAGGGAGACCCGGGCTCGATTCTCAACTCGTTCGGCAGAATTTCTTTTTTTAAAAATCACTCCAGGTGAATGCCGGGATGGTTTCTTGGCTGAGTCCTTACTCGTTTCCGTATGCCCTACCAACTCGCTCCTTCTCTAAAGGGTGTAAAATTTACTTTTTTATTATANGACGAGGAAGCCAACCCGGTGTATCGACATCAATAAAGTTTCCGATAAATTTGTCAAAAGTTTTTGAAAAAAACATAAAGTTCTTCGTGTGCATGTGAACTTAATTTTTATAACAAAAAAAAATCGTATGGAATGTTTAGTTTGCAGATTCCACTCCCGTACAGCGGAGACGACGAGAAAACTGAAATTTCCACTGGTTTTTTGCCTTCGTGTCCCTGGAAGCACCTCAGCCGCTCCGCTCAACTTGCGTGCCGTCAGAAATCGTTCCAGACGCAAGGACTGAGGAGGGATGCAGGGCATACTCCATGCGTGGAAACTCCAGTCATGTTGAACTCTGTCATAATTCCCTATTACCCTGTGTATGTGCTTCGAAGTCGATTTTGTAACAGCGTGCGCAGGACGGAATTTATCGACCCCCGAAATCAGTGCGACTTGCCTTCTGATTTATTTACAAACAAGCCGGCATTACCAATCGTTAGCAACCGTTCAACCTCGTCGAGATGTATAGTAAAGACCTCCCGATTGCAAATAAGATTAGAGCATATTGCAGCCATTGCATTACCGACACCATGAGATTTTGGAGTTATGTAAATCCCTGTACAATGCTAGAAATTTAATTATGTGTGCCAAGTTTTTTGTAATTAGGTGCTGGCTCTAACCCCTCCTCTTTTTTTTTGGCATAAAGAATAAATGCGAAATTTTGTTTTAATACCAGTAAAACTAACGATACTTTGTGATGATGTAAAATAAGCAAAACAGTTCATTCCTCACTCGCTCATACGTCAAACTGATGTATCCTAATTGCAGGTATGGCTGAAAGACGTACTAAATAACTATTAAGATAAAAGCGTACTTGAAGAAGTGAATACGGGCCTCACGGAAGTAAACGAGAAACACGTGCAGTCGTAATCTGAGCTCGCGCACACGTATAGACGGGCTGCACCAGGTGTTGAATTGAACTTTGCCCTAGCGCGCCGGTTTGCAGAGGGGAGGCCGCGGGGGCTTGTCGCTCCAGCAGCCAGCTTTTTTTATTTCTCACACACGTCAACTTTAATTCATAGGATAATAAACACAGATTATATAAGCACGCACAAGTCAACACAAGGGGAGACCCAGTTTCAGGGAGACCCGGGCTCGATTCTCAACTCGTTCGGCAGAATTTCTTTTTTTAAAAATCACTCCAGGTGAATGCCGGGATGGTTTCTTGGCTAAGTCCTTACTCGTTTCCGTATGCCCTACCAACTCGCTCCTTCTCTAAAGGGTGTAAAATTTACTTTTTTATTATAATTTTAGCTTGCACACCACCTAAAAATTTAGATGTCACTCTACTATTTTACGTTAGTCAAATAAGCTAACACGAACGAGAAATATATATATATGTATATATATATATCCAAATCTATAATGGCAGGATTGACAGATCACCTAACTGAAACAGATTATATATATTTTTTCATGAAGCATTGCCCAGAAAAACATTTTAAAATAAAATTGCAGTGAAAAAAATCGCATAAGCTGTATAAAAAAAGTTACTGTTAACACCTCTGGTGTTCTCCCCCACCCCCCTAATTTATGAAGGAAATTTGCGTTTTTACAGTACACAACTAAACGAAGAATTAATCTTTTTAGGACCTAGTACGTAAGCGACACTCAATCATACGAAAAAAATGAGAAAATGTGTAATGCTAATTTTAAAAATCGAGCACCATATACTGCGAGAGAATACAGAATACATTTTTACAGGAGGCGGGAAAAACACTTGTAAAATATTATAATCCTATTTATTTAATATCCATTTGACACGACAAATGACTTAAAAACTTGCCCGCCACACGACCTAAGAAAACACTCTCCAGTCAGAACAGATTTATTTTTCTGAGCTTCACCGTTAGCTTACGACATTACGAGGGATGTGTTATATTTATTCACGTATATGTGTTAACTCCCTGTCAATTTTATGATTTTAACAAATATAAAAATTCCAGAAATCTGCATATTTCCTGTTTATATTAATTGGCATCTTCTTTATAATAAAACATTTAATTGCCCTATTCAGCTTACCGCAAATTATATTTACAGTTTTTGCTAGTTGCAGTTCTCAACACATTGCAAGCACGAATCCATTCCCGTCCGCCAGTGTGTATGTGAGGAAACATCAAAATTACTATTCACGATTAATTTTCACAACCTTTATCATGCATTATACATAGACACATCAAGAATTCGCGGATTCATTTTAGGACAAGCTAGAATTCAAAACACATGCGTTTATATAACTTGATCCATTGGCCCATGCCGTATTTGACACTTCCTGGAGAATGCTGGTCCAATCGTCGCCTTTCACTGTGACAGAAAGCAACCAATGCGCAGTTGATGTCGGCATATTTGTACATAAGACTGTAGAGTCTAGCCTGCAGGTCATTGAACTCGCGATTTTTTCCGGTCTCTAATTATACAGTATCTATGAGCAATAAACATGCTAAGGGAAAATTACACCATGCCGATCCTATTTCAACCACACAGTTTTGTATGCCTTAATACCCGAATCAGTTTGAAAAATATCTTGTTTCTTTATCCACCATACGTGCTTTGACATCAAGAGTCATTGCCAGATACATTATCATTCGCAAGGAAAATATTTATAAGTGTTAAATTTGAAGAATGGGGGGAAAAAATGTGTTTCACCAGCTCAAACGTTTTGTTATTTTTAAGATCTTTGGTGGTTCAAGGTCATTCAAGGCAATGGGCACAGGGTCAAGGTCACGGATCAAGATCACCGGGATCCAACATGGCCGCCGGCTGACCGGAATGACAGAGCATGATGTTGGCTCCGGCTCCGGACCCCATCCCCCTGCGCCCGACTCATCACAATCTATTTACTAATATACTTTTACAAGTTGGCTGCTGTCTGAATCACTTTATTTGGCAATTTGATTGTATTATTAAATCTTTTCACTAGCATTATCATTTGAAAGTTGACTTCATATTGAAGTCTCTCTACTAACGTTGCCTTTCACAAGTTGACTGTAGGTTGAAGTCTCTCCACTAGCATTTCCTTTCACACGCTAACTGAATATTGAAATCTCTCCACAGCATGTTATATAATCGACTACTGTCTTTACAATGGACCAAAAGAAACGCGTCTCCTGTTTTCCGTTCCTTAAGTGTTTTTTGTTTGTAGAGGAAATATGAAAATTGGTGAGTAAAAAGAGACCTGCAGGTTAGAATCCTCACCCCCCTGTCTACTCGAGTCTTTGCCATTCATAGACTGTCATCTACCCCAGTGAGTGGACAGTCCCACCTTAGATCTAATAGTAAGTGATTTTGTATTTGTTTCCCTGCCCATTTGTATTTGGCTCTAAGTTCTCCACGGAGTTATTTCAAATCTGTGAAAAAATTACGGAAAAAATTAAAATTTAAGCGTTTCTAAAATTTTAACAATTTATCTAATGACATTACGAATTTTCATTGTTCATAATATTGTTAAGTAAGGTTGGAAATGTTTCGCCAAAACATTTTTTATCTCGATATGTTTGAAGAAGTGACTACATTATTTTAGATGTTCTATTGAGTAACGTATTCCTAGCATTACTCACATACTTAAGAAAGAGTCAGTAGAATCACAGATAGCCATTACGAGAATGGTGGCATTCCCACTGCATTAGAGGAATTGAGAAATCTCTTACGAATGACAGTCAATAAATAATAATCTTAGTAGAAACGATTCAAGAATGCACGTAGCAAGATGTCTATTTTACCTCGAATACAAAAAAAAAAGAAATAAATTTGTAAGTACGTATTCGATAATTAAATAATGACGAGGAATACCAATTTATCGTTTCCTGAACAGGTTTTGAACGTTAGAACCAGAGTTTCCAACACACCTGTCAAAATCACGTGGTCAAATAGTTACGTGAATTTTTTACGTTCCATTTTCGGTGGTGTAGTGGTTAGACTACTCGCCTCCCACCTAGGCGAACCGAGTTCGATTCCGGGCGGTGTCGCTCCCGAATTTTCGCATATGGGAATCGTGCCGGATGAAGCCACTGGTCGGCGGGTTTTCTCGTATATCTCCCGTTTCCCCCGCCCCTTCATTCCGGCGCTGCACCATTCTCACCTCGCTTCACCTTCATCGGCTATCAAAATCTCTCCACTCCACTCCACAAGGCTTTAGCAGCAGCCTATAACCCTCACTTCTTCACATGCTCGGGATACAGATGTTTTTTCATTTTCTGCTGTCATTATGCAAAGCTTCTTTTATGTTCGACTTGGTTGCGCGTGATACGGTCACGACATAGAGTACTTAAGAATACAGAGGCGAAACAGCCGCTTATACCGCGAACTCCAACCGCACACCCAAGCAAAACGGCATCGCTAGCCAGCAACACGTCGGAGCGCTGTTCGCCAATCAGAGCATGGTGTCCTATTTGTAAACGGGCACGCTTACATCAAAGTAACCGCGCCGCTTTTTTCTCTCTGTGTTAGCGACATTTCTTTCTCTTCACTATTAACTAAAGAGACATTTCGGGCGCTTNTGCGCCGCTTTTTTCTCTCTGTGTTAGCGACATTTCTTTCTCTTCACTATTAACTAAAGAGACATTTCGGGCGCTTACAAACAACTGTCGTCCATTCATGAAAGGATCACATAAGTAAATGTTCTTGAAGCCTAGCCTGTGACCTAAAGAATTTTAGTATAGTCTATTCGCGGTATCTTCACACTATTTTAATGAAACCTTTGAAAAATCACCCCATTGATAACGTGTTTCGTTATTTCCGGAATATGGTGTGTATCACCAGTGTTTTATATCTTGGTCAATATAAAAGTATCTTATATTTGGTGAAATTATACGTCAACTTATATTTTATCTACAAACTATTACATTTAATTTAGAATTTGTATAATTTAAAGTAGAGGTAAAATAGGTAAGTNACTTATATTTTATCTACAAACTATTACATTTAATTTAGAATTTGTATAATTTAAAGTAGAGGTAAAATAGGTAAGTGGTAACGCCTAGTAAGAAATAGTTTTCATGCAAAACATCATTAAAGTAATGACGCACGAATGCGGTGCGTTATCTTTTGGTGTAAGTTTCTAGAATTAGTCAAGACTTGTTTGCATGAAGCGGACAAGTGGTATGAAAGTAGAACTTTAAAAGTGCTTCATAAAANCTAGAATTAGTCAAGACTTGTTTGCATGAAGCGGACAAGTGGTATGAAAGTAGAACTTTAAAAGTGCTTCATAAAAGTTTGAAGTAACCATAAAATGGCTACAATTCACGTACATGTATAATGGGTTAATACTGGAAATCTGAAATGAAATTCCTTTCGCACAGCTGTAAGCGAACTCGCTTCTATATTCCTTCCAACGTGCCAGACCGGGAATATCTGTTTTTGCAACAGCTGGAACGAATAATTAACGTCTTAGCTGGAGAGGTGAAGCAACGTGTGTTTGCCCAAGACGCCCCCACTGCACGGAGAATCACGTAACTACAGACGCGGCGTAACGACGAAGCCGTAAGTGGACCGATGCTTCTTCGTTCTCGCTAGCGATGAGTAANAAACACATACGGTGCCCGCTGCAGAAACCACTCGAGACGTAGTGTTGAGGTGAAAGCAGAAAGCCAGTTATAACGGCTGCTGATTGTTGCATCCGCAAACACGACGCTGCGTCTCTCGGGTAAACAACCGTCTACGTCGCCATGGCATCCAGTTATAAATCTTCTCGTCGAAGTTCTGCAAACCCTAAACATGTGGTAACGAATATATGTACTCAGTTATTAGGGACAACTGACTTTCGGGGAAATATTTCATGGCCAGTTGATATGCCATGATACATTAACCCGGATCCACTTTCTTGAGTGCATGATTTACGTGTTACGCCCAGCCAAGTAAGAAAAGGTTTTCTCACAAAGATATGCGACCAATAAGCAAAATAAAACTTTTCATATACCCGCAGGGCATTTCAAAATAACATGCGGGAAAATAGTTTAGCGCATGCTATATTTCAATGCGCTGTGGGCTTTCTAACAGCTTTCCTTTGCTTATTGGGCGAGTGTCTTTGACTGGCCAATCAGTATTAATTTGCTCCTATTACAAACATCGCTGATTTACGGATGGCCTCATAACACGCATAATAAGTACGCCATCCAATCGCTATAATGTAAATGAGTTCTAAAATGAAATGCAACAAGTCCTGAAATCTTTTCGCTAAAATCGCGTGTCGTTATCAACACTTTCAGTGCAGCCGACATGATATTGCATCGTCTAGATGTTAATGAGTTGCGTAGAGTTTGCCGTGACATTTCGTCATCCGCATTCTTTGAAGGCACGGGCGAAGAAATATCACTTCAACGCCAGTTTTTATTATATTCTCTACAATGTATTATGTATTTTGTTAGCATTCCTCGAAGGATAGAATGTATATTATTATGCGAAGGGAAAGAACATTGTACTGGGATACTTTCAAATGGGCAATGTATTGGTGCCGACTAGAGGTAAGATTGTACAGAATGCGGGTGTAAATGGGTGAATGTAAATTTGGAGACACTAGAACTGATGGTCATGCAGTCGTAAATACAGGCGACTCTCTTATTGGTTGTTTTAATTGCCTGTAAATCGGCACCCCACCTAAAGTGCAAAAAACGTGAAAAACAACTTTCGCGTTTAATTCTCTTTCGATTGACCTCATAGTTTTGCAAATATCAAGTTCTCACTGCTCATTTGCTGTCACAGGAGGAGACGAAGGATGTATCTGAATTTGGTTCCTTGTGCATTAGTGGCTCTGGGTTTTCCAGGATGTATCGAATAGGCGTAACACTTGTGTCACTACAAACCTAACGTAAACACTATAGTGTTTGATTTCTAGCATATTCTGAGATGAATTCGTGACTTTTTCAGGCCTTTAGATGCACCGGCTGTAGAAGTAAGTATATATAATTGATTTTTTTTTCATAGTCATGAACTAGCAAAACACAGTCATAGTCTTTTCAGTAGACACTTATTTGGTTGCTGCTGACAAGTCAGAAATTCATGATCACATGCAACACATGTTATAGAGACCCGAAATATTTACGAGTTGAGTAATCTACATACTAAGACNTCTCACAAAGATATGCGACCAATAAGCAAAATAAAACTTTTCATATACCCGCAGGGCATTTCAAAATAACATGCGGTAAAATAGTTTAGCGCATGCTATATTTCAATGCGCTGTGGGCTTTCTAACAGCTTTCCTTTGCTTATTGGGCGAGTGTCTTTGACTGGCCAATCAGTATTAATTTGCTCATATTACAAACATCGCTGATTTACGGATGGCCTCATAACACGCATAATAAGTACGCCATCCAATCGCTATAATGTAAATGAGTTCGAAAATGAAATGCAACAAGTCCTGAAATCTTTTCGCTAAAATCGCGTGTCGTTATCAACACTTTCAGTGCAGCCGACATGATATTGCATCATCTAGATGTTAATGAGTTGCGTAGAGTTTGCCGTGACATTTCGTCATCCGCATTCTTTGAAGGCACGGGCGAAGAAATATCACTTCAACGCCAGTTTTTATTATATTCTCTGCAATGTATTATGTATTTTGTTAGCATTCCTCGAAGGATAGAATGTATATTATTATGCGAAGGGAAAGAACATTGTACTGGGATACTTTCAAATGGGCAATATATTGGTGCCGACTAGAGGTAAGATTGTACAGAATGCGGGTGTAAATGGGTGAATGTAAATATGGAGACACTAGAACTGATGGTCATGCAGTCGTAAATACAGGCTACTCTCTTATTGGTTGTTTTAATTGCCTGTAAATCGGCACCCCACCTAAAGTGCAAAAAACGTGAAAAACAACTTTCGCGTTTAATTCTCTTTCGATTTACCTCATAGTTTTGCAAATATCAAGTTCTCACTGCTCATTTGCTATCACAGGAGGAGACGAAGGATGTATCTGAATTTGGTTCCTTGTGCATTAGTGGCTCTGGGTTTTCCAGGATGTATCGAATAGGCGTAACACTTGTGTCACTGCAAACCTAACGTAAACACTATAGTGTTTGATTTCTAGCATATTCTGAGTTGAATTCGTGAATTTTTCAGGCCTTTAGATGCACCGGCTGTAGAAGTAAGTATATATAATTGATTTTTTTTTCATAGTCATGAACTAGCAAAACACAGTCATAGTCTTTTCAGTAGACACTTATTTGGTTGCTGCTGACAAGTCACAAATTCATGATCACATGCAACACATGTTATAGAGACCCGAAATATTTACGAGTTGAGTAATCTACATACTAAGACNGAAATTCATGATCACATGCAACACATGTTATAGAGACCCGAAATATTTACGAGTTGAGTAATCTACATACTAAGACATTACAGTTAAATATAACCAAGCAAAGCAAATATCAACTTCGCGTTCCTTGTATTATGAGGTGATTATTTCCCTAGTTTTCTCAAGGAGGTGTCAAATAAGGCATAGATATATTGTGAAAGTAGCACGAGCGTACGAGTGTTTGGATTCACTCTTGTCTCTAAATGAACCGAAGCCGTGAGTTTCTGTTTTCTCTAATGAGAAAATTCATTTGCGATTTTTCAAGTCTCTCAAAACTCCAAGTTCCACTTTAATTCTGGCTATGCGGTTCTGGATATTTCTTTTCCACTTAACGAAAAATTCCCCATTATTATAGCCTATTTGGATTGTTTTACAAGAACACTGCAGTTCATAAACGATATATTGTATTGAGGAGAATGAAAAGCGCCNTAGCCTATTTGGATTGTTTTACAAGAACACTGCAGTTCATAAACGATATATTGTATTGAGGAGAATGAAAAGCGCCCAGTGATTTTTGAAAACACAGTAAAATGGCGACTATAAATGCAACAGGCAGCAAAACTACTGCGACTCCTGTAATGTTGGATATAGCAGACTCGTCTGGAATTTTAGAAATTGACCGCCCTTTAATACAGCCATTCAAATAAAATCTCCGTCAATTTATGAATCCGGCTAGGCCCGGAGATTTGTAATAAACTAGAACTCAGTAGGGTACTTAGTAAACATACCAAAAGTAGCCAAAGCTAGGAAGGAGCAATGTCGGAAATGACTACATGACAAGTACATAACAAAATTATGAAAAACTAGAAAACAGATACGAAATTGAAGTAAATATTACGGCCTAAAAAAAGTTAAAAAAGGAATTAGGAAAGCCAGAAATGGCGAAAAAAGAAAAAGTTAAGAGTGTCACGCAATGTTACAAATATTTATAAAAATTCCTTTAAATATCAGTAATCGTCCATTCTCTTTAGGTTACACAGCACTTCACATCAGAATTTTTATTGAAATA
Organism: Clitarchus hookeri; assembly: GCA_002778355.1. Taxonomy (NCBI): domain Eukaryota; kingdom Metazoa; phylum Arthropoda; class Insecta; order Phasmatodea; family Phasmatidae; genus Clitarchus; species Clitarchus hookeri. Next base: position 15,853 of record NQII01000245.1, on the reverse strand, counting down.
CGATATTCGATAAATTCAGAAACAACAGGACCATCAGTAACACATGTAGAAAACAATGGCCAAAATAGGAAGTGGCTGGAAATATAATTACGAGAGATATAGAAGATCAATACCTGTTTAGAAGAAAAAAAAGAGAATAATGTCGTAAATGAGCTGGAACTAACCTTGAAATATTGCCAGTAGCAAATATTATTATTTTATACTGGCTCCAACCAGTGGTGAATACGTTGACAGCACACACAATATCATTTCTTGAAAATAAAAGATCGAATCCGGAGAATCGCCATTATTTAATGTATAACGCGCTGACACGCTGCACACGACAAGCAAAGAGAGGCCCCAATGTGCGATGCGGCAGAACAACGATAGAATGCAAAGTAGTGATAGACTGGGAGAGAAAGGGGTTCAGTATACCTCTGTGTATATGAGGGTGACGTTGCAATAGCTCTAGTACACGTTGGAGTGTGAACTTTAGCTTCGCAGTCAAGACTGTCCAAACTAGGGGCGATATTAGTAAGCTTATTGTAAACCAGAATTACTGGCAGTGTGAAGTTTGGAAATTACATCCACTGTAGTGACGCTTGAAGGAAGTCTGACGGGTTACTGTTCCCGGCCCCGTCCAGGCTGCAAGTAGTAACACACACACACTTGGTATAACCAATCTGAAGTAACGTGTACCATTTGTAAACTCCGCAACGCTGCATTCTGGTAGCAAAATACTCGTGGACAGGACAAACACGTACACAAAATAGGAACACTAGGAGAAAACATGCCACGACTACTGAATGACAACAATAGGCGACTGCACTTAAAATTATCTGGAATTTTAATTGTGCTCAGAATTGCTTGACTTTTACCATAAAAAGACAAAATTCTTCATCCAGATGACATTACAGATTAGCAGAACACTGGTGCTCTAGTAATGGTTAAAAATATTAGTAATTGAAATGTTCAAAAATCACGGCAAAAATCTTTAATATTCCTTCAAAAAATATTTACTTTAAATAAATCTTTTGCAATAGTCAGCGGCAGACCAAGGATTAAGTTCAGGTTTGCAGTAGTAAATGTCGGAAGAAGTTTTGTACGTAAGAAAACCAACATGGCGGCAGGAGAAATGTTCTAGAAGATCGATTAACGGTGTTTATGTGAAAAAAATTATTGGAATTTCTTGGCTCAAACCAGCGGTCAAAATGTAGAATTTGAAGATCTCGAAGTTCTCGGTGATCAATTTCACCGACGGGGCATCTCTTCGGATGCACAGCAGCCCTGGGTGACGTCTTCCCTATATGGAAGCGCACGGCCTACGGCGCTGACACACAGTTCAATGGCACCTTAACGGAAATTTCACGAGTTCTAGCTAGCCTCTATGAAAGCTACACGGAGGGAGGCTATACAGGTCTGTTTACTATTTACAACACCTCGCGTCTTCGTTGCTGTTAGACGACCTGCAATTTCAGGGGCGCGAATGTAATGTAATGTATAACAGTGTTTTATGAGCTTATTATCATTGCACCAGGCTACCACGCCGAGTGCCAAGTTATTCTATACTGCTACTATGTGTAGATATGCATAGTGTGAGAGTAATATTTTGTAATAGGCCACACACTGGGTAGACAAAGTACTACGTAGTGTCGTTATTTGAAGTATGAGTATAAAGTATTAAATAGTTTGCCATATAGTAGGTAATTTCACATAGGGTTGCCAAATTATCCTACAGAGAATCAGACAAATACTAATAGTATAAACGGTCATAAGACTGTAGGAAATGCTTGAAAGAATCCTTTGTAAATTTCCAAGGTTTCCAACTTCAATATCATTATCAGTAATACATTTAAAAGAGCTTAAAACTAACAAAACACAAAAACAAAACAGTTCAAATTCAGTGAATAAATATGATTTTATTTTGAAAGATGTACGAAGTTGTGGAATGAATGAAAAATATGTCGCAGAAATTATTGAGACAGTTTACATGAAACAAACACAAACAACACAAATATCTACATTTAAACACTCCTTTTGATTCAAATACTTCAGCAGAAAATATCTTATCATAACAACTCCCTCACAATAAATAATAAAATAAATCATTTATTTCTACAAACAATTCTTATGGAGGTGAGTTGCGTAGTAACGAAATTAATTCAATTTTTTCTTTCAAACAGTAATCCAGGCTAGCAAAGAGCAACCCGAGAGCTCTATATTCTGGACCACTGAATGCATGTCCAAAGAAAAGAAATGATGAACATTTGAAGTATTTGTACTGCTTCAACTCTCAAAACAAATTCCAAAATTATTTAAATAAATTCAGGAGAAAATATTATATTCCTTTTAAGGTCTTACGGCTTGGAGTTAGCATAGGCGTCATGGCATCGTTGGGGTCTTGAGATTTCATGAAAAGAAAAATTAAGAAAAACTACTTCTGGCGCTTTTGGGCATCTTCTTATATCGTCCACGCACATTTAGCCACTTCACGTCTCTCTAACGTGCCTAACATTATGATGCGGTAGAATTTTCTCATAATTAAATTAAATTGTGCTACGCCCCAACAAAAGCATCTGTCCATTCTGAAAGCCGGAAGGAGAATGTTTCTTTGTAGCTACAAGGCTACCAAATGTCAAACATCATTCGGTAATCTCAGATAAAGTCAGTAATTAACTTGTGAATTCAGTTAAAATAAAGAGTCCAAAATTAAAACCTCTTAGGCCTATCTGCACTGATAAGTACAAAACAGGAATAGCTGTGATTAAAATTGCATACATGGAAAAATATGATGAGAATCAAAATCTATGAAGTTTTAAGTAATAGGGAAACTTATTTTTGTTAAAGTAAACAAACAATGGTAACTAATAGTAATACTGTTTAAATACCTGGAAATTGGTCGTAATGCTTTTAAACCAAACTCACGGAAAACAGAAAACATAACAAAGGAATTTAGAATATTATAAACAAAAAATTAATATTAATAGATAAACAAAAATCCTGACTTTAGTAAACATACTGTAGTACCACTACATGAACTCGGACTTCCCTAATAAAAACCTAAATTTAATACCGTAACACCGGATATGCTGACAGGAGCGTGGAACGAGTTTGATTATCGCATAGATGTTGTTCAAGCCGCTCATGGTGGTCACATTGAACATTTATGAATGTATGGTAAACAATTTTCATGGTTCAACGGTTCATTTGATTGGTTAATCAAGGTCGTAGGTTGTTGGTGGTTATATACCTTCGAAGTTGGGGTGTTCTCTTATACTCATCCTGCAAGTGAGCACCAAGCTATCCTCCACAGCACTCGGGCAGAAGTCGTTGGTTCATCGGCTGCCACCACTGGCAGAACTCACCCCTGAATGACCCGGCCAAACAGAATGAAGCCACCCGAGATCTGAACGCTTGCTATTGGTTCTAAGTTCTGCACAGCAGGTCGGGTGATGGAGGTCCAATGACACACGTGAAACTAACACATGCTTGTACGCAGTATCCCTTGTTACTGTATTATAACTGGAAAAACACGATTTCCTCAGAAAAAAAAATTCCAATCAGGCCAGATTTAAAATATCCTACAAGCACATCGGCAGGTTTCCTTTGATTATTGGCAGCATGTTTTTGTGAGCAGACATGTTGTATTTGACAGGGACAACCAGGCTTAAGATACTCTTAAGTGCCTACCCGATTCGTGGGCAGGCACCTAAGACGCACAACAGCCAAAACAATTCAATAGCGAAAATGAATTTTAGGTGAAGTGTTTTGGAATTCAACTAGACTGGAAATCTTCTCGCGAAAATAGGGTGTCCCTAATTATAACGCAAAATGATTGGGGATTGCACACATACACAATGGTGGAAATAGGTTGTGAAAGTGTTAGAGAAATTATACGAAATTATTGTTTTGGGTGCCCATATTCCCATTGGTTATCAAGAGTGGTTTAGCATTTTTTTTTTTAGTTTTACGCTAAGTGTATTACCCAGTTATTAGCGCGAGTGAGTGAAGATATTTAGGTGGCTCTTAACATCGAGGAATTGAGAGCCGATGAGGATGAAGTCAGGTGAGTATGGAGCAGCGCCGGAATGCAAGAGGTGGGGGAAACGAGAAATACATGAGGAAACCCGCCGACCAGTGGCATCGTCCAGCACGATTCCTACATGAGAAAATTCGGGGATGACCTCGCTGGTAATCGAACACGGTTCGCCATGGAGGGAGGCGAGTAGTCGAACCACGACATTACCCTCCTTCCCCCCTAGTTATTAGAATTGGCTGTCGGTTCCACTAAATGTCACAATTAATGAATAATTATTTATCATCGTCATCATTAGCATAGATATACTTTATACGATGATTTTTATATCCTTTGGCTCTCCACACACACGAAGGGCGAATATCGTTCTGGGTGTTCCCTCAGAAGCATGAGCTGGGATTGCGATCCCGGGCTCGCCGCTCGAACCAAATGGTTGTCCGACCTTACGCAAGACCGTTGCCTAAGAAATAAACGCGCATCCATTTTTGCCAGACGTTCCTTCCACTCCGCCCGGTCCCAATTACTGGGTATCACAATGCAGCCATCACGCTCGCTTCTTTCGCTCCCCGTTCATTAAGTTACGCCGCCGACTTCGTGCATACGAACGCCGGCGTTGCCCTGGCCTCTTCCACACATGCGCGAGGGATAGTCAAGAAGGGTTATCTTCTTCGTCGGGGGAACGATCCGTTCACGACTGCCAAAGGGGGGCGATTCGGCGAGTCAGCCACGCGGCAAGGGGGGCATGAAGGGGTCGTCGGGTTTAATGGGGAGAAAGTGTTTCGCCATGGTAAAAACAGCAGGGGGAAAAAGAGGCAAGAGAGCGTGGTTGTAGCAACGAACCGAGTGGGGTAGTAATTTGTAGAGCCTGCGCTTACGATTCGTTTAACTATTATGAGCAGCCGTCTCTGACCGTCTTGCCACCGCTAAGAGAACCCGAGAGGCTCTTATGCAACCAGAAAGTTTGCGATTGTCCAGATGTACAGGGGCCGAGGTGGTATAGTGGTCAGACTACTAGCCTCCCACCTAGACGAATCAGGTTCGATTCCCGGCGGGATCGCTCTCAGATTTTTACATCTGAGAATCGTGCCGGACGATGCCACTGGTCGGCGGGTTTTCTCGGGGATCTCCTGCCCTCCCCCCCTTGCATTCCGGCACTGTTTCATTCTCACCTCGCTCCACCCTCATCGGCTCTCAAGACCTCGATGGTGTTCAACTGCAAATATTGTTCAGTTCGTAGCGACAGATTCATTTGCCGGCGTTTGAATCGCTTGCTAGGGCCTGCTAGCTAGCCAGTGATGATAGTTTACTTTGTAGGACGCATATTCAGTGTAGTATGGACTAATACCTAAGTGGCGAGTGGAAATATAACAAGCAAAACAACTGGCATTCCTGCAGTGATCAATATTGGCAACTGCGTTTAATATTGTCTACAAAGAAAATAAGTACCGACTGCCCTTAGAGTATTAAACAAGTAAATGCTGTTTCATTTGCATTTATAATTGTCGTCACGTGCTCGTATTGCAATCAGGAAATGTTTTTACGGCGTCGTTATTGCCATGTATGGGCACTTGCAACATTTAATACATATTCAGTACTGTCGTAACACAATTAGTATTGAACGCACACAGGAGTTTAAGAGATATGCTAGCTATTATTCATAGCTAATTACAATTATGTTGATGAAAAGATAGTTATCTTAAATATATTCATACTGGCTGTGTACATAGCACCAAGAGGGCATATTTCAATTAATATTTCCATAAATAAGCCAGCACTTCATACTGCCATTAAAAGCTACGTTTTATCTGCAAAATACCTTCTTGAGACTAAGCGTGAACTATCATGCGGTGGCATACTTGAATCTTCGTCAAGAAGCATCATGTTAAAACCCAGCTGACTGCACTGACAGTGAATGATTCTGGCTAGATTCTTCTTTTTTTAAACAGTCCTGAATACGAAATTTCTGAATAACTCTTCCATTAGATTAAGCCCCCTGACACATTATCGCGTAAATATTCGTCTATGTGCTCCACCTCCATGCTGCCACAGAAGCCTCAAGAATACAGAACCAGAACAGTCGTTAACACAATGAAATCCACCCGCACACGCCAGCGAAACGGCTTCACTCTCCAGCAACACGTGTGGATGCCGTTCGCCAATAAACGTTTTGGTAACATACTTGGCGAAGCGGCAGCCCAGTAGTCAGCCAGCGGAAAGGTACGCCCACGTCAAAGAAACCGACAAGTCATTTCACTTCTATGTGTTTACCTATTTTGAAGTTGCTGCGATAGTTAAGAGTAGCTACTCCGCGCCCAGAGGGTACGAGTTCGAATCCCAGAGCTCCCCAAGGAGTGGAGTGGAGAGATTTGGGCGGCTCTAAACATCGACGTCTTGACAGCCGGTAAGGGTGAAACGAGGTACGTATGGCGCAGCGCCGAAATGAAGGGGTGGGAGTAAAGGGAGATCCCCGAGAAAACCCTCCAACCTGCGGCATCGTCCGGCTCGATTTCTACATGCAAAAGTCTGGGAGCGACCGCGACGGGANGCCGGGAATCAAATCCGGTTCACCTAGTGGGGAGGCGAGTTGTCTAACCACTACACCACCACGACCCCGCTCCTCAAGGTGATTTTAAAAATGTGGTGGGTGGGACAGGTCCAGAGGAAATAGGAAAGGTGTTAAATGTAAAGAGGTAGCGCTACCATGTCCAGAGCACGGGGCTACCGGTAGAAAGGTGTCCCTTGTTGATTACTATGATGCCATTACATTTCGCGTTTTATAATTCAGAAGTAACGTAGACAGCATACCACTATGTGCTAGGTGCTCATGCGTCACTGGAACTCCGCTCATTCGACACCCTCTGCAAGACTCAGTGCCAGTAGTAGACACTCAGCACTCTGGCAACTTTATTTCCTCTGGCCAGATCAAACAGGAAAATGAGTTCTGCCTGTAGCGGTAGCCAATAAACAAATGACCTCTGCTCGAGTATGTAGAGGACTGTTGGGTTCAGCTTTGTGACGAATTATAACGCGAAATCCAATGGTCACTGGTAACATTTGTTATCGTACTATGTCAGCCTGAGGGCTGTGCAGCGGCCGCCTGGTAAGTTATGATCGTCTCGATCAAATATGCTACGATATTTTTCTCATTACGCACTGTATTTCTTTCTACATTTACAAAAAAAATGTTGATAACCCCCGCTGTCAAAAAATTGTTTTGTAGGACTACAGGAAAGTTTCTATTAAAATATGTAGTATATGTATTTGTCATATTACAAATTAAAGCCTTGTATTTCAAACCATATATTTGAAAACAGGAAAAAAAATATTTTATAATTGTGCTCACGAAAAGAAGTGCGATGAATTAATGTTGTTAATATGGCAAATCCTTTAAGTTATATTCAAGGAAAGAAATATCGCTTTGGAAAACTGAGAATCGAACCAACAACCCTCTGTTTGTCTTCCAACTTATAGAGTTGTTTTGGTGTTGTAACAGAATAGTATACTACACTTGACAAGAGAGTAATGACGTCACCTCTTGAGACATGCTCTTTTACACGTTTTGAAAATGGCCCACCAGTTTCACCTATGACAACTGCCACACTGGCGTGGTATTTGATAAATGCATTCCCCATGCTTCCATGGCAGCATTCATACATTTGTTCAAGAAACGTTCAAATGCATAGGAAAGTTCTGAACTTTGTGTTGTGACAATGCTCAACATTCATATATTTGCCGCTTGATATGTGTTATTATTTCCATACTATGAATAGGTTAAAAACTTTCATTATAATTTAGGAAGTTTTACAAGAAAAAATGTAGTGGCGCTATGTTATTGTTGAGTTATGGGCTTCACCTTCATGATAACGCTTTTAAGGGCTGAGCTGGATTTGAAAGCAGTGCACGTCTTGTATTTCCTTGAAATTTTTTTTATTTTCTCAGAACGCCTGAAAAATTCATTGTTAAATTATAAATTTTAATTTACATAAACAATTTTTTTACAACTTTACATTTTTGGTGTGTAATGTGTAAAATAAACTACGGAACGTGTAACATTAAGGTCTACACAAGTTTCCTTAAGAATTTTAGAGAGTGCTCCAAAACTATGATAAAAATTCACAAATATATGGCCCTGTCAAAATCATGATTATGTTAATTTACACATTTTGAAGTATATGTAAAAACAAACCCACTTCTTGTACTAAACTCTTAAATTGTGTATTTTTACTGCTACGTGATCATTGCATAGACACTCATTGTCAGTGTAGTTTTATATATTTCGCTGTATAATTTTACATTTACCATTTATGCGTTAACTTACATTACATTTGAGAGTATCAGTAAGTGTTGAGTTACACATACACGTTTTCGGTAATTTTACATTGTAATGTGCAATTTGGAAAAACCAGTAGAGTATTTGCAATTTTGCATTAATATTACTAACAATGAAAAAAATGCAAGTTGTTACTTAAAGCATATGAATGATGTATTACATATTTAATAAAATTTTGAAATAGGAAAAAATAATAATGCTTCCAGNGTTACTTAAAGCATATGAATGATGTATTACATATTTAATAAAATTTTGAAATAGGAAAAAATAATAATGCTTCCAGTAATACCTATTTTCGGCGATTCTGCGCGTTTTATGTGTAATTAACGAATAAATAATTAATAGCATACGAGGCCATTCTAGCGGCAGGAAGCGGAACTACTTAGAACTTCCTTTGTGTATTCAAACAGAAGCTACTCTCGCGGCTGCTGGAATAAGCTTGCTGTTTGCATAACTATGAAATGTCTGAAATGCACATTTAGGAGATAATTTTATTACGATGCTTGTAACTGTCAAGTTACAGAACGTGGTAGTACAGAGTGAACATTGTACTACTACGTTTATGTAGTAGCTACGTGTATTAACACGGCACAGTTGTAAAACATCTCAATTAGATAGTAGAATCACTTGGGGAAGCAATACAAATGTACAGAAATTATGTGTTTCAATTACAACTACAGTGAATCTGTGATTATATTAGCGCATCAGTGAAAAATGACACACGTATTGTGGTGAAATTGCAATTTATCTGTCAGTGTAAATTGCCTAGTCGTGGATATATAATACGCGAATGTTACTGTTTATTCCCTGCTACCGTATAATAGGAAATGTGTGCGCGATTCAGTGTATAATTAGTAATACAGTGTACATGTTACTGTACTAACTTTTAAAATAAATTTACTTGGATGCAGGGCAAAAAAAATATATATGTATGTATATTTGAAAGTCTAAAAATACACCGGCTTCAAAGGAGATTTTACTTCCATGTATAGCGTAAAATTACAAAATATTTTTTACAGTGATATGGTATCACCATATTAGCAGTAAGGGCTTGTGTGATTTGATTCGCAATATTTAGGGTTTTTATGTCACGTTATTTTCATTGGCAGTGAATAAAGTCCAACAAATTTCTGAGTCTTATTGATCTGTACTGTAAGAAAAGGTTTCCGTAAAATAAAGGAATATTACTGATAAATAGTTACCCAGAAATAATTATTTAATTAGGAACAATTCATGTTATTCTNCGTAAAATAAAGGAATATTACTGATAAATAGTTACCCAGAAATAATTATTTAATTAGGAACAATTCATGTTATTCTACAATGGACTACCCGATAATTTCACAGAGATTCCTGTGAGTTCAAAGAACAACTCTGTACATTTTCTGGGCATTTTNACAATGGACTACCCGATAATTTCACAGAGATTCCTGTGAGTTCAAAGAACAACTCTGTACATTTTCTGGGCATTTTTTTCTGTACGTTTTATTTATAAAGGGAAATTATGAAAAAAAATTTGTTTTCGTTATGCGGGCATTTTACTTTATATTGAAAAACAATTTAAATCAAATCTTTAAATATGTTGTTCTGAAGTGGAGTTTTAACACGAATAAAAAATTTAAAGTTCGTTACCTGTACAGTTTGCGTACCCCTTTCTTACAAAAGTGTCTTTTTTTATAAATACTTTTTCGTCACACAGAGCGCGTTTCCGTATATCAATACAAAATTTCCGTAAAATCTTCCTTGGATGCACGGAAAATTCAACAGTGCTCACAAGATTTCATAACTGCTCTTGCTCGATGGACGGTTGCAAGATAATAATAAAATATTATACGTGGAGGTAAAGAAACAGGCTTGGCAAAAAAATTATGGAGACTACGGTAAGACAGCAACAATGGTTGACAGCTATAAATACGATGCCAGAGCACAGCTGAAACATAGACACGGCAGCCCATCGCCACACCGGCTCAATGATTTGACCCTAGTCTTTTGGACCCTGCAACTAGATTTGCAGAACCACTTAACGAGCTATGGATACTTCGGTTCCTGGTCTCGTGACAGCACGGCCTTCCGGGGGCATATGAGAGATCGGCGGCGGCGGCGTTAAGTTAGCCAAACTCGACTTATTTGCGACCTCGCGTTGATGAACGTTTCCTTGTTCGTTTATTCATTTAGTTGGGCTTCGCCTCTAAACGGAGCTCGTACACGGGTTGAGTTTTGCGGAAGCGAGTGAGCGGCAAGTTGGGGCGGGACGTGTGGGTCGCGAAGGTTTGGTAACGGTCGGCTCTAAAACTCCAAACCCCAGTCGATGAAAAAAAAGGAGATGCCGGGGGGGGGGGAGGTACTTCGTTATGTATACATCCTTACGCCGCTGTGGGAAGCAATTAAGGCTCTTCTGTGCCCGTGGGCCAGTTCTAGGAAGACTTCGAACAGCGCGTAATTACGACTTTCGTTTCCGTGTGAGGATGCTGCGTCACGTGGACTGGGGTTTGCTGCATGCGCGTGTAGATGTGCGTGCGCGTGTGTGTGTGTGTGTGCTTGCGAGAGCGAACACACGCCGCCCTCGCCACACGAGGCTTGGCAGACAAGCACCTCCTTGTTTTACCGCACTCCCTTGGCGTGTACCGGAGATCCCCAGAGGTCCTCGTACAACCGCACGAAGACGCAAGATTTGAAAATGGCTTGGAGGAAATATCTGTTGCAAGCGGGGAGCTGAATATGCTACACCCCCTCCCGAGAAAGCTAAAATATAAATAAATATAAACAAATTCTGGGAAATTGCCTGAATATTGTGTAATAAAAATTGAAATAAACATTTTGCAATATTTTTTTTTGTTGAGCGTGGTTTTTAAATTAAAATCAATTTTACTTTTTAAAGGGTGCTTTCTTATTGCGCATAGTGCTTTCTTCCGAAATCGAGATTTAGCCCCTCCCAAATTAAATTTTTGTGTACGTGACTGCTCTGTCAGGTTACTGAGAGCAACAGTGTCAGGATTTCACTGTTATCATGCTGATTTTCGTACCAGCCCAGTGAATCCTATTACTCCTAGTTATATTTAATAGCTCTTATAATAATTTATGTGACGTAGAGTGCGCATGCCAGTCGCGGAGCTACCAATATTCTGTTCTCGGCGCTGGACGCTTGCTTCCTTCTCTTCAGAACCGTCGAAACCAACATGGTATAGGCTAAGGTTAGCAGACTGTCCGCATGCTTGCTTTCTAATGTTCCTGCAGTTCAGACTCGCGTCTATTCTCGGCTTCGAGTACAGCAAATACGAAGGATTTGATTAGTACATCTTTTTATGCTGACACTGCGCTCGCTCGGCCATTACAGCCAACCACGTTCAAGTTTGGTGCTCGTTGGCAATTACACGAAAGATTTTCAAACCGGAGTCGTAGCCAGTAACCACAGATCAGATTATCCACAGGTAATAAAATCATTCTTGGGGGTGTACAATGCCGGCAATATATCACCTTAGAGGCTTTTCACGCTAATGTGAACTCTTTTGAAAGACCTGCTGACTATCTAATCTTATCCTAATTTTTTATCATTTTGCCTAATGTAAAATGAACGCTGTTATTGGTCTGATCACATTACTAATGCGAAAATGTGAACATTTTAGTAATGTAGCAGCTTTCTAATAAGGCAGACACGTGGAAAATTTGCAAGTTCATTATAAAATAAGGCGCGATTTAAAAAAAACCCCTTACATCAACGCTAATCCTGCAATTGGTCTCCGCATTATTTTACATTCCCTAGGGAACGCTGAGCCAATAATAAACGTGCAATAGAATGCAGGACCAACCATTACCTTCCACTATAACAAAAACCAACCAATAATAAGTNACCTTCCACTATAACAAAAAGCAACCAATAATAAGATGATACCTGCATAGTTGTGCATAAGACTGCGAGGCATAACCTAAAGGCCATTGAACTCGCGAATTTTTCTTGTCTCTGCTAATAAGCCAACTCCTCTAATGTTTATGAAGAAAAAACACAATTTCATTGCCATAAATGTAAAGATTGCTCTAGCAATAGAATGTTAAGACATAGAACTATTTTATCTAACTTGCTGGCAACTTAACTAGATGTCTGCATGTCAGTGTGCACGGACAGTGACTTTTTTTCAAAGGTTTAGTTAAAAAATGCTTGACTTTACCGTAAACAGATTATAATGTGTAACATGTGCCGTATACAATTACGAACACCGAATCTTAATGTGTTATCTTATATAGTATATTTTAAAGTTACGTTTTAGAAAAATAAAAGCACCAGCCTGTTGGAAAGTTAAATGTAAACAAATTGTTTTAACGCGCTATTTAGACAGTTATGCGCGCAGTCTGCTAGTATATAATATGGACATTTACAGAAGACGAAAATTAGTCTGCATCATCTATGGTTCTTCAGTCGATACCAGCTTCTTAGCTAATTTTCAGCGGCTTCTAAAGTTTACTAAGACTCGTAAATGGAAACAATTCAAACTGCTCCATGTCAGAGAACTTCACTGCAGATCTGTTGGAACTGATGAACTTGGATAAGTAAAATTCTATTGATTGTTTCAGTTATTTTAATTCACTGATTAAACAGTGATTTCTACAGATTCCGTGTGAATTGCACTGGCCTGGAAGTGAAACATCAGGACACTCTGCTTATTCGTCAGTTGATAACAGCTCATTCACTGATAATTAAGTAAAACAATAAATCTGATTGAAATCACTGATCCAGGTTAAGAGTGAACTAATATCACATAGGCATTCGCCTTAAGTTAATACTACGAAAAGCGTGCCATTGATTCGACATACAGGCTTCCTCTTTCATTTTCAGGAACGAGGATGAAAAATGCTGCAGAATGCAAGCGAGTATAAAAAAATTAGAAATTCTACTTATTGGAACATTGTAAGCAGCAGAAATAACAAGTTAAAAAAAACAGATACATTTTTGGTTAGAANAGAAATTCTACTTATTGGAACATTGTAAGCAGCAGAAATAACAAGTTAAAAAAAACAGATACATTTTTGGTTAGAATAGTGGAAGAATAGTGGAAGTGTAGCGATTTATTTCTCTTCCAGCTTTATAAATACTATATTCACATTCCTTAATTAATTGCTTTCCCTTTCATTCTGTTAATATAGCTCGTTTATTTTATTCGTTCATGTCCGGACACTGCTATTTTTTCACGGTGACGCGGGTAATTTTGTCATTTATCTTGGTCTTACTAAATTGCTTTGTATATTCCCATTTTTCCTCGTCCATATGATTCCCTTGTATTCCCTTTAGCACGATACTCTCTTTTTTCCTTTCCCTGTCGTTTTGTTATTTACGTCCCCTTTTCTACAATACACAATACCTAAGGTTTTAAGGTTCCGCAGAACTTTACGATACAAGTACATTACTTCTACTTTTCCTTCTCTTGCGTAGTATTTCTCTCCTTCCGTGTCCATTTTATAGTTGTTCTATATTATTTTTTATTTATTTCCTGATTGGCAGTATTCTCAACATATCACACCTAGGGNTCCATTTTATAGTTGTTCTATATTATTTTTTATTTATTTCCTGATTGGCAGTATTCTCAACATATCACACCTAGGGGAATAAGGTACTATTATGACCTTAAGACACACATATATAAACTGCTCTTTTCCCTATTGCTATTAATATTTATTCTTGCATTTTTTTCTTCTTTTTTTTTACAAACTTTCTACGCCGACGGTTTTATGGTGCATAATAACTATGCTTTACAATTATACTCACTCATTTCCCTTTGCCTTGGCTGCTCCCTTTTAAGTTCGAAATTTGATTCCTCTTCTTTCTTTATTATTTTCCTCATTACTCCTATTAGTGTTCAATTCACTTCGTGTTATACAAAAAACCTTCGTCCATTGTTGCTGTCACATGGCCGCGTGTGTGATACAGAGGTTTTTTTGCTTATTAATTCCTGATTGCTTGTTCCTGCACACATTTAGTTTTTTACTTCCAAATTTATGTGTATATACGCGCATGTGTGTCTATATATATATATATATATATATATATATATAGTCATTTTGTTACCACCAATCGCAGTCACATTTTTTTAAATTTTTTTTTATCAGCATTGATTCTTTAGTTTGTTTTAATAGTGTCTTTAGATGTGTTTTTTCATCACTTTTGAGGTTTTGGTTAATTTCCTCATATTATTACTATGTTTTGTTTTGTTACAGTTACTATCGAAGTTGTGCATTTCATGTCATCAGCTTTACCCATTTGCTTTATGCACAACAGAAGAATCTGTTATTTTGGCTGGTGTGTTGTGTAAATGTTTATTGTATTGTTATTACTGTCATTGTCGGTAATTATAAGTAAAAAAAAAAAACGAAAACGAAATTTTAATTTTTTATACTGAATCTCGCATCCTCACGATATAGGAAAATAGCCTCATTTGCCAGCAGTTTGGTAGGAAGTCATAAGCTGAATGAAAGTTTTTCCAGTCAGCAACTCAGAGGCGGCCTACATGCTTCACGTAATAAATACACCCCTGTAATTTTATTTTGTAATTTTACAAGAAAGTTTTATTTTGTACTTTTACAATAAATATCTTCGGCAACCCTGTTGCCATAAATATGTCGCTACGAGGCCACCTGAGGTATACAGGATGGTGGCTAATAGGGTACTTAGTTACTATACTTTGGTGCAGACTAAGGGCAACTGTGGTTGTTGCGTTAGGGGTAAAAAAAAATATGTACTCGTATTCTCCGTTTGTTAACACACCAGTATTTTATTTGTCTGAAGGTAACATAGGTATTTACACACACTGGNTCGTATTCTCCGTTTGTTAACACACCAGTATTTTATTTGTCTGAAGGTAACATAGGTATTTACACACACTGGCGAGGAGACTGGGCCCCCCTACAAGTCGTAGGCCAGAAGAGCTGGTGGGCAGAATGCTATGCATCGGGGAAGGGTGTTGGAATGGAGATGTTTCTACTTATCTGTGACTGCTGCTTTTGGTGAGTTGTCTTCGTTGGCAGTTGAGGGTAAGTGAGTGCCGTGGCCCTTTTACAGGCCCTCGGACTGGCTCTCTTTGGCGTGCTGTACTCAGCTGGCTTCTTCCTTCGGCTTTGACTGACTCCCTACCACATCCCGCTGGAGTACTCCCTCTCGCTCGATGTGGCGCTTCGCGGCTGAAGCTCACCACTTTTATTCGCCTTTGGTTGAAGTAGCTGGGTCAGCTCGGCTTCCCTTCTCGGAAGTCCGGGATTGNAAGCTCACCACTTTTATTCGCCTTTGGTTGAAGTAGCTGGGTCAGCTCGGCTTCCCTTCTCGGAAGTCCGGGATTGATTTCCCGGGACCTGTGATTTCTCTTTGACCTCGGCTGGCGTTCCTCGTCGGAGACCTCGCGTCCCCTCTCCTACGTTGACGTCTGTGACGACTCGTCTCGCACTCTCGACTCCTCCGCCTCGGAAACTGCCACTACATTTTCGGAAATGAACTCATAAGTTCTCGGCACTTCTACTTGGTTTGTCTC
>NQII01000244.1:1141710-1164731 GCA_002778355.1 Clitarchus hookeri | reverse complement strand
GATATAATACCACATATCTGAATGCGAATATGCATAGGAGTGTCGAAAGCCGATATTATAACAAGTTGGGAAATTTCCTACACATTTGACACTTTCATGACCAAATGATCCACGAAATAATAATTCGTCATTCACAAATTCTCACAGAATGTAAACGGTGATATGATATATTTACGAATAATATCTCAGCGTGTGACTTTGCAATCACAGCCAACTACACTCTTAAAAACGTGGCAGTCAGATTAGTGTGTACGTTTAAGTATGAGGTTACAAGAAGTAAAGTAATTAAAGGTTTATTTTAAAATCTTTAATTAACCGTGAATAAGACATATCAACTTGTCATTATACAAGATAATTGATAGACCTACAATTTTTCTGTAGACTGTTGAAGGTAAAATGGGTACTGTTGAAAGCCCTGCATCTATACATATTATAAAACTCAACGTCTCTCTGTCTGTCTGTCTGTCTGTCTGTTAGCGCGCTTATCACTCGAGAACCAGGTATCCGATTTACCTGTTTTTTTTACTCATAGCTACGTTCTTTGTCCAGGTTTTAATATATATTTTGTTACGTATATTATCATACGGCATAAGCAGTGACGATATTATTGAATCAAGTCGGAAAAAAAGCTCTCTTGCTATACGCTCTCTAAACCATAAAGACGGAACAATATCATGTAGAAAAGAATTGTGTAGAGTAAAAAGACGTAAAAAAAAACTCCACCGTAGCATATAGCTATCTATAACAGAGAAAAACTAATAAGCGTTTTTACAATTTAACTCTCAGAGACTTTGAGTTTTATAATATGCGAAGGGTATAAAAGATTAACACCAAGTAAAATTCAACTTTATTTAAAAAAAAAACCTAAACAATAATTCTGTAATCCACGCGAGTGGAGCCGTGAGAACAGCTAGTAAGATATACTTGTAAGCAGNAACCTAAACAATAATTCTGTAATCCACGCGAGTGGAGCCGTGAGAACAGCTAGTAAGATATACTTGTAAGCAGGTTGTGTATTCTTCCATTTTTTTGTAAAATTAACACTGCAAGGGGTCTGGTCACGTTCATATGATTGTCAAGTGTGACTGCTAAATTATCATAAAAGTAAATAATTTACAAATTGCATTATTCTTACACTTATGTACATTTAATCAGAAAATAAAATATACAATTTAATTATTTACAAATGTGTAATAATGTTTACAAATCGTGCGTGATAAAACATCACGCACGATTTGAAAAGTGCTCAATTAACCGCGAACGGTCTACCTTTGTCGGATGTTAAATCACACGCAGTGCATCTAAGTCGAATTACATTTATCACTAGGGACGTGCGAAATTCGCTTTATTTTGTGGCTGCATACTCTAATCTACTCTAACCTGCAAGAAGTCATATATGTGTGCTTGACGTCTGCCATTGACCGATAACTTCCGTGACGTGTCTCAGGGATGCGTTATCTCGCCCACTCTCGACGTCGCAAAGAACGCTCTCTGCTGTACTACCTGGGGGGGGAGGGAGGGATACAGCGCGAGTAGGGAGAGTGAACGACGAAGTACGCTCGCTGCTCCCTCTCGCGCCCTCTGTGGCAGCCATGTCGTTTCTAAGACGAATCTCGGATTTTCAAACATACATTCTTTTGCGTATCAGCGGTGTTAGAATGATTTTATTAATTTTACATAATCGCTACGATTGTCAAAAGCGCAATACCAACAATACTCCATATGATTTTAAACATAAATAATTATAAAGTGATTATGTTCTGGTTCAGTTACTATTAGGTGGCTACAAATTATTGCATTCCCCGCTTGGCCCATAACGGTCAAGTTTTTAACCGCGGGCAGTTACGAAACCCGGGATAAACGGATTCATTAAAAAAAAAACGCTGTAGATGTACTTGAGGAAAGAGAAAAGTCAGCAATGTTTTATTTTTCACCGTGTTTTAACTTTCCCGTTGGAGAAATAATTCCAACGTTTCACAAAGGGCGGACTCATGAATTTACTCAGGGTGTGCCAGAGTGTACGAAAGTGATGGTGAGCGCACTTTCAATTGAGGACACGGTCTGACGGTCAAATTTCAGCGACTGGAATAGCCATTGAAGCGGTCGCACAGGTGGATCAACACCAAGTTGCTGCACGCCTCCAATGAAATCTTGAAATGCGCTTAGCTATGGCAGTGAAGTCTAGCATGCTACTGAATGAAAACACGACTTCTGAAGGTCTCTATTTATCATGGCAGGAAAATAATTTAATATGGCTACTCAAGTGCTGAAAGGGGGTATTTATTTCACACTATAGGACCCACGGTTGGTACAGCGATTTTCCACTAGCTTTCTACTGCCAAACTCTTCAGTACTGTGTACCTAGTACCTGGTCACCAGTAAACAAAGGAAACGCACAATCGTCTCGTTTTTTCCCCCTTCGCTTCTTCATGTCACGTAGCAGACAGCTCGTACTATACAACTATCCGCGTTATAATTATAACTTAACAGTTAGTAGGCCGTACATATTTTCTGTTAACTCGTTGTTTGCACGTTTTTGCATATCTCAGCAAATAAATATCCTGCAAATGCGACTTTTTGCCAGAAAAGATAAAAACCAGCCATCTAAGCTGGTATGGGCGGTTACGTTTTCATCACTTCAAGTGTGTGTATTCAAAGTTAAAAAAAAATGTAGTTGTAATGGTAAAAAAAAAATGCAATTTTATAGCGGCGCAGTTTTCTTAAAAGCGCAACCACGCAGCCGTACCTGCTTAGTTCTGTATGGGCGATGGGGTGCTGGGCGCGCGCGTTATTGTCGCCCTTATCAGCGTGCTTCGAACGCGACCAAAACAATCTCGGACTCACGCACTCTTTTAAGTGTAGGCGCGACACACCTCGTCAGAGAAGCTGAAGTGAACACTGGCGTTTATACCACATTCTTAAATTCGGCAGGACTCGACAAGGATGCATACAGTCGCAACTTTTTTATTAATTTTACATTCCTATCTCACTTAAGACCTCACTTAAGACCTGACTTAAGAATGTTACTTACGCACACCCGTGCCACTCCACGATTTTCGGTTTTCTAGTTGTTTCAACCTTCCAAAACGCAAACGTTTTACTAGCGCAATGAAATCGTGAGAGTCGCAGTGAAATCGTAAAAGATTAATTGAATAATAATATTTTGTGTAAAATAGGTCTGTTTAATAAACTTGGATTTATTCTTTTCCCAGAACACAAAAACTTAAAGTAAGATGCTGACCCAATGCGCATTATTGTTTCACTTTAGCAGCCACTGTTTTGCGTTCCCTAAAATACTCCTAAGTTCGTTCTTGTCGACTACACTCTGAACCTGAATCAATGATTCCAATCAGTAGAATTATTATACCGAATTTTTAGTTAAAGAGCTGTTATCTCTCGTGATTCAGCTAAAGAGCTGTTATATACTCGTGAATCAGTGGAAATTACTCCTGTTTTTTGCTGACCAGTGAATTTCTCTAGGAATAAGTAGAAATCACTGTTTAATCAGTGAATACATGCAACTAAAATGATCAGTAGAATTTTACTGATTCAAGTGGAACAGTTTCAACAGGTCTCCAGTCAATTTCACAGATTTGGAGTACTTTTTACCGTTTTGATTTTAGAGTGTAGTTACAACGACACAGTTCTACCTCCTGTGGGGTCGAGACTTGGGAAACACCCTCGGGCAAACCCCATCAGCATAAGACAGGAAGGAGATCATTTTATGTTGGTCTGCATCATGCCTTCTCACAAAAGTGCAGTGACATGTTTCTCAAATCTTTCAAATCTTTATTATTTGCGTGGTTGCGACCGGAAACATTTAATGGGAATTAAAAAATTCATAATTACAAAATTTGACATATTTATCCAAAATTTGTATGTGATTACTTTAAAAGCAAATTTTTAATACAATAGTTTATAATCTTTAACAAAAACGACATATAAATATTTAAATAAAAAATTTAACAAAAAAGCTCACAAAATTGATACAAAAACATTTGTAATGATTTCTACGAACTCACATCATTACATTACTTTGGTGTATTTTCAAAGTATCATCCCCAAAATTCACATGCTTTAAATTATCTTACATTTTACAAAACTTCAATTTAAAAGCAATTAAAAACATTCTGGCCAAAGCCTAAACTTAGAAATTATGTACCTTTCTTTTAAATTTACAAGAATTTTTAAAAGACCCCAAATATTAAAATACTTATCTCCATAGTGAACACCACCAGAGTCAGCGAACATAGCATACCAGCTCCAAGAAAACGTGCCTATTTATTAAAAAAATTTACCTCGCCACTCGCCAGTACTTCACATTTAATAGATTTGGCAACGAAGTATTCAGCTTTCATTAGTTTCCTTTTTTTTTTTTAAATTTCAACCAATACAAAAAAAATGTATTTTGGAATAGAGTAGTCTCAGAACTACACGGCGACAGTTCAATTTTCTGTCGTGAGCATTTTCTCCCTTCAACCTGCAACTATTGGCAACACCGCTGACGTCACCTAGGCGTAGCCAATAGTAGTGAGGCACGTCAGTCTTTCTTCTGGCTGGGCTGGAAGCACGGGCGCTTTCCGTAGTTGGATTTCTGACGCCGAGGCGGCCTCTATGCTGGTGGACTCGCTGCTGCTTCGAAGGCCCACTTGACGTCGGGAGCAGAGTCTGCTACATATTTTTCACCACAGACGAGGCAGCATACATCGCGGTCTTCCAGAGCTCTCCAAACTATTCACCAAAGGAAGGAAAAACGTCCACAGATGAATTGTACAACGGGCAGGCGAAAATACGAAACGAGAAGTGCTTTTTATAGGGAATTGGAGCTCTTGAACACTAGGCGACAACAAAACGGCTCAACAGTCTAAGTATCTTTACACTTTGTGAATCGAACCTTCGAAAAATCACCCCGTTCATGACGTGCAAACATGCCATTAGTCACAAATGTTTTACACATCTGTTGACACAGAAGTGTAATTTTTTTGGGTGGACTTATAATTTATTTATAAACTATAGTACTTCATTCATAATAAATAAGAAATAAACGGAGATATATTAGGTGTGTTGGTAATGGGTAGTAAGAAATAGTTCCCATGCAAAATATCATCAAACTGAGGGCTCGCGTTGTCCGATTGGCGTAACTTTCTCGGCATATTTAAGTTTCGCTTGAATGAGGCGGAAGAATAGCGCAAACGCCAATCTGTAGCAGGACTTCAGCAAAGTTCGAAGTGATCGGTAATTGGCCCGTGACCAGTCATTCTTTCGTGTGTCTGGTTAAATTCTGCGTTTGCCAGTTTCACTGGAACTCTCCTCTGCACTTGAATTTTGAACGTCGCAGTTCGAAAATTACTTTTCGGCTTCTTCTGCTCGCTGAATAAACATCGTGGAAGGGGTTTCCCTCGCTTCCGCGGGCTTTGAGAAGAGCTTCTCTCATTGGAGGAAAAGTAATGGCCCGGCAGACGTGGCCTTGTCCAGTATGAGAGTCATTTGTCACTCCTTGACAACTCTGACCCTCTCATGCTCTCTCGCCCTTTACATCCACCGTTATAAATGGACAAGTTAAATTGCGTTCTTGGAATACGAATATAATGGAATATTATTTTCACGGCAAACTGCATGCAAAGTAGTTTAAGTCTAGACTGATCTCTAAACTCAAACTAGCCACATATGATACTTTACTCTTTGAATTTTTAAAATCATTTATTTATTAAAATATTTAAGACGTTTGAATGCGAAGAATAAGACTACTTATTTCCGAACAAACATTCAGTTGTTAAAAAAACCTCTATACGGATTAAATAAACCATTAGTATAGATATACGTAATTTAAACAGTATTTTTGAAGTCGAGAGAACATAGAACGTGACGTAAAAAAATTGGACATGAAAATAGTAAAATAATAAGAAAAACGAGCCAGTGTCAGCTGCCGTCAATTCCTATGCGGACAAGATACAAATTATTCCATCCATAGATATAATCGATTATCACTACAAAGATCGACGCATTACACCAGAATACTGTATATGTGATTGTAAGTTTTCAGCGACTTTCAAAAAGTTGTTGCTCTAATGCGTGTGTCTAAATTATTCGTTCAGCTAAACTCTAAATTCTATTTCAAGAATCACACCCCTAAAGAGATTTTTGGATATCTCTTTCATCAATTACTTTGTGGTGTTTTGCCTTCCAAAATAAATTTTGGTAAACATTGCATATAAACGCGCCGAGTTTGTGTTAAACACACATTTCAGTTCCGTGTATAACTGTAAAATTGTTTGGGGAAATTGTTTGCATTAGAACAATTGACAAGCACAAAATAAATATTTATGTCCAATTAATTTCTAAACTTTAGAAAAATTACCTGTTATAATCTTGGAAAAATATGTATTTAATTTTCGATAAATGTATACCAATTTGTATATTTGAGATTAATTTATTTTTTGGAAGATAATTTTTCCTACTTAAAATAGCTTAATCATAATTAAGTTTTCCCGGAAAACATTTTGATGTAACAGCCCGATACTGTTGCACAGTTTCACAGAAATAGGATTGGAAAAATCTCAAGGTCGCGCAGCGGTTACATCAAGTTGCTTCTTCATGAGACCATGTCTTACTTGTTTTATTTTTTGCCTCTACCTTTCAGTACCAAGGAGGAAACGTTTACACTCGAGTTAAAGATCGAACCTTTTCCGGTTCCCTTAGGCGCCCCCGCGTGCAGTAAATTCGCCCCCCCCTCTACCACCCACAAATCTGTCTTCGGGGCCGGCAATATTCGCACAACCTCAACCAGAGATCTGGGGGAGCTTAGAAACCTTTACTCCTGAGAATTTCTTCACTGCTTATCCCTCTTCTCATTGAAGTCTTCGCCCCCCCCTTCCATTCCCCTATGCCCCTACCATTCCCACAAGCCCATCTTCCCTCCTGGTGGACAACTACTAATCTCCGTTTTCCGTGACCCGAATATTTTTTTTTTTTGCTACTCCTCTCCCCGTAACACCCTCCCTTTTTTTACCGTCTCCCGTGGGAGCTAATTCTTTAACCTCCGCTCGGCGGAAAGCCAAGCGCGTCCGACTCTAATCCTAACGGTTTCGGCGGGTCGTTAACGAATAGATAACTCGGCCGTGGGCGTTCGCGCGTTGAACGTCGGCGTGGCTGCCACGTCACTTTCTTCACTGGAAAAAACGTGTTCTGTGGTACCCAACAAAATTTTATTGGTGGCCACAAAATTCCTCTGTCAATATAGACCTCACAAAATATATTGTGGCACCAACAAAAGCTTTTTGTCTTTCCAGTATTTAGTGGCAAAAACAAAATGACGTTTGAGGTCACAAACAATCAAAAACCGAAATGAATCTCGCCAGGACCGCGACTCGAACCTTGGACTTCTCACATTCTAGCTCTCTGTGTTAGCGTTGCGCCACCTTGCTCAGAGCTAATATCGTGTCTGGAGCATGTAGATAATGCAAGTCTAATATGTGACACACACACGACAAGGCCTGCACACATAACCTCTTGGAAAGTTAATTTCCTGGAATAATTTACGTGAAACATTTACTTATTTAGACGAAAGGAATGATATAAACGGTGGTTCTTAAAAATATCCCTCATGAATTAGTTCGTAACCTGATGCAGAGAAACTAACACGGACAAATATGGCGTCCTAGCCAGACTGAAGGTGGCAACTTCGAATATGCCAGCCAGAGCGCACACGCAGAATATAATGGATGAAGTTTTGTATTTACAGCAAACGTTTATTACTGTGAATGATATTTATGCTATTGCTGCCAATTTTAATGTTTTGGTGGCAGCCAATAAATGTATTGTTAATAAACAAATATGTTAGTTAGCCCTAAATAGCATTGGTATTTGTCAATATACGTGTTATCGGGCCCCACAATCTTTTTTTTACCAGCAACAAAATGTCGCCTTGGGTAGCATCAACCAAACGGTTTTTGTAGTGTGTAAACACCTCCAGGAAATAGAAAAAAAAACAATCTGAATAGAGTATGTGCACGGTTTCTTCAAACTTTTTAAATTAAACCTTAGAAAAATCACCCCAGGTAAAATGGGTTTGCTTGTTTTCAATAATATGGCATGTATCACAAGCATTTTATACTTATGTTATCAGAAAACTGCATTATTTCGGTAAAAATTGAACTTTTATTTTTACTGTATATATAAGAAATAATATTTTATTTATATTTATTATTTATAAAAATAGAGAGAAATATACGTACTATTATTGCCAAATAAGTTACAGTTGTTATGCAAAATATCATTAAACGTAATGCGCACAAACGCGGTGTGCTGTTTCTTGGTGTAATTTTATAAATTTGGTTATTTTTTTTTACGTGAGGAGGAAGAATATATCGAAGGTAGAGCATTAGAAGTACTTCAGAAAATATGATAATAACCGCGAGTCGACCATAAATGTGTTTGTTTATAATAAGAGGGCGTGGGACATAAACATGCTCCAAACACGTCAACTAGTGAAATTCNGACCATAAATGTGTTTGTTTATAATAAGAGGGCGTGGGACATAAACATGCTCCAAACACGTCAACTAGTGAAATTCACAGGTTTTTCGAAGTTGGCGCTGAGAAATGAAAGGGCATTACTAGGCGACGGCTTTTGACAACGTTGTAAGCAACTATTTTCCTATTCCGGTTCATAATTTTATTATGCATGATGTCTGGCACTGCGAAAACATACTGTATACATTTTTAAGGAGCTAGAAATATGTCAACAGAAATACTTTGCCCTGAGGAAATATATGTTCACGATGTTAGTAAAATAATTTGTCCTTCCTTAACGTTTTATATAAGCTTCGTTAAATTAAATATAATATGATCACAGTTTATGTCCTTAACTAATGTCCCACATACTCTTAACTACAACATGTTCCATTAATTGGTAGTTCTAGTTTAATGAATAATCACTTAACCCAAAAAAAAACACTTAAATAGTGACAGATGTAGGAGTGTACTATTTAGGTTTCAGCATGAAACGAAACGTTTTAAAAACTAAATCACCCTATCCCGAATTTCTACTTAATATGTTTTGAATTTGAGGTGACAAACCTGCAAAATTGGCATTACGAGTATACTATAAATGTAGAAATATATTTTTTTCACGAATTGACATAAGTGAGTTAGTCTGTATATTGGTACATAATTAAACAGGATGTTCGAAAACTCAGTGCCNTTTTTTTTTTTTTTTTTTTTTTTGACTCTTCAGTGTATTTTAATGTCAATTATACGTGTTCAAAGTTGGGGAGTACACCTGCAGAACACGACTGTACGATCATGCAAGTAGCACAAGTTGCATAGGTCGTAGGCGCATGGCACTAAATTACTACATACGCAGCGTCGCCCCCTACTTCCTATGCAACTAATCGTACTTACATGATCACGCTGCCTTGTCCTCCAGGCGTCGTACCCCATGACTTTGAACACAATTAAATTATATAAAATACTTTTCCGGATCTAAGTGTATAGAGATTTTTTAATTGGATCGAAAGAAACTATGCCTGGAGTTTGGGCACTGAGTTTTCAAACTTTCTCTATACGCGATTGTATTTCCAACTACACTTTGTGGAATATTATAGTACTACAGTTCATTGCAACTTTNCGTCGCCCCCTACTTCTTATGCAACTAATCGTACTTACATGATCACGCTGCCTTGTCCTCCAGGCGTCGTACCCCAGGACTTTGAACACAATTAAATTATATAAAATACTTTTCCGGATCTAAGTGTATAGAGATTTTTTAATTGAATCGAAAGAAACTATGCCTGGAGTTTGGGCACTGAGTTTTCGAACTTTCTCTATACGCGATTGTATTTCCAACTACACTTTGTGGAATATTATAGTACTACAGTTCATTGCAACTTTGTTCAGCAGATATTAGCAGCATCACTAAACAAGCGACTATCGACAGTTCTTCAAATTAACCTTACTAAATTACAGATTACTAAATTTTCATTTAGAACGTGGCCTTATTGTCTCGCTAGTAAACCGTAATAATTAATTTAATACTCTCGTTTTTTTTTGAGCGAACAATGTACATAACACTTCGCTGCGGATATTGTAACGATGACTGATAATTTTCACTGGTTACATTTACACACGAAAAGCTCAAGGTGAAAAATGGAATTGAAAGCATCTGCTTTGCATCACACAATAACAGTCCATAAGTTCGTGGACAAACTGGCAATACCGAGTGTAGGCAGTCACGCACCACGACGTACTGATTGTACTAGGTATGCCATTCTCAAGTTGATTGCTACTGTCAGATCGGGCCTTGCTTGCGGTTTGTTCTGAATTAACATAATGCAATAGAATGAACAAAAGTATTAGACAGTTCTTCGACCGTTTGGGAACTGGATTTATTGCCAGATTAAAGAAATAGTTCATAAATATACTTCACCTACGTGTACGTACTGTTAAAACGTAATAATGCCAGTTTTATGTTGCTCGTTACATCCATAGATTTCATAAACTTGTTCAGCAAATATTAAAACAACGAAATTATATTTTTAAAAAATTATAAAAAATTAAAGCTGTGCTCCATAACTTAATTTTAAATAAATGTAATTTTAGCATGCCTCCTATCTCTCTGTTTATAATGTACATAACTATGGAATAAATGTTTTATGGTTTACAGACTAATTATTAATGAAAATATTATTCTTTGTGAAGTTTGAAATGTTGTATAGGACTGTATATTCAAGGTATCTTCACGCACTTTGAATCGAACCTTTGAAATTCACCCCATGCATAACATGTAATAATTCACCACACTCTTTACACTTTCGTTAGCATTAGTAACTTACATTTAACCAGAATGAAACTTCCACTTATAATTCGTCTGTAAACTGTATATTCATTTCATAGCAATTTGAATAATAAACAGAGAGATAGGAGGCATGATCAAATAATATTAAGTTAAAATTTAGTTTCGCAGCTCCCTTTCTGAAGTAGCAGTTTCTTACCAACACATTTACGTTTTCAGATAGAACCGGTGGAAACGCATCACATTGTAATGTACGGGCTGTTCACGGTAAACTGAGAACTTTTGAAAACCCTACTTAACATCTCCTTGTATGCACACTGTGCATTCTTCTACTACTTGTGAAATTGACTGTGCCACTGATCTGATCACTTTATTCATTAGTAGTTTAAGCGAAACTGAGAAATTATTAGAAAAGTAAGTATTTTACCAATTTTTCATATTGTCAAACTTGCATTAATTAAAAAAGGAACATAAAGCGAAATAACCCATTTTACTATTAACAATTGTTTACCTAAATCTTTAAATTCAACATTAAGACATTGAACCACCCATTCTGTTGCCCCCATTCACCAATCCCAGCATTGGTTTCAGGATTCACCGATCGGTTCTTCCTACGCCATCTGATATCACTAAGAGTACTTAACATTTAACTTAGGCGTAGTGAAATAATGTTATATGTGTTAAGCATGAGAACAAATCACTTTGGTATGCTTATCATTTATCACAAACAATTACGCACATAAAATGCCACCCCATTCCAGGTCAGTTACCAATATACAATCCCGGTGCCAGCCACCTAACTTTCGCCTCAATACAATACGGTTTACATGCACTATAACATCATACAATAAACACATTCTTAATAATACCTATACACAACTTATATATAATAGTATATAGATTAACAGTATAACAGTTCATATCAGGTGACACCCTGAGTGTCACATCATGGAACTGCTTTCTTTGTGTATTGTTTGTTTTTATGGACTTCAAGATACAGAACATTTTATAAAATCTCTACGCGGTCATTTCCGAAACAGCCAACCAAATGATTTTATATTTTTATAAATTATTTAAAAGTGGTATCCACATTTTCGCTATTAGTTTCCTATTATTGGCAAAAATAGTTATTCAAATATTGTGTTAACATCATTTTGCATAACAATTTGTTAAGTAGAGTTTTGAATTTCATAAAAAAAACGTAAAGAAAATTATTCTCCGATAGCAAACTTTGCGAGGGACATGTCTTGTTGGCTTTGCCTAGAGGAAAAACAATCGTAGAAATTGGAGTAGTGTGTATTTGCTCGTGTTATTATCGCAAGGAAGGAACAAGGAAATCATTGTGTCGATGCAAAAAGCNAAAAGTAAAGAAAATTATTTTCCGATAGCAAACTTTGCGAGGGACATGTCTTGTTGGCTTTGCCTAGAGGAAAAACGATCGTAGAAGTTGGAGTAGTGTGTATTTGCTCGTGTTATTATCGCAAGGAAGGAACAAGGAAATCATTGTGTCGATGCAAAAAGCANTTGGAGTAGTGTGTATTTGCTCGTGTTATTATCGCAAGGAAGGAACAAGGAAATCATTGTGTCGATGCAAAAAGCATTACCATAGAGTGACATTTATGTGTACTGTTTGTGATAATAGAGAAATAGATTTGGTGGCAGTTGGTTACTAACCTAATTGTTAATTGCGTACGTTAAGGGTGTTAAACACAAAAAATTTATTATTTTATATTTGTACCAAATATTGTTTAACTTGTGCTCATTGCATGTGATGCCATTTTCCTCTATAAAACCTTTTGACACTTTATATTTTTGTTAATAATTTAATGTCTTATCCAAACATTTTCGGTNCCATTTTCCTCTATAAAACCTTTTGACACTTTATATTTTTGTTAATAATTTAATGTCTTATCCAAACATTTTCGGTGTTGCTGCAGTCATACGTAATAACAAATACAAACTAAGTTGTGAACATGAAAAAATTTACAATTTTAACCAATGCCATAGGCAACCACGTGGCAGGTATGTATTATCACATAACAAGCCACACACATGGAAAAANATTTTAACCAATGCCATAGGCAACCACGTGGCAGGTATGTATTATCACATAACAAGCCACACACATGGAAAAAAAAGTTTAATACAAACAAATGGTTGCATAATTTAATTTTTTTTAATGCAGTAACTTTTATTTGGTGGCTANCCATTTTCCTCTATAAAACCTTTTGACACTTTATATTTTTGTTAATAATTTAATGTCTTATCCAAACATTTTCGGTTTTGCTGCAGTCATACGTAATAACAAATACAAACTAAGTTGTGAACATGAAAAAAATTTCAATTTTAACCAATGCCATAGGCAACCACGTGGCAGGTATGTATTATCACATAACAAGCCACACACATGGAAAAAAAAAGTTTAATACAAACAAATGGTTGCATAATTTAATTTTTTTTAATGCAGTAACTTTTATTTGGTGGCTATGTGTCACGCAGCAGTCTAGGGCGTTAGTTATATCGTGATTTTTTTTTAAATTTCTACAAATTAGTAAGTATTTGATTTTATGGCTGCAGCAAAGCACACAAATTTGGGATTTGACATCAAACCATTCAAAAATTATAAATTGGAATTTTTACACGAGGAAAATGGCATCACACAAAATTCGTCCAAGTTGAACAATGTTCGGTACAAATATGAAATTATTAATTTTTGGGTATCCAGTAGCGTTAATATGCAGAGAGTGGCGTTGAACTCGCGCTCACTGTAAGGAGCAGACGGTAGGGGTGACGGCGGTGGTGCGTGTTGCAGCCGGGCGATCCTGACGAACCAGGACGTGCTGCCGACGACGCCACTGTCGCAGTTACTGGCTGACGACTTCTGGGGTACTCCGCTGACCCACGGAGGGTCTCACGGCTCCTATCGCCCTCTCTGCGTGCTCACATTCCGCCTCAACTACCTGCTAGGCGGCTTCCAGCCGTGGGGGTACCACCTGGCCAACGTGCTGCTTCACTGCCTCGCCACGGCGCTGGTGGTGCGCTTGGCGCGCGAGCTGCTGCCCCCGGGGGCGGGCGTGGGGGNAAGGCGTTCTTAAAAAAATTTGTTTATTTTATTTAGTTCCACATATTGTTAAATTTATACACATTATCTATGACTAGTATTTAAGATAAAATGTATCAGTCGCATGTTTTTTTTTTTGCACAGTACCAAGTTATAGTCAAAGTTTCACTGTTTTTGTAAGGTAAAACCAAAATAAATCAAACTTCTTGCAGAAAATTTTATAAGAAAAGGAAATTGAAAAGTCTGCTCCTATTGCATTTTAACATAAGTTTAGCAGAATTTTTTTCCGAAATTAAAGATGCAGTCACTAATAAAAAATATGCAAACATTTCCTTATTTTCAGCAATTTTTTTGAAATTGCCTTTTAAGAATTTACGGACATCTTGAAGTAGTTCTGATCATCTTCTTTTAGTATGGTGTCTCATTTTTGTACGTTAGAAAGTTTTCATCATTTACAAAACAAAAACGTTGTGATTCTGACATGTATTTATGCGAAAACTATGAGCTAATTTTTTTTTGCAAGGTTAGAATAGTAAATAATAATGTCTCAAAATTAAACCGTATGTGGTACAAAAAATAGACANAATTTTTTTTTGCAAGGTTAGAATAGTAAATAATAATGTCTCAAAATTAAACCGTATGTGGTACAAAAAATAGACATTGTCCTGACCAATGTCCGTACATGTGCAGTTGTAGTCCGAGCCAGAAAATATGGTATTCTGTCTTTATTTTCTTGCAGGTTTGTTATTGGCATGAAGTCTATGTGTCTAACTAAATGCTATCCAATTAAAAAAGAAACTCAAACGCACGCTTGCTTGGAGTCCAGCTTGCCCTGAATTGAATTCACGAAATATCTGGTTCTCTGTTCATTATGCATGAAGGTTATATGCTTTCCGTATAAAAATACACTCCACAACTATGCTTATTTTGTACAGTAAAACGTATACAAACCAAATACACTTTACCATAATATGTTCGTAGTTATGCGCGAAAGAACCAACGCACATGGGAAATAATCTAAGATATTCGGTGTCGAAAATATTTCCACATTGCAACTGCCCTATACGTTATTATTAATTTAATATGTTAATATGTTTTCCACAATAAATTAAATATTAACATGGTGGGTCTTCTTTGAAAAATTGTTAGTCTACCAAAAATGTTTAAGTGGATCAGTTCATAGGCTCTATTTCGCTTTGGAAAGTAATAATCGGTTAGTTATCATTTGTATAGCTCTAAGTGATATTTTTGACATCTATCGAACGAACAAAACACAAACGATGTAATTGTGTTTGTTGGTTTCTCTTCATGAAAGTTATAATTTTATCAGATTAATTACGTTACGCAAACTTTCCTTACTAAAATTAATGTTTGGTTATTAATTCACAAGTGTTCAAATCGATATAATAACCAAGTTTAGTGAAGGTTAGCAATCAGATGATACAATAATTTATTATCAGATAAGTAAAATTATTTCCCAGAAACAAAAATATTTTTTCGTGTATAACATGCGTAACAGCTTGGAACTAAGTTTGCATGAAAATTTTCAGATATTCTTGGGAAGTATTCGAACTTTGTAGAACTAAGCTTCTCACTATAAATGAGCAAATGAGCAGATGAGTTTCTTGTCATTGTTTTCAGCTCTTATCTGTATATATACTGTAATATAGTATATGTTTACTATCTTTTT
This sequence comes from Clitarchus hookeri, assembly GCA_002778355.1. Lineage (NCBI taxonomy): Eukaryota > Metazoa > Arthropoda > Insecta > Phasmatodea > Phasmatidae > Clitarchus > Clitarchus hookeri. The sequence goes on along the minus strand of NQII01000244.1, from coordinate 1,149,189 downwards.
TTAACAAAGCTTATTTTGTATATAAATGTTTACATAACTTTGTTATTTCACAGCGCANATATGTTTACTATCTTTTTTTAACAAAGCTTATTTTGTATATAAATGTTTACATAACTTTGTTATTTCACAGCGCAAGTGGTAATTAAACAGCGCAGAATTTGTCTCCTACAGAATAAAAAGAATTTTAAAAAAAGTATGATAAATCGCTTGACTACACATGTGGCACTAGAAGAAGCTCCGATTCTTTCTAGATGGTTTGGTGTCAATGACTTACCAGATTATAGTTCATGCATGTCTAATATGACACTCTATAGATAGGCTAAAAGCGTTATTTTCTTGTATTCCCAATAAAGCGTCGTGACCAAGACGGAAGATCTTTCCTTTTTAATTTTTTCTTCTAGTATTTAAAACTGCTGCTGCTATAATAGTTCTTTTTTTTATGGAACGGCCATTATGTATCCAACTGAGGCTCTGAAGGATCTGCACTTTAGTTTATAGTTATATAATAATTGTTACTCATTTACTTGCATGTTTAGCTCATTATCAACTATGCAATCATTAAAATTCCATTGTTTTAAAACTACTTCTTAAGAACCATGGTACATTGTTTGAAGTTAGAGATAAGTGCTTCTTTATTGGCGTCTAACTATTTCTTTTCACTACTAGTAGCTAGTCGGGATGTATCGGAACGTCAGGTAACTTGGTTGCGTACACAGTTACGTGATATTCTTAATATGACATTTTCCTAATTATTATTAATTGTTGATACACTTTGGCTTTGGTAGCAAATGTCTGTGCCTACGGTAATACTAATAATTACTACAATATCACCGCCACCGCACTTAAAGAGCTGGAAATGTATTACATTTTAACTGGTGTTATTGAACCATGTAATCTATTTAAATTTAAATGTAGCCTAATACTGTCTGCAATATCGTATTTTCACAATTTGTACTTCTATTTTTTTTTAACTTTTTAAATAATTTCCCGCCTTTAAAAAAAACAATTGCGCAAACGATTGAATTTATAAATAAAAATTATGAATATTTATACTTCTTTATTGGTGATTGGCCTGTGCCCTCCAATGTTATGTTAACTTTATTACTAACTAAATTTCCTTCCCAGAAGACATGACTGAATGCATCCATAGACATACATAGACAAGTGAAGTTTTCTATTACCTTTAATCTGTGTAAATAATTACGTAATGAACCACGCCTGTTAGAAAAATTATATTAGGTGACCACTGTAATTTTTTAGTTATTATTTAGGCATTTATAAAACGTTATTTAGTCAACTGTCTCTTACTTGCTGCATTCTAAACCTTACTGTCAATACCGTATACTTCTTTCTGAAAAGTCGTCTATCACCGCAGTGTTCTTTATCAATCACTTCCTTAATTTCGTCGTTAGATGTCACCTTTCTTTATTGCTAAACTATCTGGTAGTAAGCTACCCNACCTGGTAGTAATCTACCCTAAACGCTGAGAATATTATCAGCACCCACTAAGGGTTTAATGGGTATTCACGTGACAAAATACCCTGCCACTTTTTAAGACGTTCCAACCCACTATAATTTACGCTGGTGTTTTGGTATGTACGAGTTTCCATAGCAAATTCTCCAAAGTGAAAAAAAAAATTAGACAATATACCACCTTGCATGTCAGCATTTTGTGTATGGGTAGACTTCCATCATTTCGGTTAAAAATTGAAGCCTTTTCGGCTGCAGTAAGCTGCTCCTGAAGCGGCACGATGGCGCCACGGACCATAAATCAATCACCCCAAAAAAGTACAGAATTTTTATAAGTTCGTACAATTATTACAATTATTACATTCACTGGCAATAGTCTACAAACTATAGAATCAACCACACCTTTCACTACTCCAAAATACCTGCAGGTAAATAAGATGAAGTTATGACAATCCTCCAAGGAGATTGGGGGAATGTAAAACAAGAAAGAAAAAAAACTATAAAAAATACTGCCTGTAACCAGGAGAAATAAAAATACGTAGTCACAAGAGCAAGCCAAAGGACAAATGAAATATCAGTAGAAGAAGAAATAAAAGCAGATAGTATTATCCGCTCTACCACCGTATTATCCAGGCAGGACACAGGTGCAGGAATGGCAAAGAATCTTTACTGGTCTTCGGCTGGATACATAAGGAAATAAAGTACTCCTCGACCAAGCTAAGCGTGCATCCGAAATACACAAGGTCACGCTGTCATCTCCCTTCTTTCTCTTTCCTCTTACTCGCCTCTTCCTCCTCCAGGATGAGATAGAGCGCTCGGCTGCGGGTGCCAGGTGCAGCAGCGGGCATAAGTCGTGACACAGTGTTAAACTCGCGTTGCCGGGTCGATGCTTCCGCGTGGCCTGGCGTCTGTACGAGTTGCTTTGATTCATGTCGTCAGGTGTACACGCGCTGGGGCAGAGAGCTAACGGCATTCCTTCCCCTCTCTACAGCAACACCAGCACTCGAGTCTCATCCCTCCGGGCCGACACACTTCACTTGGTGGAGTAGTACAAACTAGAGGGTATTATTTTGCCAACGTTATGCCGGTCAAGGTAGGAATTAAAATGACACAAATACAGAAACTGTGGAAGGGTTCTTGGTTCTAGCCTTTCTTTAAGCGGGATCTGTCCCCACCATCTTGGGTTTTTAGAGTTTTCGTAAAAACCTTCATTATAGATTTTGTTTTCGATTTTACTCAACGAAACGACAAATGACATTCCTTTATACAATTTCTGAAGTTGGTATTACTTGACTACTGTGGTTAGTTTAACTGATGTAACCGACCACAGAAAAAAATCACTCACTTCTTTCCAGCTCTTACTAGTTAAAAATTAACATAGGTAGAAAATCTTAACGATTTGACAAAGCTTGAGAAGCTATTATTTATTATGCTTCGTGCGAAAAATTTCTTTAAACCAATTCAAATGTAAGTTATTGTGAAATACGGATAAATTCAAGATGGTGGGGACTGGTCCCCCTTAATGCAGAAGGAAATGGACTTTCAGTGGAACAATGCACCCGAGTGTAAAGCGTGTAGAGCTCATTAAAACTTCGTACACACTACCACAATTGTCAGAAAAGAACGATTTCTGTTTCATATGAAAGAAGAATGTAAGAATTCTGTAACATTAAAAAATATTTGCCTAAAATGTACTTTCTAAAATGTTTATAAAATTATTGGTTAAATAGTTAGTTTGTAATGAAAATTGCATACTAGTAACATTCTGGGTGCTTCATGAAACACATGTTGCATAAACCTTCATTAAGCAATGTCATTATAATAACTACTCTGGTTGTATATTGTAAAAACCCAGTGCTAAATAAAACGAATAGTTTTAATAATTTATTTTATGAACTTCCATTTCCGCTACAAAAGTGATAATTTATAAAATATTCGATTTAACGTACATTCGTTTCAATTATCAAATTATACTTTTTGTGCCAGAAATCAATGTGCTTAAAATCAATTATTTAAAATAATTGAAAAAAAACACATTTTTTATTTATTGCATAGAGCAAGAAAAATTATTATGATGTTATTGCTAATTAAGGTTTTTGTAAAATGCGCTCTCTAAATCATTGAGAATGGAAATGCTATTCAATTTCCATAAAAAATAAACTCTTATAAATTTAAATTTATTAGCATTTAAGGAGGTAAGTTCTAGCAAAAATGTTTCTAGTGGTAAAACATTCATGCATTGTCCTTTCATATGCAACAGAATTCGCACTTTTCTGACAATGTTGGTAGTAGGTGTTGTACAGTTTGGTACGGTGCTCAATTGTACGACACATTCTTTACAACTTAAAAATATATATTAAGTGTATAGTCTGTTCACAATAGAGTTAGCACTTTTGACATCAACCTTTAAGAAATGTCACTGCCCACAACTAGCACAGTAAGTGGCATGTGCCCAGTAAAGTTGGCAACGGTGGAAAGAAAATAGTTCCATGTACTGTCGTTGAATTAAAAGGGTTCGGTAAACATTTGTGAATACTAAAATTATTTATTTTGCTTCTGTTTTTTTTTTATCTGGAAGAAACAATGAGAAACAGTAAATTTATAATAATATATTTTTCTAATAACTTCACAGTTTCACTTTACTGAACACAAGAGTAAAGTGATATTGCGAATAACACTGTTAATTTACGNGAGTAAAGTGATATTGCGAATAACACTGTTAATTTACGTATGGTGGAAGAGTACACAATGTTGCATGCATGTAGATCTTAAAGCAGGGCTTTCAATAGTGCTCTGTTTACCGTTGACAGCTTTTATCACAAGCGGTAGTGTAGTCCTTACTGAGACGACACGTTACTGTACCTCGTGGCCACACTGGGAGACAGCCCTGTAGTATCACATTGAAATGTCATGGTTGTAATGCGAATCATATGTTTACTTCCAATGACTGTGTTCGATGTAGAGATGTGATGTGACTGGTAGTGCGCATGCGCGTGGGTACGTAGGCCCACGGTGCAGACTACACCAACGTTGAAGATGTNGACTGGTCCCCCTTAATGCAGAAGGAAATGGACTTTCAGTGGAACAATGCACCCGAGTGTAAAGCGTGTAGAGCTCTTTAAAACTTCGTACACACTACCACAATTGTCAGAAAAGAACGATTTCTGTTTGATATGAAAGAAGAATGTAAGTATTCTGTAACATTAAAAAATATTTCCCTAAAATGTACTTTCTCAAATGTTTATAAAATTATTGGTTAAATAGTTAATTTGTAATGAAAATTGCATACTAGTAACATTCTGGGTGCTTCATGAAACACATGTTGCATAAACCTTCATTAAGCAATGTCATTATAATAACTGCTCTGGTTGTATATTGTAAAAACCCAGTGCTAAATAAAACGAATAGTTTTAATAATTTATTTTATGAACTTCCATTTCCGCTACAAAAGTGATAATTTATAAAATATTCGATTTAACGTACATTCGTTTCAATTATCAAATTATACTTTTTGTGCCAGAAATCAATGTGCTTAAAATCAATTATTTAAAATAATTGAAAAAAAACACATTTTTTATTTATTGCATAGAGCAAGAAAAATTATTATGATGTTATTGCTAATTAAGGTTTTTGTAAAATGCGCTCTCTAAATCATTGAGAATGGAAATGCTATTCAATTTCCATAAAAAATAAACTCTTATAAATTTAAATTTATTAGCATTTAAGAAGGTAAGTTCTAGCAAAAATGTTTGTAGTGGTAAAACATTCATGCATTGTCCTTTCATATGCAACAGAATTCGCACTTTTCTGACAATGTTGGTAGTAGGTGTTGTACAGTTTGGTACGGTGCTCAATTGTACGACACATTCTTTACAACTTAAAAATATATATTAAGTGTATAGTCTGTTCACAATAGAGTTAGCACTTTTGACATCAACCTTTAAGAAATGTCACTGCCCACAACTAGCACAGTAAGTGGCATGTGCCCAGTAAAGTTGGCAACGGTGGAAAGAAAATAGTTCCATGTACTGTCGTTGAATTAAAAGTGTTCGGTAAACATTTGTGAAAACTAAAATTATTTATTTTGCTTCTGTTTTTTTTTTATCTGGAAAAAACAATGAGAAACAGTAAATTTATAATAATATATTTTTCTAATAACTTCACAGTTTCACTTTACTGAACACAAGAGTAAAGTGATATTGCGAATAACACTGTTAATTTACGTATGGTGGAAGAGTACACAATGTTGCATGCATGTAGATCTTAAAGCAGGGCTTTCAATAGTGCTCTGTTTACCGTTGACAGCTTTTATCACAAGCGGTAGTGTAGTCCTTACTGAGACGACACGTTACTGTACCTCGTGGCCACACTGGGAGACAGCCCTGTAGTATCACATTGAAATGTCATGGTTGTAATGCGAATCATATGTTTACTTCCAATGACTGTGTTCGGTGTAGAGATGTGATGTGACTGGTAGTGCGCATGCGCGTGGGTACGTAGGCCCACGGTGCAGACTACACCAACGTTGAAGATGTGGCCCCTCCCTAGCACAAGACCCTTAGTTAAGGTGCCCGCATGGTTGAAGACATTTCGCACGTCTGAGGCCTGAAGGCGTGGGAGCGCTAGGGGCGACCGAGACATGCGCATCAACTCTCTCATCGCCTCTACGCGCAAAGCACTGAACTGGCGTGCAGTATTGCTGTCGATAACGCGCCTCTGTGAGACTTTCAGCGGAGACCCGGCCATTTTATGACGTAATTATAAAAATAAAGGTTTGATGCAAGTCCCTATTCCTTTTTAAATTTTTTTTGTACCAGAACGTTCATACCTAAAAATGACCGTGAAAACATCNCTGTCGATAACGCGCCTCTGTGAGACTTTCAGCGGAGACCCGGCCATTTTATGACGTAATTATAAAAATAATGGTTTGATGCAAGTCCCTATTCCATTTTAAATTTTTTTTGTACCAGAACGTTCATACCTAAAAATGACCGTGAAAACATCCGTTTCAGCAATTTTCGCTNTTTTTAAATTTTTTTTGTACCAGAACGTTCATACCTAAAAATGACCGTGAAAACATCCGTTTCAGCAATTTTCGCTATCACAAAAACATGATTTAGACAGGAACGGAGGAACTGAGAAACGTTTACAGACGCGTAACGTTCCTGAAATGCTATTCTTAAGCAGACCTCACTCAGACACGTTGGACGGTTTCTTCAATCAAATGATTTCTTCTGGAGCTCTGCACACCGTTCGGCGGCCTACCCAGGCGACCTGCCACCTTGTGTTGGGTGCAAGAGGTTTTCAGTTGTATAAACCCCAGGCGTCCTTACGGTAAAGGACGAACGTTAGGGAGGACCGCAGAGTTCTCCAGAAGACGTCAGCTGAAGATTACAAGTGTGTAAGTTACTGTCATCGCTGGACAACACGTCCATTAAAACTCTTGTACAGTATTGCTTTAACTGAAGATATGTACTCTTAAGTAATAAATGAAACATTATAGAGCGAGCCGTGGATTCTCTTGAGTGTTGTGTATTAGTACGCTACAGAACCCACTCCTCATTAATTGAAGGAACATACTCATCGAGAGAAATTTAAATAATAGCCGATTTGAGCGGCTCTTATCAATGAGGTCTTGAGAGCCGATGAGGGTGAAATGAGGCGAGAATGGAGCAGCGCTCGAATGCAAGGGGGAGACGGGAGATGCCCGAGAAAAAACCCCGCCGACAAGCGGCATCGTCTGGCACGATTCCCACTCTGCGAAAATCCGGAGTGACCCGACCGAGGATTGAACCCGTTTCGCCTTGGCGGGAAGCGAGCAGTCTAACCGCCCAGACACCGTGGCACCAATATCCGAGTTACAACAACTGAGCAGGTGCGCGGAATGACGAAGTTGAAGGGTCGTGTTGGCTAAACAAAGGTGTCTCTTCATGCATGTAATCTAAGACTCGAACCCCCGCTCCTCCGACCTGCCCGCTGTCACACTAGGGTGACCTACTTCGCCCTCTG
>NQII01000244.1:1102116-1141500 GCA_002778355.1 Clitarchus hookeri | reverse complement strand
GCGCGAGGTCGGCGGCTTCAAAGAGAGTCAGGTTTACGAGTGGCGCTCAGTTTAATGAAGAGAAACGTGAGCCGTGGTCCCCTCGGAAGGGTGCTGGTGGGGGGTGAAGCAGGAGGGTAGGGGGTTGTTTGTGCCGTAATGACCACGCGGGGCTTCTGAGTCAACCTACACCGCCACAAAACAGCAGAGAGGCTTCACAAGATCCGCCGCTCCAGTAACCTGCTTCATCCCATAGCCATGTGTCTGACGTTCTCCAACTCCTCGTATGTCTCATCCCAAGGGGTGTAACCAGGGGAGGGACTGTCATTCACCCCCTTCCCCTAAACCAAACGAAATAATTTTTTTCCTATTTCTGTCAGCAATTAGTATTAAAATTTTAACAAACATTTCTTCCGATGAAAGTATGTAAATGCTGCCAACTATGGCGCATTTTATTATGCTGTGAAGTAACAATTTCCCTAGTATTTGACCTTATTAACATGTATATCCGTATCTGTAATGTTGCATCTCTCGCTTCACTTCAGTCAGTAAAATACCTCATCTACTCTCTTAACAGCCCCCCCNCCCACTTACACAATTGGTTTTAGAAATATATGGCAACGCCACTGCACATTGCTGTGTGATTTAGAGATTTTTTTTTTTTAAGAAATACATAGGACCGATGACCAAAATCCGAAGTTTCCTGCATACAATGCCGGCCAGTTTAATTAGCGGTCGGCGAATGATAAGTGCATTATTACTTATTCGCGATTGTGGTAATGTTTCACAGTTAGCATGAATGTACAAGTTGTGACTGACGATTTTATTTACGGGTCTACTAATAGTTCGTGCCGATGCTCCAATTCTTGGAATGGTACCATCCCCTCAGTTTATGGCGTGCACCTTATCGACTTAGAGACACGTTTGCTGTTCCGGCAGGTTGCCAGACGAGGAGGCCTGACAAATTGGTGTAATCGTTTCGGCAGAAGACAAGAGTTCCATACTTCGAATGTACATGTCACTATTGCAACATTTCTCTGTAGTCAATTCACGGTTACTTCCAATTTTTCCGAAGCTCTGCTGAATTTCTACTTCCAGGATATTCCTACGCCCCAGGTAACAAAGCTTAAACGAGTCTAGAGAGTTACACCAAAGGGACCACACATCGCGTTCGTGTGTAACCAGTTTAATAATATTTTGCATAACAATGATTTCATACGAGGCATTACCAAGACACCTATGTTCGCCATTTTTTCCTTCATATGGATAATAAATAAGATATTAAAATCTATAAATCGAATATAATTAACAGTTCTATTAAACAAAAAATAAGGTAATTTTATGTTAAGACAAATATAAAACGCTCGTGAAACCTGGCATATTTAGGAAACAAACAAACACTTCATACGTGGGTTTTCTTTCTAAGATTTGATTTAAAAAGTGCAAACAAATTGCGAATAGACTATACAGGGTGATTCTAAAATCATGGGACATACATTGAGAGGTGGTAGAGCTCGCTAAAACAAACAATTATTGTATAGGAATATATGGGCGGAAGTGACGCGTTGAGGCACAAACACAAAAACATAACACATTAACGGAAACATAAAATGTTCATTAGCAGCATACTTAACGAGTGATTCCGTACAGAAAATGTTAAAACAGTTGCTGGAAATGCATCCACCAACAGTCACGCGTGCTTGGCGACCTCTACATATGGCGTGATTGGCTGACAATGGTGGCGTGCGTGAAATACCAGGCGTATTTCAATCTGTTCGCCAATCACTCCACCGACGCTACCAAGCTTGCATTACTGTCGGTGGTAGCAATTTTGAGCAATTATTATAAACATTGCTGTAAAAAGGCATTTAGCGGCGACGTTGTAAATAAACAATGTGTTGCATTTCATGTGTTATTTTTGTGTTTGTGCCTCAACGCGTCACTTCCCCCCATATATTCCTATACAATAATTATTTGTTTTAGTGAGCTCTACCATCCCTCAATGTATGTCCCATGATTTTAGAATCATCCTAAGTAATTTAACACATGGGGAACTCCAATATCATGATAAACACGCAACAACAAAACACGCCTAGTTATCGCCGTACACTGCGACAACAGTCGACAAATGTTCACGGTAAATTGAAAAACCGTTTTGAAAGTCCTGCTAAGGATCTATTTTTCCTTCTCGTTGTGTATCCTTGTGCCATAGGATAAATTAACATTGCCAACGATCTTATCACTTTGTTCACGCGCTGTCCGAACAAAAACCCTTGCTGTCGTTAGGAATATATTTTTGTTACTGAGATGCAGATTCATGCTCTCATTTGTGTTGAGAGAGAAGTAGGATCTTCAGTAGCCATTAATGTGAACATTACGCTCGCAATATGTCAAGTTTCGAGAACTTTTTTTTTTTCTTAATTCGTTGCCAACCTAACTATAGTCTATTCGCGGTTACTTTGAACTTTTCGAATCCAACCTTTGAAAAACCTAATGTGTGACATGCTTGGTTGTTCCCCTAAACAAGCCATGTGCCACCAGTGTTTTATACTTACGTCAACATAAAAGTACCTTATTTTGGGTAAAATGGAACTTTTCCTTTTGTATATGATCTAAGTTTTAATATTTGTCTAATAATTAATGTAAATAAAATACAGTGATAGAACATGTGTGTTAGTAATGCCCAGTAAAGTGTAGTTGTTACGCNTTAATAATTAATGTAAATAAAATACAGTGATAGAACATGTGTGTTAGTAATGCCCAGTAAAGTGTAGTTGTTACGCAAAATATCATTACACTGACTGCGCACGAAAACTGTGTTTCGTCTCCGTTAGTGCAATTTTCTATGCCTGTTTAAGCTTAATTTGCATGAGGCTAATGACTATCTTTCAAGTAGAACTTCAGCAGGACTTTCAGAAAAGTTGGAAGTAACCGTGGATGGACTTTAGCAGTCTGTATGCCAGTGTATACAACACCATATATGTAGCTATGGCCAGTGATTTTTTTATTTTTTCGAATACTCACTTTACATTTAACAGTCTTAAGAATTGACATTAGCTGTTTACGCTTAACAGAGCACTTTTTAAATCAACCTGGAAAAATGCTACTGCCCTTATCTTCGTGTATTTCAACAAGCACACGATAAAGTTGGAAACCACAAAGGGGGTGGGGTGACGAGTCCCATGTCTTAAAATGGAATTAAATGTGTAAGGTAAACATTTGTGAATATTGGAATTATTTCGTTTGCTGTCTGTTTTATTACAGCCCTGTAGTTTAATAATCAGTAAATCTGTAAAATATTTTTCTAGTAATTTTACTGTTTCAGTTGACCGGATAACGAATAAAGTGATCGGACCTGCGAGAATGTCGATTTTATATTTGGTGGAAGAATACACAATGTGCTTTAGGTAAATGTTAATCAGGGCTTTCAAAAGTGCTCAGACTCCCTTCAGCAGCCTATTCTGCAAGAACATAGTTAGGACTGCGAATTTCAGTCTGCCGGTAATTAAATTCGTAAAGTTTGAAAATCACTGGTTATACGAAATAGCAGCCATTCACTGGCATGTAACTTATATTGATTTCTAGGGGATTAGAACTAAATAATAATGTATTTGCTTATTATTTAAGTGTGTTATTCAGATATCGAATATGGTTTCGATCCAGGGTAAATTTTTCGAAGGTGGTGGTTGCCTCTCACCGACGGTTATGGTTTCGTTTTCCAAAACACGAAACTCGGAGTTCTCCCGGTGGTTTGGTGTTTCTACCTCGTTCCCGTTTAGTAGCGGAAGTCCTGGGTAACCACAGCTGAATTGCAGAATCATTGCGAAAAGTTGCTTTGGGTGCATTTTGGTGTAAATCACTCAGAACTCTGACGTTCCACGTGGTTCTTAGAAGCCTTCGAGCTGTCAACTCATACGCTTGTATGCATTTGTATATCGGTTATTTACGGTGAAGTGAGCACGTCTTAAGGCTCTCCCAGCAAGCATAATTACCAAACAATGATATTGTCTTGTGGTCTCAGACGTTTACTTTTAAGAGCTACATTGTGTTTATTAGTCACATACATAAAAAAAAAAAAGTGAAATGAAAGTTTTAAGGAGGTCCTTAAAAAGTGTTCACTTTACCGTGAACAACCACACACACACACACACACACACACACACACTATCTCTATCTCTATATATCTCTCTCTATAAATAAATAAATATATATATTGCGGCTCCGCTCGTGTGGACTACAGAATAATTTTTTAGGTTTTTTTAAAAATGAAATTGAATTTTACTTAGTGTTAATCTTCTATACTCTAAACATATTATTAAACTCAACGTCTCGGTGAATTAAATGGTAAAAACACTTATTAGTATTTTTCTGTTATAGATAGATATATACTATCGCGGAGTTTTTTTAGGTATTTTTATTCTACACAATTCTTTACTACATGATATTTATTCCGTCTTCAATGGTTTAGACAGCGTATTGCAAGAGAGCGCCCTGGTGGCAAACTTTTTTCCTACTTGATTCACTTTTATCGTCTATAATTTTTTTGAGATATTTTCTCGCAATTAAAAGTAGCTAATATTACCCTTCAGCCCTCCAACTGATTCTGTGCAAGAAATTACGTTGATATGTTACTCAGTTACGACGTTGCATTGCTATTCCGTTTGTGTACTTTTTCATTTTCCATTAAACATTTTCCCAATGGAATGAGATATTTTTTCGTGATAAAATGTAGCCTATGTACCTTCCCGGCCCTCCAACTATCTCTGTGCAAAAAATCACGTCGATCCGTTTCTCCGCTGTGACGTGAAAGAAGGACAAACAAACAAACAAACCAACACACTTTCGCATTTCTAATATTAGTTAGGATATGGCGTTTATGGAGAACGCTGAAAACCAACTCCGGCAGGTTATTCCTAGCGAAAATATAATACGAAAACGAATGCACCACTTTTAACTTTTCTGATTTTTGACGTAGCTACACGTTCCCGAAAATCGTGTTTTTAAATAACTTTATTTTAAAATATTAAAGGAACTTGCGAATAAGTAACAAATCAGTGAATAGTGATTTCTATTACGGAGAATTTACACCTCTGAAAACTATGTTCAAAACATCATCCCTTTTCTTTAAATAAATGCGTGTTGCACCATGTGCTTGCTTGAAACTTTGTGACACTATGCTGCAAACCGTTCGTTAAGACAGATTATGAAGCAGCATGTTTAAATCAACATTAAATGCCGTCTTGTCTGAATACCCCCAGGTAAGCCGTTATAGAGAATTCCACGGCGAAATTTCAAACACAATGTGAGTGTCCGGACAGGCAGGCAACACATGATCGCAGGAAGGCGGTACATCACTGGTAAAGGTTTTTCACGGTAATTTTAACCTCTGGAAAATGTCACTGCCCCTATCGGCATACATTTTATCGGGCACAGAGAGTGGCATGCCCGAAGTAAAGTTGGTAACGTCTAAGCGAAATTAGATCCGTGATTTACGTTGACACAAGTGTGTTAGGTAAACGTTCGTGAATACTGAAGATAAATATTTTCACTTGACCAACGCATGAACAAAGCGATGAGGCCCATGGCAGTGTTAAGTTTACATAAGCAGGGCTTACAAATGTGCTCAGTTTACCGTGAACAACCTATGTCAGACTGGACGATATGCTAGTGACGTCCTGATAGTAATCTCTGTATACAGAATGATTCTAAAATCATGGGACGAACATTGAGGGGCGGTAGAGCTCACTAAAAAAAAACAATTATTGTATAGGAATATATGGACGGAAGTGACGCGTTGAGGCACAAACACAAAAACATAACACATTAACGGAAACATAAAATGTTCATTAGCAGCATTCGTAACGAGTGATTCCGTACATAAAATGTTAAAACAGTTGCTGGAAGTGCATCCACCAACAGTCACGCATGCTTGGCGACCTCTACATATGGCGTGATTGGCTGACAATGGTGGCGATAGATGAGGGCAGTCAAACGGTGCCCCAGTGACCTGCTGCATCAGCGAACAAAGCGTTTGCGCCCATATGTTCCTATACATTAATTGTTTGTTTTAGTGAGCTCTACCGCCCCTTAATGTTTGTCCCATGATTTTAGAATCATCCTGTATACAGCGTGTAGTCAGTCGCGTGCAAGGCGTGTAAGTGGATTGATTAGTGCACTTGCTCTTGTAAATGTAGGAGTTTGTGTTGTTTCAGTGCTTTCGTTTACTACAGTATTAGGTGCCTCGTGTTCATTGTAAAGTGAAAGTACATTATCTCTTGTTAACTGGCGTGCATCCTTGGCGCCGCACAATACACACATGTGTTGTCGTCATTCGTTAATGAAACAGAACCTCGACTCCCCGCCTAGCTCACCACTATTTGCATGTTTAAGTACAGCCAGCGCTATTCGTCTCTCACTCGCGTATCGTTCAGCCTCAGATCCTGCGTGCACCGCGTATTGCCTACCCTTCAGGCCACTCACCTCCTGTTTCGAAATTGCTTTTCTCTTGTCCCATAGCTCTTAACGGTGTTGGCCGTAGAAAAATTATATATATATATTTGTATTTGTTACATACTGTTCTTTTAAACATTACCAGTAAGTAAACTTTCCGAGCAAAAAAAATCAGTGCATAATTTAAGCATAAATATACGTTAAAATTATAGTTTTACTGATTTAGACATATACAAATAATGAAAATTAATTTTATACAATTAATGAAAATTAGTTAACGTACAGAAATTGAGATAATTTACACTGAAAGAAGTTGCCAAGATCTACTTCAAGAAGTCTATAAAATCTTACTGGGAAATATTTGCGAAATTTAAAAAAAATTGCTGAAAATAAGGATATTCTTGCATATTTTTTATTTATGGCTGCCCCTGAATTTTAGTAAAATGAATTTGGCTAAGAATAAAATGAATTAAGACAAGACCTTTCAGTTGCCCTTGCTATGTTTTCTGCAAATAGTTTCGTTTATTGCATTTGAACATTACAAAAACAGTAAACTTTTGAATTTGGCATGTTATTTTGCGAAAACTGTAAGATCTGGTAAAAAAAAGTTATACCTGAGGAAAAATATGTCTCAGATAATGTATTTTAGATTAATAGTGTGTAATAAATATTTTAATACGAATTTTGTTTCTGCGACCAGTCCCGCCTACCTGGCACTTGAACTATTAACAATTTTTGAAATACTTGGTTTCCTAAGAAACTATTAACCGTGCTTCCAACGTGCTAATCTACGAAAATATCACACACACACCTGGCGAGGGCTGTTGAATGCTTCCAAGACGCCACGCACATCAGAAGCACCATTTCAGAGCTTTTTACCCCAAAATATACGCGTCAGATACGCACACAAGTACTCGAGTACACTGCATTGAAACTTCCTGCAGACTTTCCGCCAATCAAATAATGGGGTCAGCGCTGAAGGTCTAATTGGTACTCGCAGAGCGACGAGAACACGGCACGCCAGGCAGTGTCGCCCTTATTGCTCCCGCGCCTCTAGGTAGGTGCGAGCCTCAACTTCACTCATGCGGACACTGGTAAAGTTTCGTGTTAATCATATCTTCTTTTGTTTCCCTCACGCTGTTGTAATGGACGTATGGTAGCGAGGGTCTATGCAGGGTAACCAACATCTCCAGGCGTGACCTGACCGTCCTTCATCCGCAGCTTCTCGCAGGACCACTTCACGGCTGCGCCGGAGAAATGCCACTGTAGCCAGTCCTGAAAGGCGGGAAGGACGACGGGAATACCTGCTACGTGCCGCGGCAGGGAGGGGACGGTGGTCGATATGCAATGCAGGGCCTCCCCGGCCGCTCGCGGTCCCCTGCCGGGAGTAAAGGCACCAGGCATTCCCTGTATTGTCAGCCCAGGCGGAAGGGCTCTGGAAGAAGGACCGTGGTGTCTCCGATATGCGCTTGAAAGGGCGATTCGCGATATCGACTTGGCGAGGCGATGGCAGCGGCTGCGGCGGGGACGGTGCGAACCAAGGTCGCCTCGTACACACGTCTCTGCATTTCTTACAAGCCATTCTATGTTAAATACAATCAATGATACTAGCACAGGGAATTTAACACAACAGTTCTGTAATAGCATTTTATGGTAGCGACAACTAAACTTTAGTACCAGCAACATAACGTCCTGTAACACTTTACAACCCATATTTTTAGCAGAACAATATAAATATTCTGTTGTGAGAACCATCTTTTCTGTAGCAGGAGCAGTTTTTTTCTGTAAAAGGAACTATACAGATAGTCATGAAAACAATCTTACAGTATTGTTACAATAACATAACGATATATTGTAAATCCATCAGTGTTGTATGGTAACAGCGATGGAATGTTCCGTAGAAATCACAGTAGATTTTCGGAGGTAACTTCCGAATCTGTTAAGATTACAGAGCTAGTATTGCAGACTTGCAGAGTTAACAAACAAGTATGGTAATTACAACAATGCCGCGGACTGTTTAATCCACCCTCAATTTTTTTTATATATTTTAGAACAAGTAGAATTTACAATACAGAAGATAAATAGGAAAATGTTGCTATTGTAAAGTAATAATTTTTTTGTGGAGGCTGTTGACAATCTGTGAGTGTAATGTGCACCCTCTAAATTGTTTACAGACCCCGCAATGCTAGGCGTTAAATGTAATAATAGCAACAAGGCTGCTGGAATGTACTAGGGATACATTTGTTTTTACAAAACCTAAATCACTTCCACAAACAGGGCATAAAATAGGATTACTATCGCCATACGTTTATTGGTATAACAAACTATATGATGTGAAAGTAAAACCTGTTTTCACAAATGTTACTCGTAAAAACATTTATATTTCTGATGCCCAATATTATGAGATACAAATTTATTTAACATAAAGGGAATATCATTTTATTAAATGAATAAGCTAACTCACATGTGAATTCATCTCGTGAGAATTCATCTGCAGACACGTTACACGACATACTTTAAATAAAATTAAACAGAGTAAGATAAATACGTTTAAAAACCCGAATCTCATACCTGATACGACAGTCGAGCGGTCTAAGGCTTCTGTCTGTCAACACAAGGTCTGGTAGTTCGAGGCCGCCTGCTTCTACAAGCCATTTCTCAAGTTCTGAAAGTAAGTACAACTAACAGCATCGCTTCCTATGTGCCGACAAAGGGACTGCAATAGACCACACAAGGTGGTTAGGGTTTCCATGCCGCCCAGTAACGGCAACAGAGCAGTTAGTCAGGATTTACCACACAGCTTTGCTGGGCCCACCATCCTGCCCAGTTAAGGTAACAGAACAGAGTGTTAGCACCATCATATGTTACTTCTGGGTTCGCAATCAGAACCCTACTCGTTTGTAATCGCAACATTATATTCTGTAGAAAGAAAAGTCGTCACTAATTTGTGACGAACTGACATTTCACCATATGTTCCGTTTGCGTTACCATATAGAAATCCCATTACTTAATACAACAATTCTTTTAACATTAGGAGTAACTATTATATGAGCCCATCACCTTTAACAATATTCGTAGGGTAGCCACAACCAAATAGACTGTTGTCTCTATTTTAACAGTCTCGGAGGGTGACGGCTACAGAATTATGGTTCCCACAACAATGTTTTCCTTTCAGTGTAGTTTTTTAATTAAACCTTAGGAAATCACCCCATGTATGACGTATTTAGTTATTTCCTAAATATTCCGTGTATCACAAGTGTTTTGTACATTTGTTAAAACAAATTTGCCTAGTATTTGGTTCGATAGAACTTTTACTTATATGTTATCTATAGATTGCAATGTTTCATCCATAAATATTATTACGCTGAGTGTGCACGAATGTGGTGCGTTGTCCCTTTGGCGTTATTTTGTTGACTTGGTTTAGCTTTGTTTACGTGAGATCCTGGAACCATAACTTTAGCAGCGCTTCACGAAAGTTGTAAGTAAATGTGACTGTATTAGGTATATTAACAACAAATTGTATTATAAAACATACAAAACGAACTCCATATTTGTAATATTCTTAATGTCTTCAATTCTTACTTGTTGAAATTCAACATTAGTTTTACATATTTATTTGTAGTAATGAAAATATAATTTTGGCAAATAGTTTTCAATGAATTCCTTGTAAAGATAGACAAAAATTAAAGCGAATGGTTGTGCATGGGAAAATGATGCAGCCTGTTCAACATATTGTGACAAAAAAATCTAATAGTTAACCTGTCAGATATACAATACAGGTATTGTATATAACATGTTAACTTTCCCTTAACGTATTGTTTTTTTTTTAAATCTGCCGCAGTTAACATTCATTTGTTGCTAAACATGCAACGACATTTTCAATGTTTTAGGATCTATGATAAGATAGTGATCGAACATGTAGCTTCAACTACATCACAGCATGCCATCTTATCATTCCTTGACACGTGTTAACTGTCTGCACGCGAATCACGTAGGAGCCGTGCCGATGTTGCCGAATTCTGAGTGGCCGGTCAGATGTGACAACGTCCTCACAAGCAGACAACAACTTATGGCAATATACAAACTACTGTCGGGTGATTATAGTATTGAAGCCTACCGTGTACTCGTATTTTTCGACGAAAAATCACTAGCTTTAATTACCGGAATGGTAGATCGTTTGTCTTTGAGCCTTACTGTTCACATCATCGTTGAAACATAATCTTTTCTCGCAACATTTTCGCAATTGTGTACACTATGTCTTAATGCGTTTACGTAATTAACGCTGTGACGTCATATCCCGAGTATACTCATCCACGTGTGACACGTTGCAGAGTTTGTGAAATCAAATCATGATCGGCGCTGTACGAGGCGATATTACCCTTTCCACCTTGGATTTTTTTTTTTACAAATATTCGTTATCGGACTTTATGTCCTGAAATTACAAATTAAAGCTTGACTTGGCATAATGGACCACCCAGCAGAATTTACGAGGTTTATAAGGATTCAGATGTGTCAATATTTTTCCAGCGTGGGACCGAGATTACCAAATGATGAGGAACCTTCGGGTACGATATCTGATGTGGAACGAACCACCTGAGAATAAAATGGATTTCTAAACAACTGTTAAAATGTCCCGTGTAACTTGAAAAAACTTGCTTGTTGTTCAAACAGTGAGTCCGAAGTTAGTGAGTTAGTGAGTGAGTGAAGAGATTCGGACGGCACTAAACATCGAGGTCCTGTGAGCCGATGGGGGTGGAGTGAGGTGAGCTTGGAGCAGCGCCGGAATGCGATGGCGGGGGAACGGGAGATCCTCGAGAAAACCCGCAGACCAGTGGCATCGTCCGGCACGATTCCAGCATGCAAAGATGTTAGGGGGACCCTGCCGGGAATCGAACCCGGTTCACCTTGGTGGGAAGCGATGTATTCTAACCACTACACCACCGCAGCCCCTTGGAGTTTGGAAATTAAGTTATGTAGGAATGTACGTAAATCCCAGATGGCGGGCATACCTCTGCTTTATTGATGAGTAGGGTATGTGTGTTTTAAAGAAAAGCAGTGGCGTTACCGTGGGATTGGTATTAAAATAATTTGTGTAATAATAACCTTTTCCTACTAAGCGGTCCATATAGTCAAACCTATGAGGTCCCAAAAATCGTTCACGTTACTTTATAATAGAACGCATTTAGTTGATGCCGTACCGGAAGTTTAACATGATTACTTATCTTTTTCTTTTGCTCTTTTTATTTCTGCAATAGCTTCGGAGTGTAACAGAGTAAGCACTACTTCGTTTCTGCTGCAAGAATTTTTACAGGATTCATTTAGATGTGCACGAACTGCATGCTAGTTGGTGGCTTCCAAACACGCCTGATGGCTGCACAAGTGCAGCAGTAATAACGAATAACGTAGCGAGGACGGAATTCAAAATTTGCTTCTTTTTTTGTTTGTATCCGTCCCGTGAAATTCTAGTTTAAATGCAGTCCTCGCGGCAGCACTCTCAGTGAAGCTATTAAACAGACGTTTTCCGCGGAACTTCCTTTCTAATTAAAAAATCAAATGGTTTTCCCCCTTCGCCCCGACATTTTCCCATCATTCTCTCTGTCTGGTTTGTGTTCCTCTTCTTATCCGTCTAGTACAGGTTTTTTTTCCCCCGCCTGCGATCGTTCAAACAGCGGTCTTCTGTCAGAGAAATACTCGCGAGCGCTGTGGATGAAATACAAAAAAAATCTTCCCGACAAATGACGAAGTACTATCGAGCAAGAGGAAATGTAATAAGTGGGGCATATAAACACGCCTGTGACGTCAGACGGGGAAAATAACTAGGCGATGGCGACACAACAGGAACAAACGAGTAGTTACTTCGTTTCTCTCAACTGTCTGCATTTAGTGATTGCATTCGTTATTATTTTCTACATGAAGTTGAAAGATATAAAAATGTCTCGTCACGTAAAGAAATGAATAAAAAATTATAGCCGGAGAAAACAGTATTTAATAAAATTGAGAACTATTTTGTTTAATTTCGTAAAATATCGTTGCGTGTTTAATACAAATTTATGAGACGTAGTACATTTTCTGTAATCGTAGTTGTACAAAATTAGACACTTTTTTTTTCTGTGTATGACTTTTTTCATGTTCGCTTGAATAAAATGTCGAAAACTATTTACAAAATATGTTCTGATTTAGTACGTTTGATGACTTTCGCGCCAGCAGGTTATGCTAAGTACGGCTTTAGCAGCTGGAAAATCCCGATTATTCATTTTAGAACATGATAGACTTCAAACACATGTAGGGCTACATTTCTGTTATGTTTGTAATTGTATCGCAATGTATTGGACATGCCCAGGACGAACTCCAAGCTAACAATAGACCTGTAAGAAAACAAGCACCGAATATCGTGCCACCTGGTCTGAGGTAAAACTGACTACACACTGGAGCAGAGGCAATGAACAGAAAGCTGACGCTNCTGGTCTGAGGTAAAACTGACTACACACTGGAGCAGAGGCAATGAACAGAAAGCTGACGCTCGTAAATACGCAAGAGTGCGGAGTCTAGCCTACAAGTAATTTAAAACGCGAAATTTTCTTGCCCCTGATAATATGACATCTGAAACAACGCAGACATTAACAGCACATCCGAGATCCAAGAATTCGTTTCGCGTTACAAAACGATACCATGCTAGACTCCGCGATCCTGTGCGCATTCAAACGAAGGTCGTTTATTCGTTCACTGCTTCTCCAGACGTCACTCATTCTCATGTTCGACTCGGTCACTTCGAATAAAGCCACTCTAGCTCCAAGTGTTCGGAGCTCTTGGAGGGCGTGTCAGGTGAAATATGGTCGAATGGCATAGGAGAAACTATCCTAAACGACCCCTAACTTGGTACTGTATCATTACGCTAAGTGGAAGTGTCCCTACTTGTAAGTCATAGCATTATATGTGTTGCGCAAATACTACTTTACATATTTCAATCAGCAACTTTGTAATATTTTATTCCAGTAATTAGTTAACATTGGGTAGGGTACAAAGCGTTCTTCAAAGTAAATTTACTCATACTGAAATCTACTTCCCATAGAATTACGGATTACACATCTGTGTATGGTATTCATATTTCTCTTTTGTACTATAAAAGCGCCTTTGTGCATCCAGTAAATCACGTAACATTTGGTTAAGTTTTTGACCGTCTTTTTCTAACAATAAATCTTTATGTAATTTGCTGCAAATACATAGGACTGAGTGTAATATACTTAATTATATATGGCCCTTGTGTGCTGGTTAATTGAAAGTTTGTAATGATGTATCGTGTAATATTCATGCACAGTTTCAGTTACCTCCTTGCATAACTCTTGTACGCCAAAGTATGCGACAGGTTGTTAAATAGTTTTGGATGAAAAAATTTTTTCACATCAGGTTAAGCTTTCCTACAAAATTGCAGAAAAATGCCGTGAATTTCCGCTCCTAAAATATTTAATTGAACGCAGTTTTCAAAATATGTGTCTGACGTACTTATATCGTACATCTGAGGAAGGCATAACGTAAAACCATTTGCATGTAAAATTTGGCAGAATCGGTTGAGAGTTACCTGAGATATGATGTACGAGTTTTATTTTAAGTTGGCTCAGTCTTCCAGTAGGGATAATTGAAGATATTTCTTTCTAAATTAAGAAGCAACATTGTAAATTACTAACAGAGCAATCGTGTTTAAAACCGGTTAAATGGTTCCTAATCTCTGATAACTCCAAAGAATTAAAATGACGGATAACTTGAAAACAAGCATCCGCTATATTCAAAAACTGTAATAGTCATACTATTCTCACTTAGTACAAAATATACCGAGTTTAGTGAAATCTGCTGCCTAGGCTTTTAAATTTTTTTTGGTGAATGCACGTGGAGTTCTTCAGAACGAGGTCATTCGAACCGACAGAGGTGAAGTGGGACAAGTATGGAGCAGCGTCGTAATGCAAGGGCGGGGAAACGCGAGATCTCCGAGAAAACCCGCCGACCAGCGGCATCGCCCGACACAATTCCCGGTGGAGTCGCCGGGAATCAAATCCAGCCTTCCTTGGCCAGCGCTCTAGTCACAGCGTCACTGCGGCCCCTCGTAGACACACGTGTGTGCGCACGCGCAAGAGACACGAAGGAAGTTACAGAAGCCTTCCGGACAGTTTTTCTACCCCTGTATTAGTAGCTAGAGATTGAACGAAAGCTTGGCTTGTATAACACTGAGGCTAGATTGCAGAGTCGCCTGTATACTCATAAAAGATACCAGCCACTTGTTAACTGCGTGCAGACACCGTAGAAGGACATGAGCGAGCCTGCATTTTACTGCAGGATTACTACTGGCCCGGAGTTTTCCAAGACGTGTCAAGCAAGTCGTGGACCAATTATGAAAGTATCAAGTTTTCACAGTAACGTTTCGAATCAAACCTTAGAATAATCTCCCAATGTATGTCGTGTTTCCTTGTTTCCTAAATATGACATGTATTGCAGGAAATATATATACTTCATTTACCATTATATAATTTCATTTGTTGTTAAATAGGTTTTTTACTTATATGCATTATACCTATCAATTTTAATATTATATTTACAGAAATAATAATAATAACAGAGAAAATTCGTGTGTTTGTAATGCCTGGTGAGAAATAGTTCGCGTGCAAAATATTATAAACAGATTGCGCGCTAATACGGTACGTTGTTCCTTTGTTGTAATATTCTTGACTGGATTAAATTTTGTTTGCATGATGCGGAGGGATAGCCTGAAAGTAGATCATTGGCAGGGCTTCAGAAAAGTTGGATGTCCCAAAAAAAAATTCCCGGAATTTTTTCCGGTGTCTATTCCCAGGTGTTCTGACGCTAACAAAAAACCCCGAATAACACGTTCCTGTTAAAATAATAGGCAAAAACTAATAATATTAGCACATAATACGTTACTGACACCCGTAATTCGGTCCGATATTCGTTCACGAACAGGAATATTAGCTTACTTCGTTGAAAAAACGGGAAGTTTCTATTCTCGTGAAGTGCTACTTTGGGATAACGAAGCCACCAAATAAAACACAATGTCCCTATTAATCCTCACGTCTTATTTTTCCAAGTTATTATTTTTTTTTCATTAATTACTCATGCCTTCCGCTGTTCGAGTAGAATATTTATGCCACGTAAATTGATGGCAGCTTTGCACTTCCTTGCTGTCCACTGTTCTTACAACGTTAGTTTCTTTAGTTTGTATGTTCAAAGGTGCAATATGCCAGCATTTCACTGAAGTCCATTCAATATTACTTCAAACTTTAAGATGCCCCGCTAATTTTCTTCTTTCTATCTATTCCTCCACTTTGTGCAAAAAAAGCTAGAAAATATTACACCAAAGGGGCAACGCATCGCATTTGTGCACTCAGTTTAGTCATATTTTGCATGAGAACTATTTATTGCCAGATATTACCAGACAACAATTTTTTACTGTTTTTTTCATATTATCTTCACATTAAATATTGTTATTTACTAACAAAATATAAGTAAATGTCCAATTTAAACTAAAATAAAGTACTTTTCAGATAACATAAGTATAAAACACTTGTGATAGTGATATATTTAGGAAATAACCAAACACGTAATCCATGAGGTGATTTAAAAAGTTACATCAAAAACGAGTGAAAATGATGCAAAGAGACAAAACGTCCCCGTTATTTCCTATAGCTCCGGGTTTCGAAGACGAAAAATGCCGAGTTCACACGACACGAGATTCGCCTCTGTTACCATAAAAGCATCGCCCCTACTGCAGCTAAAATTCCTGCGTGCAAAAGTAGCATAATGCACATGTAGCAGGTAGCATCACTGAAAATATTCAAACGTTACTATAAATTAAAAAATTTTATCTTGTCTCATTTCTATAAATTAAATTTATACACAACATTCATAGAGAAAGAAGGTAGGTAACAGATAAATGTCACGGACTACAAAATATAAAATTTTAGGATTCGTGTTTAAATCTCGCTCTAAAATAAATTATTGAAAATTTTCAAAACTTTTTATACACAGTTAATTATCCGAATGACGAAAATGGAATAGTTTATCGTACTCTTTTTACATAAACAGGAAGTACAGAAAAGCATACAAATTTATACAGAGTTCTCGTTCACACCCCTCGCTTTGTTGTCACTAAATAGCGAGAGACATGATAATTTGCTGGTAACATTCTGAGAGGTACAAGAGATACAGTTTCACAGTCACGTTCATGGCAGATATAGCAAAAGGATTGGAAGGTGTAGTGTAAATACTGTATGTTATTTTAGGAAGCAGGCAATTTCACAGCGTTGTGAAAATAACAATACACAACTACCACACATTTAACAGGATGAGAGCAAGGAAACGTGATGCGATTTTTAACTGCACTTCCATCGTATTTTAGGGTCCTGAGCATTCTTCTTTCGTATTAATCGCAGGGCTTCACTGTATGAAAATGTGTCCGTAAAATTACGGAAAGTACCACGTAAAAAATATCCAGGCATGTTCCTGAAATGACGGTCTCTTAGTTATTTTCAATAACCTTCTCTTCGTAAATTTTACATAAATCTCCGTGAATTCACGAAACGTGTACATAAACTGGCAAGGTTTTTTTTATTTGCTCTTTATAAAAAGGGGTATCAAAAATAGTTTTACTTTCGTTATGTGGGTGTTTCACTGTGTATAAAAATATTTTGCAGAAAAATTAAAAAATATTTGTTCAGTAGCAGAATTTGAACTCGGAAAAAAATTGACATTCCAATACCTTATCCACTCACCTACCAGGCATTTACCGAAAAAAGTATTGCAAATGAGGGACAGAGCAGAATTATGTATGTACACCTCTCAGTCATGTTAGAGTGTTTGCGAGTTCGTTATTTTATTTCAGCTTTACAAACAGGGATAAGAAAAAGAGTTTTTTTCCTTAACGTATTTCGCTGTGCATAACAGATAAATTAAACAAAGTTGAAATATTTGGTCCTGTAGTGGGATTATAACACGAATCGACAAATTAAAACTCTATAACTGGAACCACCCACATAGCACAGAATATCCACTGGACAGTGGACATCCCAACTACATCCACAATAACTTAAAGTCATCTAAGTCCTGAAGTGAATTTCTTCAGGATATCCGTTGGATATCTAGTAGCAGATATCAGTTCGTACCACTTCCTGGATATCAATTAGATGTTACNTTCTTCAGGATATCCGTTGGATATCTAGTAGCAGATATCAGTTCGTACCACTTCCTGGATATCAATTAGATGTTACAAAACCTCCAATGGCTATCATTTATGGCAAGTTTCTAAATCTAAATATGTCCATAGGATATCTACAATATCCATATTCTTGTGTGGATATAAGGGGACATTTGTTTACCTTTTGGCAGTCTTTTTGATGTTACTTTGCTATTCCTGGATGTCCCTGGATATCCATAAGGTGCGTGTGGACATCCATTAGATGTTCTTTGGATATCTGCGTCCTATATGGGCACTCGCCTACCACACCTTTACACGAAGTACTGTATTTCGTAAATATGGATTGTAAACGAGAGTGATGAACGCGCCTCTCTTAGTTCCAAGTCGTGTTAGGGCGCTAGATATTTTGGTTTTATTTGCGGTTTATGAAACGAGATTACGAATAAATAGTTTTATTTTCGCTGTGTGTGTATTTTACTTTGTATACAGAAGACTTTGTCCTGTAGCGGAATTTGAAAAAGAATCAAAGAATTGGCACTCCATGAGTGGTTTGCCACTCACCTACTACTNGAATTTGAAAAAGAATCAAAGAATTGGCACTCCATGAGTGGTTTGCCACTCACCTACTACTATTTTACAAGAAGTAATATTCTGAAGATGGGATTTTATACGCTTCAGGTATCATTGGCATTGTTTGTGTCTCAAAGTTGAAGCCATAAAAATTCGAAGAGCTTCCGTATTTTATATTTACGGAGCTCATTTCCGTTATTCGTAATTACTGATTGCCTTTCCGTAAAATAACCCTACATCTACGCAAACGTTTCCGTAAATCAACACAAATATCTAAGAGAGCTCATGTGTCTCGTTATCATCCTTCCCCCCTCCCCCCTCACCATTTCGCACCACACTCAATATCCGCTTCCCTGGCACATAGAACACTTCACCCCCTCGCTCCGGAAGCTTGGAAAACGCAACCCCTCCTCTTTCCCGAGCCGAGNCTCCGGAAGCTTGGAAAACGCAACCCCTCCTCTTTCCCGAGCCGAGGACTATTAGATTTGCTTTCTGAGGCGATGTGGCGAGAAAGCCAACACGCTCCCCCCCCCCTTCTCCCACAAAAGCCACCATTCTCCCTCTGCCCCTCGCAGCCAGCCATCTCACAAATGTTTGAATGCATATACGTGTGCAGGCAATATCCGCGTCCGATAACATAAATATTCAACGCCACCCCTTCACTTCTCACCCCAACGAGCGTGAAAGCCAGACCACAGCTAGCTGTTACCCCCTCCTCCCCCCTCCCCATGCAGGCAATATCCTTTCTCCGCTGACTTCCACACGCGCTTCGTCAAGGCAGGTGTTGATACTGGAGGGTCGGTTGCGGTCAGTCTGTAGCTTCAGGGGGTTGCAGGAGAGGGTGTGTTGCGAAGGCGATCTCTGCAGGGGCGGTGCGAAAAAAAAAGAGGCGTCTAATTCAGAAGCTTGCGAGGTGCCGGACGATAACAGGGTTTGGCAGGGGCCTTTGTGAAAACCATCAGAGTGGTTTATGGAAGGGGGGGAGGGGGGCTCCGGAAAAAAAACCGGCCACGGGAAACCACGCGTGTGGTTTACCGTACGCCGCGCTTCCCCTCTTGCTCGCTCATTTATTTATTCTTTCCCCCCCCCCCATGATCCTTTTCTCCCTCGTGGATATCGCTGTCAACCTCTCTCATACAGCTACTCGCAACACGACATACACGTATCGTGCTCTTTGATGTTCACCCGATGTTTATTAAGAAAGGCAGGTGGCGCGCCGCGTTGGGGATGTTTGTCCACCTCTTCGCGGCTGCTTGCGGGGCGTTTAGCCCTTTCACACGGACTTGGCGAAACGAAGTGACTTTAACGTTATTCTTGGTCAGGCCAGTAGGCTACCTTCCCAGCACGCGAAGATCAGTCATGTTGTGATCGTTCTTTATACGGCATTGTTTATACTGAACGGTGACACGAGAAACCAAACCATAATTTCCCTTTGCCGTTTTCAAGTCCTCATAACCGAACCTCCAGCGGCGAAAGACGAGTAACGAGTAAGCGAGCAGCGAGCAGCGAGCAGCGAGTAACGCTGCACCGACAGAAAATGTCTTGTTGAATCAAACGCAGTTCGATTTGCGCGACAAATTAATTGCTTGTATAGGGGCAATAAAATATTTTGTTGATGAAAACCAAATAATTTTTTTGTTCTTGTTTGGTTCCAGCAAACTGTAAAATTTATTTTTTCAAACTAAATATATGCTTGGATTTAAGTATATTAGAAAGTTTCGGTTGGTACAAAATAAATCGACAGCCTGATCGAGAATNTTTAAGTATATTAGAAAGTTTCGGTTGGTACAAAATAAATCGACAGCCTGATCGAGAATCGAACCATAATCGATTGCGCCCGATCACTACGTCCGAAAGCAATCTAAGCTTAAGTATCTGCTAATGAAAAAATAATGTTTTTAAATACGTAAACTTAATATACTGGACAAGGCGCGTAAAAAATATTTCTAGTTTAACTGNAGGCGTGCAGAAGTGCCACAATACGACGTGGCATGGACTCGACTAATGTCTGAAGGTAATCAACAGGCAATTCACAGCATGAATCCTACAGCGCAGTCCACAAATCCAATCTGAGCCAATTTGAGAAAGGGTTGCACATCTGTCACGTTTAGTGATTCTCGTCAGTCGTCGTTTGTCCCGTTCTTTCACGATATTTTTCCGGCCGCAGCGATGTCGACGATGTGATATTTTACCGGATTCCCGATATTCACGGTACACTCGTGAAATGGTGGTACGCGAACATCCAAATGTCATCGCTACCTCGGAGATGCCATGTCCCATCTCTCGTGCGCTGACTATAACACCGCGATCAAACTCACTTAAATGTTGATAACCTGCCATTGTAGCAGCAGTAACTTATCTAGCTGCCGACCTCATCGCGTTACTCTGATTGGTTCCGAACCTCTGTTATTTGCATACGCACGCCTGTGCCAGTTTTTTGGCTCTTCAGTGTACTATTATTAAACATAAATAACTGCATTAACAAAC
This sequence comes from Clitarchus hookeri, assembly GCA_002778355.1. Classification (NCBI taxonomy): domain Eukaryota; kingdom Metazoa; phylum Arthropoda; class Insecta; order Phasmatodea; family Phasmatidae; genus Clitarchus; species Clitarchus hookeri. The sequence goes on along the minus strand of NQII01000244.1, from coordinate 1,120,817 downwards.
ACGGTTACTATCCTAATTGTCTCAAAAATTACAAACAAAGTTCTCGAGATGTATTTTCGATCGGAGGCAATGAAATGAGTGGCCAAACCAATGCATACAATTGATTCAACAAAATATTTTGTTAACTGTCTAAATTTCTTGGACATAACACCGATGTTTTCTTTGATCAATCGTGTATTTTTTTGCTTCGAAAATTTTTTTTTAGTAACTAAATGTATTTTTGTCCCTATACAAACAAATGCTGTGTTCGCTGGAACAAACCTTTCCATCAGTGGTGAACTTCCAATCCTTGAATCGCTTAAAATTGCAGTCAGAAGACAGGCAAGCAGAGAGAACTGATTTCAAATACCTACCTTTCATTAGCATTCCAAAATGTGATGTTTTCTTAAATGTTCTGACATACAGAATAGATGGGATGTTGAATATAAAATAAATAGTTTAGTACTGACCTATTTCCGGGTCAAAATATCTTATCGACTTTTTCATCCACAAACGTAGATACAATTTCCTATTTATTTTGATGCTCAAGTCGTTTTACCGCCATGGTGGTTATCGAGTTACATGTCAACATCTGGTGCAGCTTACCCAACATGCCCTGATTATTTTTCTGTCCAAATACATTCTTCGGCACGCACATTTAAATATGTAAACAGGTCCATATTTGGGGCAGCGATCCTTAGGACAATAATTACGTAATTTATTCAAGTATTCCTCTGTGATTTAGAATTGTTTAATGTTTTCGTTTTTGAATGACCATAATGAAAACTGCTCAATTTTTAACAACTCTACACGTACGTATTTTCTGAGAAAATTATTTTGTCTACATAAATTTCACTAATTTTAGGACTAATTACACCGTGTTTTAGATGCTGCATCGTTCTAACTACCATGGTTCGTTATTAAAGAGAAGCCTTAAATAATGCCATTATTGGTAACACAATTATTTTCTTCCCTCTCACACCTCGAAGATCCGAAATTACCGTTGTTAAGATAAGTTAATTAATGCAGATTGCTTCGTTTATTGTTAAATCACTAAAGACCTAGTATAAGTTACAAAACAAAATCACTGTTCATTCGTTTATAATTTCCATATAGCTCTCAAACATTTTCGGTATTTAAAATTCATAATTGTTACATAATTTCTATAAACTTTACATTTCATATTTATTTGTTTATTGAATGTTTAAATTTCAGAATTGAAATTTTAATGATTTGTGCTAAAAAAAAAAGGAGAAAAATACAAATATTTTGTTACAAAAACGAAAATTAAAAATATTTCATAATCTAACGAGAACTCGTAAGACGCGCAGGTGAAAAGTTTTGAATTTTTAAAGTCTTACATTACCCTAAAATGTGACTTTCTCACAGTTTATTCTGTGCTGTCTCGGGATTTTCGTAAAGCACGTAAATTTTACCGAGCACTGTTCCCACGTACGACCAAAAGAAAGTAAAAGAATAAAATATACTATCGGCTTCCAACAAAACAGAAACGTCCCGAGTCCTTGGCGCAAAACAACAGACCAAATGCCACAAAAACCATTGCAAATAAAGTGGCAAAATAAAGAAATTGAATTACCAAACGACTAGGCACAAACAAACATAAAAGGAAGCGATAAACAAAATAAAATGTGCTCATAAAAATCAAATAGGAAACGATAATACATGATCATGCTGAGTGGCCGTACAAGGCACAAAAGAGCGTGTGTAAAAAAAAATATATATTAACAGACAAGACTTACTTTTTAAATAAACACATACATATCAGTAGAACTCCAACTATCCGAATCGCTGATTATCCGAATTCGCAAAATAATGATTCTGTCTGCGCGTCCTATTGTCCTTCCCTCCGCGAAGCTAGTGTAGGCGCCGAACATTATTGGGATGATGAGTCACCGTCTCATAGTGCAGTTCTATTATTGGCTGTCGTCCGTCGACAGGTGGCCGTCCCGGCCCACCTGTCACTGTTCGTTTTGATTAGTCGGTCAGTGTGACCGTGTTTTGTTCACGACGGCGTCGGTGCGTTGTTTTGTTGGTGAGTGCGTTTCGTAGTTCACCATGGCTTCTAAAAGAAAACGTGTTGTGTTATCGTTAGCGGATAAACTAAACATTATAGAGCAATCAGGTAAAGGAGTTACGGGGTGAACAGTTGGCTGAGATGTACGCTGTTGGACAATCAACGTTTTTAGACATTAGAAGGAGCAAACCTACACTTTTAAACTTCGTGTCAGTGCTTGAAAACGAAGATGGAAGTTCTTCAAGAAAATCAATGAAGGCAGCAACAAACAAAGATTTAGAAGATGCCGTTTTCAAGTGGTTTTTGCAGCAGAGTTCTATGGGAAACCCAATTTCGGGTCCGATTCTTCGTGAAAAAGCTACGATCTTAGCTCAGAAGCTTGGTTGTTCGTCCTTTAAAGCANCTGCAACGTTCTATGGGAAGCCCAATTTCGGGTCCGATTCTTCGTGAAAAAGCTACGATCTTAGCTCAGAAGCTTGGTTGTTCGTCCTTTAAAGCAAGTAACGGCTGGCTAAGAAATTTTAAGTCCAAGCACGGTGCCCGTGAGAAGATATCGGCAGACTCCAAAGCTGCAGAAGATTTTATTGAAAAATTTAAAGTTGAAGCACACTCCTACGATCCTGAGTTTTTGTACAACGCCGATGAAACTGTTCTTGTTTGGGAAGCTCTGCCTAAAACCACTTTAGCATCTAAAAGGGAGTGTAGTGCTCCAGGACATAAAGTTAGTAAAGACCGTGTTACGGCGCTTAACTGTGCGAACTCTACAGGAAGCCATAAAATACCCCTTCTGTTGATAGGGAAGCCAAACAGCCCAGGAACATTTAAAAATGTGAAAAAGCATCCCCTCTTTTATAAAAACCAACCCAAGGCTTAAATGACTGCAGGATTGTTTACCGAGTGGTACGACGAAATTTTCATCCCTAAAGTGAAAAAGCACCAAAAATGTCTTGGAAAAGAAGGCAGCAAAATGCTTTTAATTCTTGATAGTGCACCAACTCATCCCACCGAATAATTGTTGGAAATATGAAATGGCCTGTTTAAAACAATATTTTTACCGCCAAACGTCACAAGCTTATTGCAACCAATGGACCAGTCTGTTACCAAAACCACGAAACGCCATTACAGAAGGCAACTTTTGAGGAAACTTTTGGTAGAGGGCGAAGACGAAGAAGGTGTGTTGGCTAACCACAAAAAAATAAATTTCATAGATTGTGCTTTCATGGTGGCGGAAGCTTGGAGCTTGGTTAAGGCAGTCACATTAAGACGTGCATGGAACAAGTTGAAAAGCATATCAACTGAAGAAGAGAAGGAAAAGGAGAAAAAGGAAAAATAANCATATCAACTGAAGAAGAGAAGGAAAAGGAGAAAAAGGAAAAATAAGCTCAAGAAAAGGAAAGGGAAGAGACAGGAGAAGATGATGATGACGTGTCACTTGAGGAATTCAGAAACATTCTTTTGAAAATTCATGGATGTTCAGAAGTAGTGCTGAAGATATAGGAGAGTGGATGGTGTGTGATTCGTCAGACCCTGGGTTTCAAATTCTAAATGATGATGANTAGTGCTGAAGATATAGGAGAGTGGATGGTGTGTGATTCGTCAGACCCTGGGTTTCAAATTCTAAATGATGATGAAATTATTGAAAGTGAAAGAGAAGAAAGTGTCGAGGAAGAAGATGACCTTAATGTCGAAGTTGAAGCAGACACGATACCATCAGCTAGTGAAGCATTTGCCGGCCTTTCAACTGCGTTGAAGTGGATGGAGCGTCAGCCCGAGTGTGACCACATGCAACTTCTCACTGTCAAGTGGATNGCGTTGAAGTGGATGGAGCGTCAGCCCGAGTGTGACCACATGCAACTTCTCACTGTCAAGTGGATGCGCGACTTGGATGCCCGAAAACGGATGAAGACAGTCAAACAGTGTACTTTGACCGAGATGTTCAGCAGGAAATGACTTTCATTTACAGTTCCAGTCAAAGTTGTTTTATTATGGTTATTATAGGCTGAATAGCCATAACAAAACGGTACACCTGCCTAATATAGTGTAGGGCCCCCGTTAGCACGCAGAAGTGCCGCAAGACGACGTGGCATGGACTCGACTAATGTCTGAAGGTATGCAGGAGGCAATTCACACCATTAATACTGCAGGGCAGTCCACAAATCCAATCTGCGCCAATTTTAGAAGGGGTTGCACGTCTGTCACGTTTAATGAATCTCGTAAGTCGTCGTTTGTCCCGTCCTTTCACGATCTTTTTCCGGCCGCAGCGATGTCGAAGAAGTGATGTTTTACCGGATTACCGATATTCACGGTACACTCGTGAAATGGTAGTACGCGAACATCCAAATTTTATCGCTACCTCGGAGATGCTATGNAGAAGGGGTTGCACGTCTGTCACGTTTAATGAATCTCGTAAGTCGTCGTTTGTCCCGTCCTTTCACGATCTTTTTCTGGCCGCAGCGATGTCGAAGATGCGATGTTTTACCGGGTTCCCGATATTCACGGTGCACTCGTGAAATGGTAGTACGCGAACATCCAAATTTTATCGCTACCTCGGAGATGCTATGTCCCATCTCTCGTGCNAAATGGTAGTACGCGAACATCCAAATTTTATCGCTACCTCGGAGATGCTATGTCCCATCTCTCGTGCGCCGACTATTACGCCACGTTCAAACTCAATTAAATCTTGATAAACTGTTATCGTAGCAGCAGTAACCGGTCTAGCTGCCGACCGCATCGCGTTACTCTGATTGGTTCCACACCTCTGTTATTTGCATACGCACGCCTATACCAGTTTTGTTGGCTATTCAGTGTATAACACAAGTATGCGAATATAACTGGTANTTATTTGCATACGCACGCCTATACCAGTTTTGTTGGCTATTCAGTGTATAACACAAGTATGCGAATATAACTGGTACACAATAAGAACAACTATAAAACTGAAGTGTTACTCATCAAGGAGGGAAGACAGAACTTCTCCAACCGGTGTACTACATTTTGAAACACCTAACCAAATGGTTAAAAATAAATAAAAAGAATCACAAGACTCACAAATAAAATAGTTAGGTCTAGGACCGACTACATGATGGCCACAAACAAAATACCACTACATTGTAGTAAGCACTAGGTGTCGCAAAATGCCGTCATGCCAGTAGCACAACACGAACGAAATATTTTGGTAGGACGGAGGGATGAAAAGTTAGTTAACGATTGTGTGTGAAGAATGGAAAAGTGCTAGACAGAAGACGATCGAAAAGCTTATATTTACGTCGATAGATGTCGTAGGCTGTGCATAAGAGATGAAATGTGCTGAATTGCACAGACGTGGGGGGAACATATCACGTGGACAAAGGAGCATTTTTTTATGTGAAATCACGCACCAAGCGGCAAGGATACGCCGAGAAAATTTGCAAGAACTGCAGCTGCAGGGAAGTGAGTGGAAGGGGTGGTTTCATACGGCGACTGAAAGAATTTTCAACGAAGAATTGCATATTCTATTGGTAAAGAAACAATCTCTCATGAAACACGGGATTGGATGCGAGGCGGGATTAAAAACGTAGCTTTCAAAGTACAGAAAAAAATGAATCAAAATTATAGCTACGAGAAAAATACGCAAATCATAAAATATTTAGAAATAATGATTAAATAATCTGAAATACGTTAATAAGACAACATACACGCTTCGATAAAAAATATATATAGAATATTTACCATGAATTTATATCATAACACCAGACAAATGTACATTATAAAATAAAAAAATAAATCGCAGTTACTCAAATGGATAATTAAAACATCAATTATCAAATTAATTAAATACCAAAGGTAATGAAACCATTAAATATTACTCGCAATCGTTTGTACTGAATTAAGTAGTGGAATAAGATTTCAAAATATTTTAAAATGCTAAGCCAGCAGTGACCCAGCAGTCAAATAGTCGTGACGTATTTTAAAACGTCACTGCAGGTCTTAATTCGAATTAAGACCATTTATTTTAATAGCTCATATATTTTACTTTGTATTTGTGTTATTTATGTAATATGATAACTGCAATGTAATTATTCTGGCACTTGATTATGCAAAACTATCGATGGCATTAGATGCAACGTCTGAAAGTTGAAAAGTGTTAAATACATGCAAATGATATATATGATTTTTCTTTCCAAAGCACTTTTCTCTGCTGCCAACCTAAGCCGTAGACGGTAAGCAGTTTCAGTCTAAATNTAATATATATGATTTTTCTTTCCAAAGCACTTTTCTCTGCTGCCAACCTAAGCCGTAGACGGTAAGCAGTTTCAGTCTAAATTAATGTATTAACATTTAGTAGAGCCCTTACACTTACCTGTGATTGGCTTTTGAGATTTTTTTCACGCCAGAGAGGTAGTTGTCGTTTTCTTTCTACATCTCTAATGTGTGAATCTGTAAAATGAAAATGATCAAAGTAAGAGTTTCCACAACAATTTCTAAATGTGAAAACTCCGTTAGAGGAAATTAAATGTGACACAGATGTGCAGCACGCTATTATCTATATTACGGCGCCATAAAACGACACGGCAACAGCAGAAAGTCTCATGGAGGCGACTTGCCGACGAGAAAACTGAACTCCAATTCAGAGCCCTGCGCGTAGAGTCTATACAAGATGAGTTGCGCGTGATTGTGTCATCCTTAAGGCGCCCGGATACGTGGCACATGGACCTATTTGCAAGTGTGTGAAACACGTGTTAAACCACGAAACTACACTGAAGAACCAAAAAAACTGGCATAGGCGTAAGTATGCAAATAACAGAGGTATGGAACCAATCAGAGTAACACGATGCGGTCGGCAGATAAATCGGTTACTGCTGCTACAATGGAAGGTTATCAAGATTTAAGTGAGTTTAGACGTGGTGTTATAGTCGGCGCACGAGAGATGGCACATAGCATCTCCGAGGTAGCGATAACATTTGGATGTTCGTGTACGACCATTTCACGAGTGTACCCTGAATATCGGGAATCCGGTAAATCATCACATCTTCGACATCGCTGAGGCCAGAAAAAGATCGTGAAAGAACGGGACCAACGACGACTGACAAGAATCATTAAACGTGACAGACGTGCAACCCTTTCTCAAATCGGCGCAGATTGGATTTGTTGACTGCCCTGCATTATTAATGGTGTGAATTGCCTCCTGCATACCTCCAGGCATTAGTCGAGTCCATGCCACGTCGTCTTGAGGCACCTCTGTGAGCTCGGGTGTGGGAGGGTTGTTGGGTCGGGGGGGGGTGGCCCTTCAGTGTATTAGACGTGTGTACAACGTGCTGATGTGCGAAAATAACACATACTTCATACGAGGCCTGCTGTGTGTTCTATAGACGTCACGCACATTAGAAACGCCATTTCAGACACTCCAACATAGCTAAACACGAAAGCGCTGTATTTCAAAAGATGTGCGTAAGACGCATATAAAGCTACTCAAGGCCCTGCACTTAAACCTTCCTATATCACGTTCACGGTAATTTGAGCACTTTTGAAAACACCGTTTAAGATCTACGTGCATGAAAATTGTTTATTGTTCCTACCTATTATTAATATTACGATTGTTCTTATCACTTTATACATACGTCGGTCAAGTGAAATTGTGAAATTATTGGATAAGATAAGACGATTCTACAATTCTGATGATTCTTACAGTTAGCTCTATTAAAAACAAGAGAGATAAATGAATAATTTCATATTTCACAAATATTTACATAACGTTTTAAATTAAATTATATGAAATTAAATTACTTTCCTTCCATCGTTACCAACTTTACTGTGCGCATACCACTCAGTGCACCCGTTAGATTACACGCAGATACGAGCAGTGATGTTTTTCAAAGGTTAATATCAAAAGTGCTTACTTTGTCGTGAACAGATTTGGCAAACTTTTAACAAATAAATACATAAGGTCGCAGCTTAAAAGTCCTATAGGTACACGCCGCACGACGAGAACACTGCGTGCTAATCGAGGGTCGTTCGCTTAGGCCCAATGGCACACTTGATGCACGTCATACCTTATTAATACACGCAAAACTACTTTACAATATTTCTGAGAATGATTGTACTGATTTCGGTCTTTTTCTCACGTGAGACGATTACGTCATAGATCAGTTATAACCGGCCGCAGCGCGTGACCTTGAAATGCTACACACACCAATTATGGATTATCCCGCAACCCGACGCCAATGCTAGGTCGTGCTGCCAAGCTAAAAATAAGTTGAGGTTATGTTAGCCTAAAATGAAAACTGCTGAACCAATTTCGATCAAACAAACTTTATTATAACTTGTGTATTATAAACAAGCTGTCAATGACCAAAACCATGAACATACTCACAAGTTATATACCTTAGTGTGCTTAAAATAATCGAATAAATGTTCGTGATGTTATATGTTGGAAGACTTTTGCAGTTCATGAAAGTGTTTTAAACCAGACTGCTGATGTTTCTATTGCGCAAGCTCCTGTTATGTATTCACGTAAAAAGTAAAATTTCAATTACGTGATGAAATACGGTTTATTCGTAAATTGGTTGGCAATTGTTGAGATATTCATGTTTTAGGCCACGTACAGCTTGTAAATAGCGCATAAGTTACAATTAAAGATTTTTTGACCGAAATCGGTTCAGTAGTTTTCATTTTAGGCTAACATAACCTCGCTTTCTTTTAAGCTTGGCAGCTAGGGAAGTGTTAAACGTCTTACTTTTTATTATTACACCATAAAGTGATATGGTGGTCACGGAAAGTCCTGTAGATTCCAATGGACGAGAGAAAGACCCCATGCCTGTTGCGTGCCTTGCACTTAAATGCGACCAGACATGCGAAGTATGAGTCTACATTAAGAGAAAAACTAACAAAATATTTGTCTTTTAAATGACATATATATATATATATATATATATATATAACACATATATAATATATATAATCTTTAGTTAAACAAAACCTGATAAACCAAATAAATTAATTCTGCTCATCTAACAAAATACACTATACTCTTCATTAAAAAAAAGCCTCTGTATTGGACCAAAAAAAATTACACTGCCAACAAAATATTTATTTGGATCAACTTTATGTATTTCTTTGGCCAATAATTCGATTACTTTTTTGAAATACCGATGGGGAGTTTGTATTTTTTGTGACAATTTGGATCGTAACACTGTTTGTTAGTGAAGTTATTGATGCTTAATGCTTGTATAAACATCGTAATAAAAGAAGTTCAACAAGAAATTTATTAATAAGTTAAGCTGTAAATCCTTGAGATATTAATTTTAGCACGATGTTTAGTTCTTCGAAAGTCTGCTTTAAAAACATTCCGACTTTACCAGCAGCCACTTAAGCCGAGGTTGCTAAGACCTAGTGCTCGGGCGGAGATGTTCAAGGTTCTAATCTCGGTCGGTCTGCTAGTTTATTTTATGTTAACCATGACTGTTTACTTTATGTAGAGCCAAGTAAATCTTTCGTGACACCAACCTAATATTTCTTTGGTGGCAATTAAAGGACAACAACAAAATAATTTGGTTTCAACAACAAAATGTTCAATTCTCTCTATATGAACAATTAATTTAGTTGCGCCAAATGAACTTTGTTTGATTCAAGAAAAAATGTTTCTCTCGGTGCAGGAGAACTCCAAATACTAAACGGGTCGAGGTAACACTGTGCCCCGAGGAAGCATTGCGGTGGCGGCGGCAAACAGCATGCACAAGCCTCGCGTTCTTCTGTTCTCTCAGAATTGTAAGCGGGTGACTGAAGGGTTTTAATACGGAAATCATTTCAGAAAATATACCGCGTTTTCGCTATGATTTAAAACACTGTTTTACAGAAGAATAAATACCGCGCACAACACAGGGCTAGTCAAAGAGATTTATGCAGACTTTGACACTTTACAACGACCACATTTATGTTTCAATATTAAAAATTTATGAAGTGGAAACAAAATATTGACTTTCGTTACTGTCCCAAATATCGTGTAGATTTCTTTGAAATCGAAATGGACTCATCTGCTAGACATGAGACCTATTTGATAAACTAGGCCCTTTAGATCTACCACGCTTCTGGGCTTCGGACACGCAAAATATGTCCTGTGGGATGATGGGAGGAGGGGGGGGGGTGTACACACATGAATATATTACTGGTAACGCTGGGGCATTCTTTTTTTGTTTCGCTCCGGGAAGACCATTATGAAACGGGCTGGAAACATTTCCCTCGCCGAGGCAAGGTGATGGACGTCCCCGGAGGAATTACCTCGCACCCGCGCAGTTCAGACTCCACCCCTTCGCGACCGGGGAATAAAGAACGTCGGTGGCGTGGGTGGAAATGGTTTACGACTGTCGGGTATGTTCGGGCGTCGCTTGGTAGGTGGGGGCGGGGGGAGAAACTACTGGGTCCGCAGTCGGATGCGAGGCGCGAAATACGAAACCCGACGTACGTGCATCGGCACCACCACGCTCACGGGAANGAGGGGGGGGTGATGCGAGATCGGCTGCGCCCGGAACCGGGGTTCGGGAAAACTCGGGCGTTTCCGGCGTGGCCCGAGTGACGTATTGCTTGCGATTCTCAACCGCGCTCCGTGCACGCATGAGGAAATGTGCGCGCGCAGAATAACGAAGTATACAGAAAAGGAATCTGGGGGGGTTCGATAGCCTAGCTGTTAGCTCGCACACTCGCCCCCCTCCTTCCCTTCCTCCCCCATGCGATTAAAGGATTTTATAGTCTGTTCGAGGTATGTTCACACTTTTTTGGATGACCATATTATGACGTGTTTGGTCGTTTCTTATGGAAACCATGTATCACGAGCTATTTATTTTTATGTTAACATAAATATATGTCTTATTTTTGTAAATATGTACTTTCCCTAATATTTTAGCTATAAATTATAATGTTTCATTTCAGATGAATATGAATAAACAGAGAGAAAATAGGTGTTTTGGAAATGCCTACTAAGAAAAACTTATAATTGCAATTATTATTAAACTGATGTTGCGTGAGTAGGGTGAGTTTCCCCTTTGGTGTAATTTTAAAGACGCCCTTAAGCTTTGTTTGCATGAGGCGGAGGGATATCCTGAAAGTGGAACTTTTGCAGGGCTTCAGAAAAGTTGGAAGTAGCCGGGAATGGACTCTAAGGTTCCGTGTATTTGCAAAGCCTTAGAGTAATATGGAATAGAGTCCGCATGCCATCACAGCGATTAAGAATTTCCATGTTCCGACAATGGACTGTTTTTTTTTGTTAACGACACGACTCGATTTGGTGAAACAGTGTGGGCAAGGTTTCTCTATTTAGTTATTAATGTCGTACGTTAATGAGCTATCCTGTAATAAGCGACATGACAAGTGGGAACCCAAAAGTATCGTTTCGCATAGAACAGAAAGCAACGCAGGGCGAATGTTGATAAGGTTCATTGCACTTCCTAAGCTCAGTTTTCAGTTTTAGTTTTGTTTGTTTGTGAGTGCAACCTGATGCGAACGTATAAGCATAAAGGCGCGATTGTGCATATATGTATGGGGGTGTATGCATTTAATGTTTGTTATGATATATATGTTTGTTAAATATGTTATATACGTAGGTATATATCTAGAACCCTCTCTGTAATTTGTGTATGTATGTGCGTAAAGGTATTTCACGCTACAAATATTTTGTTGATCATTTAAGAAAAAATAATTGTTTTAATGCTTTTACTTCATCATGCGCAATCTGGAGATCAAACACATAAAACACTAGTGTTTTTATAACGTAAAACATTTAGAAAAACGAATCCATGCTGCGTGTTGCACAACAGGCAACTCATCTTCCCCTGCAGCCATTGTGTGTTCTTTCACTTAGTTTTGTTGATTTTATTCTGTTTGACGTACGCATTGCATTTTAAAATGCAATAAAATTACATGCACCATTACTTCACCTTAATGTAATATGTAACATAGATCAATCTTGTAACTGCCTTTCATGGTTGTAGTTACTGTATTATCTAGATACAGTTTACAAATAACGACGTGTATCCTCCTAAGTACAGTCACGTGGTATTTAAAGCGTATCCGCGAAGAGATAGCGATTGAAATTGGTAAAAAATGTCGTGTTAGAGTATTTTTTTAAAATTAATTTATCACAAAAGCCCAACGTTGAGTCACATCTACTTTAACAAGCTCTGGCTTTAAACAAAGCTTTTGATCCTAGGCGACAAAAAAACTTCGCAATTCAAAGACCTGACAAGTTTGGTGACGATGCACTCGGCGTTTATAATAAATTGTTCCTAGATATTCCAGAAACTTATTTATTAATCACTAAAATTAATAAAGACCTCTTAACTTGTATGACTTTATACTGAGAACACAGAAATATAAATACTACAAAAAATGGTACACCCGTATTATTAGAATTCACTGTTCTCTAAAAAGGCTGTGATTTCACTGAGCATGATATTGTTCATTTCAGAAACTAGATTTATACAAATGTTACACAGTGTTTTACTTTCATTGCCACCTTCTCTAAATAACTGATGGGGGCGCGGTGGTGTAGGAGTCAGACTACTAGCCGAACCGGATTCGATTCCTGACGGCGTTGCTCCCGGATTTTCGCACTTGGGAATCTTGCCGTACTATGCCGCTGGCAAGCGGGTTTTCCCGGGGATCTCCCGTTTCACCCCGCCCCTGCATTCCGACGCTGCTTCATACTAACCTCACTTCAACCTCATCGGCTATCAAGACCTCGACGTTAAGACCCGCCCAGATCTCTCCACTTCTTTTCCATTCCGGAACTACCAACGTGAACCCAGCTATTACGTTTAACGGCAGTCGAGTAGCTGAGACAACAAATAAAGAAACTCGTCGAGATTTTGATAACCTGCTCGTAATAATATTGTTTACCAAACATTAAGTGGCAGCTCAGGTAGCAAGGCCATGAAGCTGTTGCTCGCGAGGGGGTTGATGAATACTGTGTTTGTTTATACGAAGCTGGGCATATACTAAGAATGCATGAGTTCTGAGCAGCTTCATAGTTTTGTTTATACCACCCAGTGACCGTGCTACGTATGTGTGACGCACAACCGCCGCTCCCGAGTTCGCTTCCTCTATATTCTTCGTGCCTCTCCCGATGACACCCTAGACGCCCATCCAGTCTGGCGTTGAACCGGAATATCGGCTGCGTGTGTCGGGGAGCGGGTTGGGGTACAACCTGCTCTGTCTAAGCTTTCTTCGCGTTGTCGAGACGCACAGGATGCCAGAGTACGGTAACTACGAAGGTATCATCTTTCCTTGTTTTTGTTGAGCGTGAGAATAGCACGGGATGGCGCATTTGTGGCTGCCTCCTACCTGTGGTGAGAGTAGTGGTTTCCTGATATCATTCGGTAGGAAGGCTTTGCAATAGAAACGTGTAAACAATGGGATAAAGAGTCGAAATAGAGCTTGCTCAGCGCTTTTATGATTGCAAAGGTAACTATGCTCATAGTCTATTCACGCTTTCTTCGCACTTTTTGAATTTAAAAAAAAATCACGCCATTTGTGGCGTGTTTGGTGGTTTCCTAAGTATATCACACATAAGTGTTTATTACTTCTGTCGTTTCCTTTATACAAAATCGAAACCGTGAGAAAGTAGGTGTACTGGTAATATGTTGAGTGAGAGATAGTTCTTATGGAAAATATTATTAAACTGAGTGCGCACGAATGTGGTGTGTTGTCCCTTTAGTGTAATTTTCTAGAACTTGTTAAGCATTGTTTGCGCGAGGCGGAGGAATCGCCTGAAAGTAGATCTTTAGCAGGTGTTCAGTAAAGTTGGAAGTAAACATGAATGGACTATAGGCATATTTTTAACAATGAGATTTCTAACATTTGAGTAACACTTTTTCATTTCCAGGGGAAATATCTTGTACCCTAGCCGTACAAATGTGGGAACAACCCAGCGCCATTGAGGGCCCCAGTCAGAAATATTCTGTCTCGCTAGTGGCGTTTCGAGAGCATTAATAGAGAACTCTGTCTTCTATTTGCCAAACTATCTGCGAATTTTGAAGAAAACCTATAACGTGACGCAGTTGGTACGGACTGCATGTGTGAAAAGTCAGACTTATCAAACCCGCATTAATTGTTCTCTCTGACAAGACTGCATCACGAATTGCAGATTATTCCGACATTTTTCAAATAATTTGGGAACATGTACAAAACATTTTTTCTATCATATAATACGTGCAAGTCTTTCTTTAGTTGGATAGTGCTCATATACATGTTTATTCTGTGTGTTAATTGGTTGTACGCGGCTATCTAAAATCAGGCTTCCTTGTTACGAAAAATTTGCAAGCAACTGTTCTGACAAAAACGAATTTCGATTTGTAACTGGCTTACGGCATTCGCCAGGAATGAGATCTGGTAACTGCGTGGCAATGCTGTGAATAAAAAATGAAACGCAGCAAAATGAAACGCAGCACCTAAGCAGGACAACGCCAAATTATAAAATGCTGACGATGTAATGTATTACCTGGATTTACCTCCCTGATCTCCATCGCTGTCAAACGCCTTATAAAAAACTCGCATTCGATATAGGGCTATCAACGTAAGTACAATAAAACCGAATATTTTAGACAGTTTTGTGACATCCGTGCTACCGCGTTAAATGAATAATTCGTATTACGATTGCTTAGTTTTATTCTATGCCTCGGTAATACATACCATGGAGCAGTAACAAGATATATATATGCATGCATGGTAATATAAATCAAGACACACCAAATACAAAGTTTAATCTGCACAGTGGCCCACTGTCTGCGACATTTCGCAAATTCACAACAATTTTACCCTGCACTATTTGTCGTAAAATTACCATGATAATTCAAAGTCTGAATTTCCCGTTTATGAATGTCGTCTTAACTAACGAACCTTATCCATATTTATTCCCCTGACTCACGTTCCATAACACGAGCTAAAACCTTTCATAACGAGGGCTCTAAATTTGGTCTACTCAGATTTGTGTCACATGAAGCATAGGACTTTCGGTGTATTTTTCCACGAATATCTGAAATTGGAAGGTTAAGGTTAGTTCTGGATCTTAATATATTAGTTAAATCTCCATAAATTTAGTACATTCTTAGGGTCTCCGCGTGAGTCGTATTGTACATAATATAATTTAAAAATTACAAGGTTTCGTAATATTATTTTCAAATTATTCACTACAGAACTGATCGGCAGGAAGAATTTCAGATATTCGCATTTAAAAAAAAAACTGTGATAGGAAAATTCGTCAAATTCAAATGAATAACTCAGCGTGTACAGAATTCGAGAGATATTAAATATCGATATTTTTCGTTCTATCCGACGCGACCAGGAGACATTACAGAAGCCTCGCCGTTCAGTCAAGCGCGTTTGTGCGCTGGTTGTGAAGGGGGGTGGTGTCGCGGCTACGCTATCACTCAAAATATCCAATAAAGCGGCGAGTTGAAAGCAGAAGGCAGGTCGACCGCGGTCCGCCATTAGCGACATGAAAGTAGCGAGCGCCTTAACTGGCCGGCAACCCGCTTCTTTTAACACGAATGGCTTTTTCTGGAGCGCTCGATTGTTCGACCCGGGGGCGCCGACCAGTCAGCTGCGCGATCGATACATCGATCCCGCTCGTCACCAGGAATATCTTTCAGTCGGAATTAGCTGCAACAGATCCCCGCCTTTCTGTTCGTCGGCAAGTGAACGCTTTCAAAGGAATTTCCGTGTCGCCGCTGATTGACGAACTTTCACACAACACGCCTCGTATACGTGGGAAAATTTTATTCTTCGCGATATTACTAATCCACATTTCCAGCTAACGAACTTAGTTTTCTTAAACATATAAAATTCAATCGCCAAGAGCATTTTTTTTTTGTTTCTGAAGATATAAGGCTTAGCGTACGTAAATTCACAAGAAAATATTAGCAAGACCCAAAGTCAACTAGATTATCAGTTTGCACGACCAACGGGTCAGTTTTGAAACCGTGCGAATATAATACTTAACAAAACATTGTATAAATCATTTTATAGAGCTGAAATATTTTATTTCAATATATTGTAAAATGCTATCAAAATATTTGGTATTTCTGAAGATACAACGATCCGGGTACCGAAAACGATTGCGACACATATTCGGGTCGTAATCCATTGGTTATGGATCGTGCAGTAATGACATTCCAAAACATGTCGTTTCAGGCTAAAACACCAACAACTAATTTATGAATAATTCAACTTACCCGAAAAGGTTTATATTCGATGGTGTTTAGGGCCGCGCTTACCACGGTTGCAGCCGCAAAGTTAAATACGACGAATCAATACCAAAGATATCATTCTAGATGCGTATATTTGTACGATAGCAGTTTCAAACCAAAAGCATTCTACTTGGCACTTCCTAAGGAAAGCCGACAAGTTAAAAAATCTTGCAAATTTTAGTGCGTAATACTTTTTCCCTTATATTTAACATTGAAATTTTTTAAAAATGCAGTATTCTGCGAGAAATTTTCGTTGAATACTTTTCGCTTTAAGCAATTATCTTTAAAATGGATGCACTGAGAAGTGCTTTCTCTAACATTGATTTCCTATTTAAACTCCGCGTCTTCGCCAGGCGTGGACTATTCGCGGTTTCTTCACACTTTTTGGAACAAAAATTTGGAAAATAACCGCATGTATTACTTGTTTTGTTGTTTCCTAAATACACAATTTATAATTTGCATTTTATACTTTTGTTAAAATAAAATTATCTAATTTTTTGGTTAAATGTAATACTTCTTTGTATTTTAAGTATATAATAAAATATTTCATTTGTAAATACTGTAAATAAAAACACGAAAAAATGTGTGTTTGTAATGCCTAGTAAGAAATAGTTATTCCAAATATTTTTTTTCGCTGAGCGTGCACGAATGTGGTGCGTTGTTCCTTTCGAGTAATTTTCTAGATTTAGCTAAGCTTTGTTTGCACGAGGCGGAGGAATATCCAGGAAGTAGAACTTAAGCAGGGTTTCAGAAAAGTTGGAAGTAACCGTAAATTGAGTATAGAGGGCGCCATCAACGCTTTATACGACTCTAAACCTGCCGATATTAGTCATGCGCACAAAAAGAGCATACAACTGTGATTCGGTGAGGAATTAAACCCCGAATCTTAAGGTCAAGGTCCGTAAGTAATACCTTTTTCGTATTCGGCCACAGATGTTGAAAAGTCTCGATTTTTTAAAATTGGGTTGTAGTTATATCAAACCTATCAAACCTTGTCAGTCAAAAGATACAGTCAAATTTTAAAACTGTAAATATATTACTGTAAAGCCAATTCTTAGCTGTGCACAACAAAAAATAAAGCCCAAAGATTTCATTTTCATTCTCATTAATATTACAACGGAATTAATATCATAAATTTGTTGCCACATTCCCCGTGGCGCCGACTTTCCGTGGTGCAGTGTGTTGCGGCGCTGGTCTGGGGTGCACCAGGTTCTTGGTTCGAATCCAACGTAAGATACGGTTGTTAGTTAAATGCAGGTTTTAAGTTAGTTTATAAGCTCTCACCCGATAAGCCTTCAGACATAACACCTGGGGACGTTAATAAGTCATTTTTAATTACAAAAAAAATTCCCGTGATTACTATATTCAATGAATACGATGTCGTATATTAAGATAAATCTTTAAGTAACGGTAGCCTAAATATCGGATATTGCAAAGGAAGTTTCTTTAATGATATGTTTTATACAGACCTCAAAACAGTATTCGATAAAGCACGTGAGATACCTCATTCGTTGTTGAGTCTATATACCATGGCCTCATAAACACAAAATGTCAGTAACTTCAAGCAAACACACACACTCTTTGGCCCTGATATATGAGAGTGCAACGTTAATACTAGTACAATTCCAAACAAAAAAAATTTCTTGGAAAGCTTGAGATGGTTGCCTACCTAGCGCCTGAAATGCGTCGAAATCGTGTTTTAAAAATGCTGTTTTTCACAAAAGTACTTGATATTTACCTACGAAAAGAAAGTACATTCCACACGATGAAAAATGGTATTGTCAATACGCTTAGCACATTTGAAACATTATTTCCTTGCATTCCAACATAGCAAAAACCGGTTAATGCACAATGCTATATATCAGAACATAAGAACCGGGCACATGGAAAACAACGAAAGGGCCTTGCATGCATTGGACTTTGCTACAGAGTGCTGGCCAATAAAATTACAGGATCATCACTTAAAGTCACGTTAAGGTGAGTCGCTGAAGGAAAGTCTGCAAGCCAACTGAGGGAATTGCGCGTAGAGGCGATACTTCTTTGCATACGCCGGTCGACGTCGTCCTTAGTGCTTTATCGACATTTATTACATTCTACTTAAGTAATACACCGCTCACTAGGCGACAGCCTATGATATTTTTTTTTTTTCACTCAAAGGATTGAAGACTTATTATATATTTGCTCGTGCATCTGCAAACAAAGTGTAGTTTTACCTCGCGTGGTGTCAAAGAAGCGATGAAGTTGTGGCAGTCAGGCGCGAGGGGTGTTTGAACACTAAGCCTCGCCAGAGACTCGCAACGGCCGGCTTCAATGGCGGTCTAATGGCGTATCCGTGTTCGCCGGTGGGGGCCCGGATATACGGCGGCGTATTTGCACGGGAACCAACCTCGCAGTCCAAACATCATCAGCGGGATTGCACACAGCTGGGCTCGTTTGCCGCGCATATAGACACTATTTGAGTTCCCCCCCCCCCC
>NQII01000244.1:1006364-1102069 GCA_002778355.1 Clitarchus hookeri | reverse complement strand
GGTAGGCAAACTCCCTTAATGCCATCTTCCCATTAAGGCTCGCGCCCACCTGGCAGTGTTTGGAGTGTTTCAAATACACGTTTTCCCGCGCGTCCAATGTAGTTGTTGAGGAGGATGAAATGAAGAAGAAGAAGAGAAATAGGAACAACAGGAGTAAGAAAATAGAAACAAACCATTAAGAGAAAGAAATAAGAACATGAAGAAGAGGAATAGAAGATGAGTTGTTGGGGAAGAGGATGAAGAGAAGAAGAAGAAGAACCAAAGAAAAAATAATAAGAAGTAAAGATGGTTAAAAATATGAACGGTTTAGAAGAATGATAAAAGAAAAGAGGATAATAAAAAGAAGATGAAGAATCCACAAGAAAGAAGAAGAAAATGAAGAAGAAGAAGAATAGGAAGGTGTGGAATAAAGGAAAAGGAAAATAATCAAAAACCTCGGATGGCCTTTGGCTAACAGAGGTGAGGTGGAAATTAATTAATTATATTTGCGTCTAATGTGCTGATCTACGGAAAAGAACACATACTTCAGACGAGGCCTGTGGAGTGCTTTCAAGACGTCGCGCACATGAGAAAAACTATTTCAGAGGAATCCGAAATAGCTTGAAACTCTTTTTACACACAATATACGCCAAAATACGCGTCAAATATACAAACACAAAAATTTTCAAGAGCCATGCGCTGAACCTTGCCACATACCTAATACCAATAAAATGATAGTTCCACAGCCTTAAAGGTCCAAAGTTACACTCAGCGTGATGAGAACACTGCACGCTAGTCCAGAGTCCTGCGCTTAGCGGCGATGGCCCTCTTGTAGCACGTGCCAGTGTAGCCCTTATCGCTCTTCTCAACCTCAAATGCGTAGAATAGATCCAAGCCAGTCAGACGGGGGCACGTAGTTTGCCCTGAAGGCATTTGCTTCAAAACTATTTCCTCGCGTAAATCACGTAAACAGGTTTTTTTTTCTTTCCTTTCACTTCGTTGGTCCTAAAGGTGCTCAACCTAAACATCGTTTGCCCTTAAATATTTTCCTTCAGCAGCCATTGACCCAAAAAAAGGCGTTTGCCTTAATGCTTAGGGCAAACTAATTGAAAGGAAACGATATGCACCCATTCAGAATGTAGTTTTTGTATAAATAAATAAATGGCGTGTGGGGAGTGCACCCAGGGCAAGGCAACACCCTCCGAGTGACGGTCTTTCCAGCTGGGACCAGTAGGTGACCGTAATCCCCGAGCATGACAGAAGTGAAACCCTAGAATGGAGCGGCGCTGGAATGCAAGGGCGGGGGAAACGGGAGTGCCCCGAGAAAACCCACTGGCAAGCGGCATCGTCCAGCACGATTTCCACATGCGAAAGTCCGGGAGTGAACCCGCCGGGGATCAAACCCGGATCGCCGTTGTAGGAGTTGAGCACCCTGGCCACTACGCCACCGCTGCCCCTGTAGTTTCTGTATTTGTGCCTATTTAATTATTTATTTAGGTTTAACCAATACATTGGAAGAGTGCATCCGGATATTTATTAAGAGACGAGCCTGGCCCATAACTTATAATCCAGCAAGCACATTGCTGAATTTAGAACAGGGCTTGCAGCGTTTCCATACCTAAGTTTTTCCACAAATATATCAATAAATATATGCCTCACATAATACCACATAAAGACAATTGCGAGTAAGTGTTTACACGTACCACACTCAATAAGTTCATGGATGTCGCTTTGCGTTGTAGCACACCCTCAAGCCGCCAGTCCTCGAATATAATGAACGTCGCCATGATGCGTGGCTGCCTACTCTCGGGGCACCAGTCAGCCCACGAATGTATTAACTGCAGTTGTATGTTCCTTTACCATAGGCCTAAAAACCATTAGAATAAATATTTTTAAAGAAGGTGAAGTTACGGAAAAGGGCCCCAGTAGTGTTTAACCAGAAGTCTTCGTTTGCAATCTAAAAAAAGGAAGGGAGGGTTAACAAACAGTTTTAATACTGATCCAGTCATTCATTTATGTTTGTGTGACTTATAGTTGGTTGTTGCCTAACCTTTCACCAAGAGCGAAGTAGTTAGAGAGGGATCCAGTATGTGGCTCAGTCGGGAGACCATGGTCCAGAGTAAGAAACCATCACAGGATTGCCCGCAGTGACTTCGGAAAACCATGTAAAGCCTAAATCATAATAGCAGAACCGGGAATAGAAATACTTCCCTCCAAACTGAAATGCGAAACTAAAATTTTTATTACTTTTCCAGCCGTGATGAAGTACGGCTACAACCATCGTGTTTCATTTTGTAATGAGGCTTGGTTTCTCACCACGTGTTCATTACAATAATAATCATTTAAGCCCGTCAGGTTATTGCAGATATAGTTCTACACACTACACTATTTTTAAATTTTTGAAATACGAATACTGTTAGGCAAAGTCAACAGTTCTCGATTTGGTGCACGTTCGAACTAACTAATTTTTTTATAATGTAGAATTAAGTTTCCATGCTAACATCTGTAAATACAGGACGAAATGTTTTATTTAGAGTGGTAATGTGACTTTCGTTTCGGTTTAGAGAAAAACAGTGCTTAATACACGTAATTACGAAACACAAGGCCGTATAATATAGATAATTGAATGCTACTTTAGAAGAACGGTGGAATAAAATTTTATATTAGGGGCTTACAAAATCCTTTCACCATTACACTCAAAACTTGTGCGGCAACTTTCTTTGCATGTCACTTCCTTCCTTTCTAACTACCGAAGTTGCACAATCGGAACACATTTGCTCGTATACAAATGTAATGAATACTGTTCCAACAAACAATATCCGAATGGAGGAAATAAGCAATCTAGATACTGGAGAGTATGTGACGACAAGCACACCAAACGTAAATTACCTGCATATATCCACCTACGACGTGTGGCTGCCAAGAGGTATGTGCTGCTGTGTTAACTTGCCAAACTGAGTGCTCGCGCCGTGCCTTGGTGACGACTCCCCACTCTAATAACTCTACAACCCAGTCGCCTTGGTGACGATTGCCCCCTCTAATCACTCTACAACCCAGTTGCCTTGGTGACGATTGCCCCCTCTAATCACTCTACAACCCAGTTGCCTTGGTGACGATTGCCCCCTCTAATCACTCTACAACCCAGTCGCCTTGGTGACGATTGCCCCCTCTAATCCCTCTACAACCCAGTCGCCTTGGTGACGATTGCCCCCTCTAATCACTCTACAACCCAGTCGCCGTGGTGACGATTGCCCCCTCTAATCACTCTACAACCCAGTTGCCTTGGTGACGATTGCCCCCTCTAATCACTCTACAACCCAGTTGCCTTGGTGACGATTGCCCCCTCTAATCACTCTACAACCCAGTCGCCTTGGTGACGATTGCCCCCTCTAATCCCTCTACAACCCAGTCGCCTTGGTGACGATTGCCCCCTCTAATCACTCTACAACCCAGTCGCCGTGGTGACGATTGCCCCCTCTAATCACTCTACAACCCAGTTGCCTTGGTGACGATTGCCCCCTCTAATCACTCTACAACCCAGTTGCCTTGGTGACGATTGCCCCCTCTAATCACTCTACAACCCAGTCGCCTTGGTGACGATTGCCCCCTCTAATCCATCTACAACCTAGTCGGCGTGGATGAAAGTGCATGGAAGAAAATTGAAGAATTTTGTGTTTTGAGAGAGAGGGAGATCAGCGTTTTTCGAGTTTGTAAGACTGTTTCCTGAACTCTTGAAGCAGAGATCCAGAGAAATTGAAACATAAAAAGGGGGGGGGGGGAAGCTCCACGCAATAAAATGGGGGAACTATAGGAAACCAAATTTATGTTAATGATTTAATGTGAATTCTAAAAGCGTTTTTTAAAATTATTATTTATTAATGTTATTTTTTATTAAAGGATTTTTTGTATAGAATCTGTTTATCATATACACATATGTATATATAGTGGAAACTAAAAACTGAAATCGTCTAACCTTTAATTTGTTTCACTAACCACACAGTTTTTCCTCTTATAGGTTGATGTTTTCACTGCCTCCTGACAGTAGCACGTTTTAAAGTTTTTTCTGGTGTCTTAAATGTTAATGTTTTTAATTGCAACACTAGAAAACCTATATGCTGCATGTTTTCGAACTGCGGTTTGTTATAAATTTTCCAACTTTTTATTCTTCAATAAAAAATTGCAGGTAATATATATTTTTATACCTGATTGCTGGACGTGTTAGTAAATACATGTTACAGAGTCTTATGAGAACTAAAAGAGCGTAATATGTTGCACGTTTAAATTGTTCGGGATATCTACACTTCTAGAAAGCCCAGCAGAAAAAGAACTGTGCTTTCGGGGAAGATCATTTGATACAGCTCACGCGAGGCGCGAAGTACTTTTTTTTTTTTTTTCCGAACAACGCTATTCCGCCATTCATCTTTCGCTTTGGCTGAGTCGCTCGGTTCACTTTTTTTTTTTATTTACAAAATTTTCTATTGTGTGGCGTGAAGATACTTTCCACAGGCAATCGTCACATGCCCACCCCCACGTCTCTTGATTTATGCCTCGGCGGGAAGCCATGACGGTGTGGGGGGATGGGCAATATGGTGGTTGAGGGAGGGGAAGTGAGAAATAAGGGTTTTGAGGGAGGGGAAGCGGATAATAAGAGGGTTGAGGGAGGGGAATGGATGAGAGATGAGGGCAAGCGAAGCAGCGCCGCTTGCAGCAGGCAATCCAAAATGGATTCCTGAACGAGATGAAGAATAAAGAGAAGAAAGAAGAGTTTTTATCGGGGCCATTTTTGAGTGGCGGCTGGGGTAGGAAGCAGTCGAAGGTTGGCAACAAGTTAGGAGCTTTTTTTTTTTTTTTTAAGTGATCTTCGCCGAGTTTAAAAGTGGGCCCGAGCAATACAGATATGTTTTAAGGATAGATGGGGAGGTTCGGCGAATGAGGTGGGGTTATTGGGAATCGTTTTCGCCAGTTGAAACGCATCAGTCTCGCGCGGAAAGAGGGAGAAAGAGAAAATAAGACAGTATTACTCTGCCGGGAGAAAAGGATTCAATGACGATGGTATGATGTGCGGGGGGAAAGGGGGAAGGTTGGAGATTGTGCAAGTTCTCTTTTGGAACCTAATCTCAAATATATGGCTGGCTTTCGTGAGCGTGCCAAATCGAGTGTTACACTCTGAAACTGAAACCGCGATAGCTAGCGATTGATCACTGAAAGCCTGCTGGTTATGTTGGTGACTCAGAATCACCTAGTTACCGGCGGTTGATACCGAGTGATAGTGACTTTTTTTTTTCGGTCCGTGATACACAATGCAACCAAACCATTAGCATCAACATTTAAATGTAGGATGAGTTGTAGATCTGTCCGTATTACACGTGTTAAAAATGTGAAATGGTAGTTTCCACCGGAGATAAGATGAACTCTGAATATTCAATTACCTGGCTGCTACTGCCTAGGAATCAGCACAAATCACCGTTGAATCAGGAGGAATCTCATCACTAATCACTATAAGGATTTCTGTAACTCCAGAGGATGATTTTTTGAACTGTTCTTTTCTCGACGTCAATAAGTATAATAGGACAGTCTTCGCTACCCCTATAGACTTCAAATGATGACGAATGTGATTAGCAAGGTAAGAAATATAGCCGATGATTCAGTAACTACAAAAATACAAATCTGTAAATGAGACTCGCAGTTGTAAGGGATGTACGGACGCAAATAAAACGAATATCACAAAGTGAAAAAAAAAAACTGAAAAACCAATACAAAAGACAAAAAATACACGTAAATTGTACTGTTCTTTTAAACAAAATCCTAGTTGAATTATACGTTTTAAAAATAACGTTTAGTAGAAGATAGATTAAAAACAGTGAATAGGCCTACTATCATATTTTATAAGTGACTTTAATCTTTAAACTCGCGTGCAAGGGAAATCGCCCCTGGCAATTTTTAACATACTGAAATGTAGAATTTGGTTTAGAAAAGTGCGCCATTAAACGTAGATAGATACCGGCTCTCAAACTAGAACTAGCAGGCAGCAATAAACAAGGACCTACATCTTATCCCCCCTCCCCTCTTGTCAGCAAAATTCCCTCTGCACACATACGTAAGATTTTGATGTAATTTCATGGTTTAGAGTCATGATTCCCGCGGTAACTTCATAAAAATACAAAATCATGTTGAAAATAATATCCATAATGATTTCGAGTGCAAATGGAATAATGTTAACTTAAAATCTTAAGATACACAAATTTCAAAAGTTTCTTCAACATGAAATTGGATTCCTACACGATTGTTTCTAGAAGTCTTGACGTGACACTAGTGACATGTCGAGATTTCTTTGAAATATTACACTTGGTTCGCCTACGGGAAGGATTTAGCTGATAACTGTTTTGACTTTGAATTTATTCTCAAAATTTAACGTTGAAACGTTGGCTAACAGTTATTTTGAGATGTAGTTAAATGTATTAATGATGTTAAATTTTGAGACTTATAAAAATTTATATGTTATTACCGAATTCCCACAATTTCCTTTATTCGGTTTAGAAAAGTAATTCCTTTTACCCTGTTCTACTTGTCCCATGCAATTTTTCCTTTAAACAACCGCTAAAAAAGTAATATGCCAGAAATTTACAAAATTCATTGTCGACCATGGGAACGTTTGTAATGAAGTGGCGACTTAATACAACAGAGCCCACGTCCGTCAAGCTACCCGCGTGATAGAACATTGGCATGCTCCCGTAGGGAATCGAACACGAATAACATTCGTCAGAGACTTGTGCGCTATTCATTTTATTTTTCACTAAATTTGACATTTGTCAACTCCGGAAGATTTCAGGCGACATTTCTCCACGGCGTGACGACTCAAACCGACGTACAGAGCTACACACCAATACTTCCCTCGAGACTCGAACGCGGTACCCCTCGCACCGTAAACCGCATCGCGACCAACTGCGCCACGGAGGTTTGATAACTAGCGGCTCGAAAACCCGCGTATCACGTAGAACTCGGTGAAGCAGGGAGAATAGGGGCACAGTTCTGTTAACTTTAGCATGCTTAAAGATACTCACTTCCGACATCTACATATTTTTATATATACAGCGAAATGTTCACTTTTTATTTATGCAGCACTCCGTAAGACATTTATTTATGCCTACCTTTAAGGAGTTCCATATGTCTGGAAACGCTGCAAACCGTGTTATGAAATCAACAATCTGCTTGTTGAATTGTATTTTTTTTGTTAGTTTGTCATTACAGAGTTTATTGTATCTTATAGTTTGATAACATAAGGAATTTAAGTTATAAATGGTATTTATTGCTTAACACATTTCCAAAAAACACTTTCGAATTACATTTACTTATTTCTATGATACAGTTAAAACGATGGGCCCAGTTAATTTAGAGCTGCACGAGAGAGCTGCTCTAACCCGTAGCCGGTTCTGACTGTCGTGGTGACGAAGAGTGTCACTAACGAACAATCAAATATTGTTTTTAAATATATTCCCGACACCGATTATTTGTGCGAAAATATAATTTTCCCCTCTTTGAGGCATTTAAAACATATATTTTCCTCTGTGGAGTGTGTTTGCTAGAGTTAATCTCAATGCGTTGACCGTTTTCTTTACAATGTCGGTCATAAATAACTGAACCTCGTTGGCTTGTATTTATACACACTGAAGAGCCAAAAAAAACTGGTACACCTGCCTAATATCGTGTAGGACCCCCGCGAGTACGCAGAAGTGCCGCAAGATGACGTGGCATGGACTCGACTAATGTCTGAAGGTATGCAGGAGGCATTGAAATCTGCGCCAATTTGAGAAAGGGTTGCACGTCTGTCACGTTTAATGATTCTCGTCAGTCGTCGTTTGTTCCGTTCGTCCACGCTCTTTTTCCGGCCGCAGCGATGTCGAAGATTTGATGTTTTACCGTATTCCCGATATTCACGGTGCACTCGTGAAATGGTCGTACGCGAAAATCCAAATGTTATCGCTACCTCGGAGATGCAATGTCCCATCTCTCGTGCGCTGACTGTAACACCACGTTCAAACTCACTTAAATCTTGATAACCTGCCATTGTAGCAGCATTAACCGATCTAGCAACTTTGCCAGACGCTTGTTGTCTTATATAGGCGCTGCCGACCGCATCGCATTACTCTGATTGGTTCCATACCTCTGTCATTTGCATACAAACGCCTATACCAGTTTTTTTTGGCTCTTTAGTGGGAATACAGACACGAGGCATTTGATAGACCGTCGTGCCAATATTTTGAGTTGCAAAACACCATCTCGTCTCGTAAAGATCGTAACGCGGAACATGTCTTCGTATAAAGAGAGTAAGAAATTACAGAATAGTGGCACATAAGATGCGAGAACGGCGAAGAGACAACGGGAAGAGTCTCGCTGTCGACCGAGGTGAGGTATTCCTAGCCAGCGGACTGACGAGGCGGGCGTTCAGAACTCGCACGCTAAACTTGCCTTCACCCCGCCTCATCTTTGTTTCGTTAATTATTAAGTGGCTCGAAGTCGGCGCTAGGAAACCACCCAACAGCAGCATTCTCGCAGCTCCTCGACCACCTCCAGCTTGCGAAATTATTAGTGGTTGGCTCGACGGCTTCTCCTCTTCTCTTTCCGCAAAAAGGCACTTCCAACACGGGATTGAAGCGAGGTGAGCATAGAGCAGCGTCGGGNAGATCCCCGAGAAAACGCTCCGACCAGCGGCGTCGTCCGAAAACTGTTCCCACTTGCAAAAAACCGGGAGCAACCCCGCCAGGAACCGAACCCGTTTCGCCTTGGTAGGGATGATCGTTCTAGCTTCTGTACCACCGCGGCCCCCAACTTCCCTGCGCGCATGTCAGTTGGTGTGTACGTTAAAACATGCACAGGTAGAGTGGGCGACATTGTTCGGAAGTTGATATTTAAGTGGTTAATTAACAGTGGACAGTCTAGCGAATCTACTAACGTTTGCGAGTCGATACTCTCATTGATCGATTTGGTTCATGAAAAAAACCGCATGGCGCTAAACCAAAATAATGAGGTTTCGCATTTTTTCTATAGGAATAATACCACGGCGTACCTGTAAACATTAATGTTTATTCTGTTGTCGAAAATACACTCCTACTGCTTTCAATAAGCTTCAAAAATAGCGTCAACGCGTATTACGTGTTAAACAAACAGTTCAAAGATATTATCAAATAATTTGAATTGACGTTAAAATAATAAATACGGTATTTACTCCTACATTTGCCATGTAAACCTAGCATTCCTTTGATAACAGAGCTCCGCGGCAATTTTTCATAAACTCCTCTAAATCAGTAAATAAAGGTGGGAGTTTTACGTGCCATTGTCAAGACATCCTTCTAAAACAGTGAGCACGACACGTAATTATCAATTACTCCAACAAAATAAATTTAAGAGCAGTGTGGGAATATATTTTTGCCATGGGTACGAAGAAAAAAAAGGGGGTTGCTGGGAGGGGTGAGATGGGGGTGTTTGGGATGTCAGAGAATTTCTCCTTTCCAATTTTTTTTTCATGGCTCATGTAAGAATAAAGATTTCTCTGCCAAGGAAAATTATTTCCTTCCCTGAAGAGAAATAATGCATAATTATGAAATTAAATAACTGAGAGAGATTGTGGAGAGATTTGGGCGTCTCCTTACATTGAGATCTTTAGAGAAATTAAATTTTGTTTTCCTTTGAATTTTTCTTTACGCTGGGATAAGTTTGTGCCGCTTCCGTTGTTGGATTTACTTGCATTGCCTAAGATAATTATGTACTTCTTAAAATCTATCGTAATAATGTTGACTTTCGTAGTCAATTCAAGGTCACTTCCAAATTATCTGAAGCCCTGCCTAAGTTCCACTTCCAGGATATTCTTCCGCTTCCGGAAAACAAAGCTTAACAAAGTCTAGGAAATTACAATAGAGCGACGACGTTTTGCATTCGTGCGCGCTCAGTCTAATAATATTTTTGCGTAAGAGCTATTTTTTTTTACTAGGCGTTACCCACGCACATATTTTATCCGTGTTTTATTCGTATCAATTATAAATTAAATATTATAATTTATAGATAACACATTAGTAGAATTTCAGATTAATAAAAAATCATGTACTTTTAATTTAATACAGGTATGAAACGCTTGTTATATATAATACATTTATGAAACAACCAAACACGTCATTTATGGTGTGTTTTTTTTTTAAGGTTCGATTCGAAAAGTGTGATGAATCCGCGAACAGGCTGTACCCATTGGATTTGTGTTAATTTCGTATATATTAATGTAATGTGCCTCCAGTATTATTACTTTAGGAATCATGCATGACTTAAAAAATCCAAAGGGCGTGCATGTTAATTTAGTTTTCAGTCGTATCTCGTATTATCTTTTATATCAAATCTCCGAAAGTTTCAAGTTCACTAAAAGGAAAAGTCCTCCCCCACCCCTTCTTCAGCAACAAATTTAATTCGCACCCTTTTAAAGTGTATTAATGCAAATTTATTTGTGGGCGTAGAGCCGTGGTTGGGCTGGGGGGGAGGGGGAGGGAGCGGTGATGGGCAGCAACTTTTTTTTTTAACCGTTGTAAATACACATGCCTATCTATGAAACCTTAAATTTGATTGCTGAAGTGTGTCACTAAGCTGAAATTGGCTTCGGAGATTTGTCAACGTTGCGCGTACCAAACGACCGGCTTTTACGGGCAATATAGATTCGTGTAACGCGCTCCCCTAAAACTCGGTTTTGTTGTCGTCTATTTCCGCCGGAAATCGCTGGTTTAACGATGAACGTCGTGAAGGGGGAACGACGGTAACTCAGACGCCAACTTCATAGCTTGCACATTGCCCAAGTTACGCAGCTCCGACGACGCGGGCCGACAAATGCGAGAGCGTTAATTTCTTAACTGCCGCTTGCTCTGACTTGAGCCGAGCTCAGCGGGCGGAAGTCGTAATGCGAGGGATATCAAATCCCCCCCCCTCCTGCCTCGGTGAATTGCTTTTATTCACCTGTCAACCTCCTGTAACGGTTCACCATCTGCTCCGCAGTGACAAAGGACGGTGGGTCATTTTTGACTTTGGCAAGCGTGGAGGGTCATATATGTTTTAGCTGCCACGAAGGGAGAGAGATAGAGAGAGATAGAGAGAGAGAAAGAGAGAGAGAGCTACAAACATTTTAAGCAACGTCGTATGTGTTCCCGTTTCGCTCAGTGTTAAATTTAATATATTTTTTTGAACACAAATGATTAGTTCATGCTTTGTTCCAAGGTAACTTCAATGAAACCTGTAATATAAAAAATCACTAAAAAGTTTAATTAAAGGAGGCAGAATTCGAAAAATGTTTAACAATTCCCGATATCATAAATTTCGTCACTGTTACATACAATTATCCAAAAAAAGTTTCATTCCACGATATATCATTATTTTCCACTAATATATTATTCCCCTAATCTAGGTGCAGTCAGGACTTCATATGATGATATTATTAAACGACAATATTTAATTATCGAATTACTGCGTATGAAACCAAAAAAATAATATCATATCCATAACATTAAAGGAAATATGCAGTTTTTCTGTATCCCCCATACAATACGAATCCTATTACGATATTCAATACAAAACCTACCGGAACAAAATTTTACTCACTACCATATAAAATTTTGTTAGTCAAAAATATTGTGTAAAACTGTTGGCAACGCCTCATTGAATGGAAAGGAAATGAATCGTACTATTGCTCAACTACCCTAGCTGCCACTCTATGAAGACAAAAATTACTTTCTGTATTTTGTTGAATATCTAATTTATGGTGTTGTGTCAAGCGGAAGTCTGATAAAAGATCGAAACTAGTGGCAAAGTAATTTGTAATACAAAATTGTAGGGATTTTAAATAATTACACTTATCTTACAAGTTTCTACGTTGTAGGAAATAAACATTTTTGACTACATTAAAATGTAATTGTTCAAGTCACTAGAATGTTACCAAGAAACTTCGCGGGTATTCAGAAGTTTATTTTTGGTTTTACAAAAAAAATTTCAATGAAACATTATTTGTTGTTAAACAATTAAAGAAAGCTAGAAAAGTGATCGCTTTCAAAGAAGATAATTTGTGACACTCATGGCTTATATGAACACGCGAGTTTGCGTATCGTCCCCAGCACCCCATGTGTGGAAGCGCTGACACCCTGCCCGCTTCAAGTACAACGACCACCAACAACTCTGCAGTTGCCAAGTATTAACACAAAAGTATTACTTCAAATTATTTCTCTTGAACAGGTCAACATTCCTCATCCATCCAAAACCAGAACAAGTTAAAGACATAGGAGAAAATCTGGGATACATTGCCACATGAACCCTTTTACACACTCAGTGAAAAAAATAAAAGTTTCTCAATTTCATTTTATATAGTATAAAATTTCTTATATGCAACTTTCTGATATATTTCAGGTAGAATTTCATTTTTAAATCTCGTTTCTTTTCCTTTATATAATTTTGGGCCTTCATTTATACCAACAATAGGGGTTTAAATGGTTATATAAAAGCATTACAAATACAGTAATAAAAGTTCCTCACAAGAGCATAATCAAACCTTAGGTTGATTACATTATTTACAAGACACATGGCTTCTTCCAAATATCTTTATGGCACACTGAATACTTTATACTTTACAAGAGAATGCACTAAAACACCGGCTATCTTGCTTATAAATTGTTTCGTAATGAAACCCTAACACGAAATATAGAGTGGCAAACGCCCATATTAGAATTGACCAGAAGGGTCCCTTATTACAATACTTATCTCAAATGCATGATGGCGTAGACGGGAGTCGAATACCTCTATACTGCCCCAGTCTGGCCATTGCCTACATCAGAAGTTTACTCCCCCTCTCTGCTGGGGAAGAAATATCGCAACATTGCTTTTTTCAGTATCAGTTGGCTTATGGCATAATAGCTAATCTAAACTCTTTACTTAATAATAATAATAATGGCGTGTGGGGAGTGCACCCAGGGCAAGGAAGCACCCTCCGAGTGACGGTCGTTCCAGCTGGGACCCGTAGGTGACCGTCATCCCCGGGCACGACAGAAATGAAACCCTAGAATGGAGCGGCGTTGGAATGCAATGCAGGGGCGGGGGAAGCGGGAGTACCCCGAGAAAACCCGCCGGCAAGCGGCACCGTCCAGCACGATTCCCACATGCGAAAATCCGGGAGTGAACCCGCCGGGGATCGTCTTTACTTTACTTAAATTGACGCACGCGCAGGAACCAGAAACAGTCTATTGTTTTTTTTCTGGTCTTCGTTAGTGTGCGTCTCGCAACTCCGGCGACGATTGTGGGCGGAGAGGAACCAAGGCGCAGTGACGTCATGACTCACGTGACCCCCCTGCCTCTAGGGGCGACACACGTGGCTCCCGGCAGTAAGAATGTCGACGCACTAGAAGACATGCGGTGGCCGGGCTGCTGGGCGGCGCGGCGGGCCCATTTGATGGCGTTTGGTGGCCGGCAAGGAAGGCGAGCTTCACAAGCCAGCAGGCGAAATTCCAACTTCAGTTCGAGGTAAAGGAACACCATGATGTCTCCTTTTCAAGCTGCACGTAATTATTTACACCGGGATGAGGACATTTTTCGGTCGTGGCTAGTAAGGTGCTTAAGAGAGACGCCCAGGCGTTTCAAGCTGAAAACAAATAAGTATTAAAATAATGTGGGACTTGGTTTAATTTACAATTTACGGTAAAAGACTCGCAGTTAGGCTACAAAGTTGCTGTAAGTTATTTCCCATTTTATTAGGTTTTTATGTCACATTTCAGTTTACATGATGTCAAAATACCGTAAAGTATATCAAAACAGAAAATACATAGGTAATGGACGCCCTTTTTAGTCTCCAAAAACACTATTATTTTATATTTGTAAAAAAACGATGAAAATGAAAACTTAAAGCCGCATATTTTTGTGTAAAGGTGTGACAGAATCACAACGTTAGTGTTATCGGACTTAGAAATAATACAAATTAGCTCAACTACCAAAATGGAATAATCAGCATTAAAATTATATATTATGAGTATTTTTAACAAATTTTTAAAATCACGCGATGGCATGTTTTCACAAATTTTGACAATTGTTTAAAATAAGGACATGATTTATTTGTAGCAGCATATTATGTTTTCTAAAATAATTTTACTAATCATGCCATAAAATTAATCAAGGCTTAAACTTCCCGCCACCCTTGTTAAAGTTATTATATTCTGCAGGTTTTCGTTTACTTTATTTTTACTTTCCAAAAATACCAAAATTGTAATTTTGACGCGCCATGATACAAAAACAATGTGATGAAATTTTTGGTATGAGGAAACAGTACTAATAAGTACTGCCTACAAGTAGAATGGTATTTCGTCCAAATATAAAATAATTTTGTTAATCACCACACTTTTTATCCATATAATTCGTAGGGTGCGGAGGGGGACCTTACGATGTATCCGTCGTCGGCTGGTTTTGTCTGAACTATCTGGTATTAAATACGAGTGACGTTAAAGGTACAATATCTCTCACGTGGTCACACGTGAGGAAATATTCCTAGATGACACTCCTGAGTGTTCGACGAAAATAAAC
The DNA here is from genome assembly GCA_002778355.1 of Clitarchus hookeri. Taxonomy (NCBI): domain Eukaryota; kingdom Metazoa; phylum Arthropoda; class Insecta; order Phasmatodea; family Phasmatidae; genus Clitarchus; species Clitarchus hookeri. Next base: position 1,087,510 of record NQII01000244.1, on the reverse strand, counting down.
ACCTCCTGCAGAGTAACAACAAGGCAAGGGCAGAGATTATATAGAGAATTTGGGTGTTTCAATTGGTTTCACTTTGCGAAAATTGTAAACTGGTAAAATTGTTTCGATTTATCTTAATAATAATTTATTACTGGAACTTAATGATTTTTAATGACGTCTTCTTAGTCTGTAGGCAGAATAGAGAACAGGCTGAGTGAGTTGCATTCAGTTTTTCGATTGCAATGTCTACGATAGCCTTCACATGGTAGTAGCGATTTATCCACGTGGTACAGCAACATGAACAAGTTACTTAGCTTATTTAATTATAGTTTCACATTAATGTTCTAGTTAAATAACTGAATAGCTACTCAAAATACATTCTGAAATTTAACTTCATAGTTGGCAGTTAATGAATGACTCCATCGAATTGTAAACGATATCATGACTGCAGTAACTGAATAACACCCACAAGCACGGCAACTAACATGTGCATCATACCACATTCCTTCTCTTAAAATAAGTAAGTAAATAATCATAATTTTTTTTTTTCAGAATGCAGCACAGAACAAACTATTTTGTTGCGACCACAGAGTGATTTATTGGTATTCTCTCTGCCGAACTACGCTGTGGTAAACACACGTTTTTTGTATCTACCAAAAATAAATTTCTGGTGGTCGCGGCCCCGTCTCTGATGGAATCACCAATGTGCACATGCCATAACAATTTTCTAAGTCCTTTTTATGGAGTTGCGGACGTTGCAGATTCTGAGGTACTTTCTAAGTTTCAAGCTGAAGAAAATGACAACCGAAAGAGATGATATTTGAAAACAGAACATTTCAACGAAGTAACACGAGTGAGGGAGGAACGTATGTAGTAAGGAAACTGGAGGGCCAGGAAATTATTTCTGGAAGGAAAATTAGGTGCCGGTGCGAGAACGACCGTTAAAATTCTTTACGCGCTCGTCCGCAGGAGATTCGCGAGTCCAGCGATGGGCGTGGGCAACCTCGATCCGTGGTAGAAGAGCAGGGAGGAAAAAAAGTCGTAAAATAACCGTGCGACACAAGAAGGCAGCAGGCCGCAGTTGCAACGCGCCATTACCGGTCTCTTTACGACCGTTCCTTCCGACTCCGCGTCTATCAATCTTCCTGATTCGTGCCTGCTCTGTATGCAGTCATTCGCGGGGCGGAACAAGTAAATTTCCGTTCGCCTGAAAGTAGGACTCTCTTCGTCCATTCGAATGCAATTAACGACGGGTTAAATTACAATACAAAGAAAAGTAGTTTAGAAATATCGTGAGTGCGGTTGCTAAAGATCCCCCCCCCCCAGCTTCAAAGTAGACACCAAGAGTAATATTTCAGCTTATGTCACATGACCACAGTTAGGCTTAAATATAGAATACTAGCTGTGCCCACGGCTCCGCTCACGTGGACTACACAATTATTGTTTACGTTTTTTTTTTAAATGAAGTTGAATTTTACTTAGTGTTAATTTTCTATACTCTAAACATATTATACAACTCTACGTCACGGTGAATTAAATGGTAAAAACTCTCTGTTATAGATATATATATGCTACCATGGAGTTATTTTTAGATTTTCTTATTCTACACAATTCTTTACTACATGATATTGTTCAGTCTTTAACGGTTTAGACAGCGTATTGCAAGAGAGCGCGCTGGCGGCAAACTTGTTTTCCGACTTGATTCACTATTATCGTTTGTAAATTTTTTGAGATATTTTCTCACAATAAAAAGTAGCCAATATCACCTTATAGCCCTCCAACTATCTCTGTGCAAGAAATTACGTCGATCCATTGCGACGTTGCGACGTGAAAGAAGGACAAATAAATAAACACACTTTCGCATTTATAATATAAGTTAAGATTGTTGAAAATTAACCATTAATTAAAAGCAGATTTTATATATATTACATACCCATTATCTAGTTCGATTTTGTAGCTTACAAATTGCTGAAGCCTTGTGGTTATTGTACAAACGAATATGAGTTTTATCGTAAAAAAAAATGTAAAAGCTAATTTTATGACCATTTGCAGTTATTATTTAATGAACTTTTGTTACTCTTGTTTCTTGTTAAGGTGCGGAAATATATTCTCTCGCCCTCGTGAAGAAGAATTCGTTACTTCTGAGTTTTATCATGAGCAAAAATCTTTCATTGTCTCTAAGNATTCTCTCGCCCTCGTGAAGAAGAATTCGTTACTTCTGAGTTTTATCATGAGCAAAAATCTTTCATTGTCTCTAAGATAGGTAAAATATTTTTATTTATATGGCTGTTAACAGTATCGTTTCGTAATTTTTCATGCCAGTAAGATAAAGTCATCTCGGAGAAAGCCGGAGATTAAATTAAAATAAATGGTCTCTGCGGGGTTACGAACTAAATGCACCTGGCACATGAACTGAAAACATGTCCTTGAAACTTCGAAGGGAATATCATTTGCTCCCCTTTCTGCAACAATGCGTGCAGTCACCCCTTCCGAAGGAATTTAATTGATTTATTTAATATTAAATGTATCACGTGGAGATAATAATTTGTTTACGCATACAACATGCTACGTGTTTACCTGTACTTGCTGTGTCATATTTACTTTGATGCCTGGGTGTTCGTTTGCAGACTGTAAATGATTTGTAGGCCAATATGACGTGTAAATAACTAACACCGCGGCAGGACCCGGTACGGTTTAAGTTTTGTAACTTCACAAACATTTGTGCTGTGGAAAACCACCGGCGAAAATTTACGCGCAAACAAACAAAAGTAACGTTCAAACAAGAAGTGGCAAGCAACTGACGAGTGATGAGAATATTTACTTACTCCCAGGCGTTTCCATGTTTTCTTAACTCTCTTTACATGTAAAAAAAAGGATCGCTTTTCATGTCTGCTTTGTAGTTAGGGACATTTTTGTTTTATTCTTATGTGACGAAAGCTTTAAATACATCCATCCGTTCATGTTGGAAATATTGCTTTGATATGTTTTAAAAATGTTAAAGACACTTAATTTCAATCATACTAAACTAAACGACTAAATGAATATTTCATTAAATAAAAACAGTTTGGACGGAAAATTTATGAGATATTATTAACAGCTAGACCGGTTCATTTAATAATTACTAGCATATTACACAGACCATTAGAATAGAAGGCAGAGTTTACAGTACTACATTTAAATTATATAAACCACGAGAAATGATGACAGGGTCATGAAAATACGAGTCTAACCTTTTGTTTCGACTTTGGAAGCTAACATAACTTTGTCATCCGCGTTCTCTGCTTCATACTAGAGACATTTTGTCGGTTCGTTTTGAGGACAGGAGATTTCTAGCCGTTGAAGTTCGTCACGTTTTGTATCATCTTCATGTATGTATAATAAAGAAATTTATGTCTCCTACTGATCAATACGCAAGTAGTTCATCAAATTAACGATGAATACCAGGATTTTCCCTATAGGAATAATTACAAAATAATAAAACACTCTGGAATGTAGTAAAATTATACCCGTCTCCGTTTAAGAAACCTGCAACCAGTAAGTACCCTTGTCAATATATGTAACGGCACCGAATAGTCAATCGAGCATGTAAGTGAATACCATGGTAACCTCCAACATCAAATAAAAACTCTTGCCAAGGATTCAAATTTCGCAGGTTGACTGCCATTTATTTTACACCTGAAAAACCAAATACAAAATAGACAGAAAAACGCATCTCCAGTACTAACATACCTTAATAATCATTATGGTGAGACAGTAAACCATGGGTTTCTTATCTCCTCATCCTCCTCCTTATCTTATCTCCACTACGCTTGCATTGCTTTTCGTTCATGTTATGTATGGAATTCTCTTATCAGTTGCATGCCTCCGTGCAAGAGTGGCGTAACTCTCATTCATTGTTTAACTTTCTCTAACACACACACACACACACACACACACACACACATATATATATATATATATATATATATATGCAGACAACAACAGATGCACCCTGCACAAAACCTTAGGTTTCTGTAGTGATCAGAGTGAGCTGATAACGTCCAACATCCCACGAAGGCAATACCGTACCAGAAGGTCTTATTATCCATGTAAAGTGCATCGTAGCATTCTAAGTGTGAACTATGATGATGATAAGGATGATGATTCATGGTGTCTCAAGGTCGTCAGTGTAGAAAAGAGTTATGTTCTTTTGGTTTATATGTACATATTCGGTTTGCACGGTATAACTGCTAAAGCACGAAGTTAATTGTTGTAGTTAAAATAAACATAGTGATGTATAAATAAAATATACCTAATTAATAGTTCAATTTAAACAACAATACGATAACTTCATGTTAAATGAAGTGTAAAACACCTGAGTTACGTGAAATGTTTGCGAAACAACTGAACACGTCATGCATGGGGTGATTTTTCAAAGATTTGGTTCAAAAAGTGCGATGACACCGCCAGTAGACTATAGCAGCGCCAACATCAGCCGGCCGTGGAACGAGGTCGATGGGTCGCCGAGTCTTCTCGCAGGCCAAATACCAATCGCCGATCACGTTCGGTTGCCACCCTTCCCTCTCCCAACCCGTACCGCCACCCTTAGACGCTATTTTTCCCGTGGAGGGAGAAGAGGGTGTGGGTGGGAGTCGTTGGCAATCTCCCCAGCTCTTATCTAGCCGCTACGCACAGCGGTATCGACCTTACCCTTCCGAAGGTATTTCACGTCTCCCTATGCCCCTTACCACACACGCCAAAAAAAAAAAAAATTCCGTTCGAGGCACCGGGCCAAGTTTACACCATCGTGAAGTTCTCAACAGGCGGTCCGCGGGCCACGTGTGTCCTGCTGTGTGTTTTCAGTCTGGCCGGAGTTGAGATAATTCTGATTTGCTCACTCATGCAATGGACTCTCTTCACGCAAGGACAAGCGACCTATCGCCAAATGAAAAATGCGAGAGTGCACTTAGAATATTGAAGTTTAGCCTCCACGTAAATCTTTTCGCGAAAAACAAGTAGCCCTAATTATTCGTCTTATGCACGTGTACCCAAAATTTACCTACCTCAAAGGAATACAACTGTCAAAAGTCACATGGCCAGCAGTAATGAACGCATTTGTTTATATCTCAATATACAAAACACAAGCACTTTTAATGTATAAAATACGTTTATCAAATTTAATTTAATCAAACTGCATTACAAATTCGTTGAAGGAAGTGTATGTACACACTAAAAAAAAATTATGGTATTCTTCCTAAGTGGTGGGTTGCTTTACCGAGTTTGAATAGAGAAGTGAGAACTGAGAGGAAAGTATACGGGTCATTTTTTAATATGGCCAATCGTTTGGTCTCAGCTGTCTCATGAATCTTGCGTATGATAGTGCGTGAGGAACCCCACAGTTCTAATATTAATAATCATATCATTGATATATCGATTGTTACTTGTAACACAAAGTGTTATATCTAGTGCTTTGTATATCTGAACTCCATGTATTTGCTATTCACCTTTTGTGTTAGAAATTAGTGTAACGACTGCCATGGGTTGAAATGGTTCATTGTACTGTTGGTTCATAGTTCATCCTTATCAAGTATACTGACGTATATAAGTTGACACGCACGACCTACAAAGCAGTGCTACAAAGAAGGCAGTAATCATGCTCTGTACAGATCCACACGTGATACATCACGTAGTGACAGAACACATTAATACACACCAATCCGCAGTACAAGAATGAGAGCCAAACTAGCGGTCCACGATAGAGGTCCAAAACATTTGGTTAGACGGGCGAGATTTACACCAGATGTTCAGTGTGTCCACGGTCCATTCGCTGGCATGCAGCCGTACGTTACAGAATATTACCTGTCACATTATTCAGCATCTCCTCATCAACTGAGGCAGTCGCACCATCAAGTTTTTCCACCATATATGAAATCGACACAATATCATAAGCTAGACCGCTAAGACCAAACAGTTGGCCGTTATACCAAATGACCCGTTTTTTAACTTCTCAGTTTTCACTTAATAGAGGGATCATGGGGACTTTATTTACCACATCGGTACCTGGGACTGGAGCTACGGAGCTGTTCGTGCTCTGTGATTCCGGTTTGCCGGCTGCCATCTTGGATTCATGCGATGTTGACCTTGACCATTGACCCCAAAAGTAAAAAAAAAATCTTTCAAATTACAAAAAATTCTATTAAAAATTTAAATTTTTTTAAAAATTATTAACAAATTTATGTAAAAATTTATTTTTAATATAATTAAATTTCCGGAGGTCCCTCACACCCCTCCGACCATACTGATTCCACCATCTTGGTAGGTGCAGTCCACCATATTGGTAGGCGTCATATCCACCGTCCGTTATTTTGATCGGTGCAGTCCGCCATATTGGTAGGTGAAGCCGTCCGCCATTTTGGTAGGTGCAGTCCACCATCTTGGAAGACATCACAGTTACCATCCGTCAACTTGTTTTTTTTTTCGTTTGTCATTTGTTTATACATTACTGGAGTTTGTCTCTCATTTTTGTTACTTCCCTCTTGGTTTTTTAGTTTGTCATTTGTTTTACATTGCTGGTGTTTTCCCCAGAACCGCATCCAGAAGACGACTGACCCCCTCCACTTAGCCAATTAACCCACCCCCTTCCAATATATTTAATTGCCCCGACAATGTTTCTCATTGGCTAATTTTTGGGGTGTTTTCGGAAAACTTCTTTCGACCAATTATTAAGTTACCCTCCACCCTGTTCCAATATATATAATTCCTCCTCCTATGTTTTTCATTGGGTAACTGCCCCACCCCTTTCCTATATATTTATTAATATCTCCGCAAATGTTTCTGTTTGGTTGATTTGTAGTGCGTTTTTGGAATTCTATGTTCCACTTATTAGAAGAGTTGCTCGAACTCTACCCCTGTTTCTCATCGCCCCACCCCCATAACCCCCTCCACAAATTATCAACCTTCGTTGGACCAATTAGTCGACAGCCCTCCACCCCACTCCTGATTCTAATTGGCTAACAAGATCACATGACAACCTCTTGGATCGGCTAATTGCTAATGCGTTTTGGGAAAACTTCGTTGCAACCAATCGGCTGCATAATTTAATTGCGAGTGTGGACTATTGTTTCCCCTTAAAAACTCTTTATAAGACACACCTGAGCCCCCTCGATTAATAAGTCACTTTTCTAGCTCTTAGAAATGTATGCATGTTGTCCGAGTGGCCATAAAATCCTTTCGACCATTTTGGCATTTGGAAGGGTATGCTCGCTTAGTGCCTTGGACAAACGGGCCGAGTTACCGTAACTGCCTAAAGAATTTCTCCTGGTCTACGCATCTTACGAAATTTTGACCGTATTAAAGTATTTGCCAGCCTACCTGCAGCAGGACGAAGACAAACGGGACTGCCTCCCATGCAAGGAGTGTTTTGAGGGCTGCACCACCTCGGTACCTGACACGCCGCATCGCAGGGGTTGGTGCGAGGTCCGCCTTGCAGCCGTCATGACGTCTGCGCCCGTGGAAGACGCCTTTGCCGTTGAAGACGCCTTCCCCGTTGAAGACGCCTTCCCCGTAGAATACAACGTCCGTGTGCAAGTTATCTACTCGTAAACTGTACCCATCGAAGATGCTCCTCTTCAAGAAATTTACCGGCAGGCACTACCCAGCACGGAAGCCAACCCAGAACACAGGAACCCGATGTGTATGGACATCAATAAAGTTTTAAATGACTGTGTATAAAAAATTTTGAAACACGGTTTGGGCATGGGAACTTTATATTTTTTATAGAACCAAAAAATCATGTAGTAAAAAAAAATGTTTTGCAACGTCGAAGGTTTATGGTCGTTGGGACTCGTACACCATAAAGCAGATTGACATCTCATGCAGTGACGAAAACGAGGAAGCCATAGTTTTAATTTTTTGCAGCCGTGTCCATGGCATAACCTCGACCACACCATGCAACAGACCTACCACCTACAAACGTACGAAACGCACGGATTAAGGTAAGACGAGGGGAACATTCCGTATAAGGAAATTCCGGCAATGCTGGACTCTGTCATTATTCCCTCTTATCCTGCATATGTTTTTTGAAGACGCCAGCAGTCGGCGATTCTCAATGCGTGAACCTTCGGAACGAACTTTGTAGACCTTCACAAGCATTGCCGCTGCCCGCCATTTCGAGAGATTCTCGAGACGTACGCCACAAGACTTCACGAGTTCAAAAATCAAATATATTGCTGTGCCCCGTGCAACGCCGAAGCCTGAAGATTGTGGATTTATGGTAACCCATGGTACATAAAAAAAAAGACTATGAGGGACCTATTGTCCAGGGTGAGTATAAAAGAATACCCCAACTTCGAAAGTCTATAATATCAAAACCAAACCACCTACAACCTTTATTGACCAATCAAATAAACCGTGGAACCATGAAGTTAGTTTACCATACATTCGTTACTGTTCAATGTGACCACCACGAGCCGCCCGAATGACATCTACACTATAATAAAACTCGTTCCACACTCCTGTGAAAATGCTCGATGATGCTGGCCTTGAGCCCAGAGTATGTAGAATAATGATTTATGACATATTTTTTTCATCAGTGCATGAAAAGTTGCATAAAAATATTCTTTAACATCGTCGGTGTGGAGATTTCTCGGTACGCGTCTTTCGTGCAACACATCTACCACGGCTTTCGCGACGTCGCGTGCATTCTTCGACGTGAGCGGCCTGGCCCAGGCATACTTCGAAAAAATATCGATTATGGTCAAAATGTAGAAGTGACCTTTATTCACACGAGCAAAGTCTTGCATTTTGATCGTGTCAGATTGGAAAGTATCGTCCAGTCCTTTCATGGCATATTTTCTGCGTGGGTAATTTATAAAGCTAAATTGAAATTGTATGATTAGCATATTTGTGCAGCTCGTCAACAACTGCATACTTCCTCATTTTAAAATGTAGCCCGCCTCCGCGAGTTCTTCTATGATGGAAATTATTTCGTTTGTGTTCGAGCGGTTTCTTGTTGCCTGAGAAGCAATCATAACTATCAGCCCATCTACTAACTCGTTCGAATCATCCCAATACCGATAGTCGAATTTTTCTCAGCTCTCCAGTTTCTTAGTTAAACCGAACCACCAGTTTCACATACCCTAGGAAACAGTCCGGCTGTAATGGGGAATTTTTTTCATGCGCCGTGCCTTTAAATCGATGTGATGCAGTGTTATTCTAGGCGTAATATGGGTGACTTTGCTTTAACAAAGAGCGGTACTTATACAAATCCGATTCGGTGTAGTGTCCAGGGTGCCTACGAAACAAAAGTCCGCTCCGTCCTTGCGTGATTTTAACCTTGCGCTTGACGATCTGCAGTACATCACTATACAAAAATAAAACTTATTTATTTCCAAGGTACCATTTTCCATCACTTTTCTGGAAACCATAAGTCTTGCCAGCAGAACGGTCAGAGTAGGAAGCTATGTAATGAGATAGAAGAGTGCCCATATCGGGCCCATGCTCTCGTGTTCGTTTCCATTCTCGCTCACGCAGAAAATCGATCTGGTGCAAATCGTCTTCATCGCTAGTGATGCCACCTTCCGATTCGGGCAAATCCGGGCTTCTTTTCCGTTCACAAATCGGGGCTGGTCTTCCACCTTGCTTTCACGTTTGATTTCAACGTGGGCATCGTCCTCATCACTGGTTTTTTTTCTAATTTCGTTTAGCCAGATGGTAATAGGTTATATTCTGGATGGCCATTCTGTTATTTTTCGCGAGTGAGTATTTGGTCCGTACCGTCCCGATCACTCGCCGAATCTCGCTCACCTATTCGTTTTGATTATCGATTGTTCACTGAATGGAAAAGGCGTTTCATACATGTATATATATCGACTTCGCCTTGTTGTAGGAAATCCTTCGCGATGTTCTGGAATTGCTTTTTCTATTTTTCGAGTTGTCCTACACACGTATCCAATATCTTCTTGCTATGCCTCGCAACATCAGTTTTTTCAGTCAGTTTGGACATTAATACATTTATACGTTCTTTAATTCTTATCGTCTCTGCGAGTTCGATACATTGATGAGGTCTATTATCCGCGCCTCCACGGTCGCTATGCGTTTATAAACCAACACCAAATATTCAACAACTTCGTTTTTCACACTTTCCTATTTTCTACAGATAATTGACAAGACTTCTCTGCGTGGAGTGGTGAAGCGATTTTACCCACGCTTAAGGTCATCGTGACGATCGATGCTGCCAAGTTTGGAAATGCTTCCGTGACTGATGGTTACGTTCGTAAAATAAACTTATCGAGCCCACGCGTGTACCTGCCTTTATGTAGCAAGCAGTTATATACGATAACCAAAACCCGAACTTGTCTTTCCATTACAAAGAACACAGATCCTTGAATTCTGCAAATATCACGCGTGTATTTACGGGATCGTCATAAAGGTGGCATTAATTAGTGTCGTCCATGTGAAATAAAGCGAGGATATTCACATTGTCGCGAAGATGTTGTTTGGGTACACAGGAATAAGTTTGACTAAGATAGACGCAGTCCACGTTCGCGTGCCGTCCCATGCTGAAGTATTCTTGGATACAAGTAAATTTTTGGCAGGCAATGTCATCGAAGACAAATATCAGGTGTTTGGAAGAGCTTTGTTTGGAAGCACCACTTTCTCGTTTCTGCTGCAGGGGAAATAACCCACGCCATCCACGGCCTGCAGTACTCGTGCCAATCGCTCGTATTTCGGTTGCTGGATCGATTTTGAATATATGTACACGTTCTCGAACTGAAGGCCGTTCGGTTCTTCTAGCAGTTTCAGTTGGACGTATGTTTTTCCACACTCAGATGGCCCACAAATCAGGTCTCGCACACTGTTAGGTAACAGGGCTCCATGATGTGATTCGTGCTCAGTTTCGGCATCTTCCCCGGTTATATGCATGGGGAGACTAATGTCCTGCTCGATCTCCTTCATTATACTGAAACAGAACGGTATGAAAGAAGAATATTTGTACACTGAAGAGCCAAAAAAACTGGTATAGGCGTGCGTATGCAAATAACAGAGGTATGGAACCAATCAGAGTTACGCGATGCGGTCGGCCGCTAGATCGGTTACTGTTGATACAGTGGCAGGTTATCAAGATTTAAGTGAGTTTGAACGTGGTGTTATAGTCGGCGCACGAGAGATGGGGCATAGCATCTCCGAGGTAGCGATAACATTTGGATGTTCGCGTACAAGCATTTCATGAGTGTACCATGAATATCGGGAATCCTTTAAAACATCACATCTTCGACATCGCTGGGGCCGTAAAAAGATCGCGAAGGAACGGGACAAACGACGACTGATGAGAACCATTAAACGTGACAGACGTGCAACCCTTTCTCAAATTGGTGCAGATTGGATTTGTGAACTGCCCTGCAGGATTCATGGTGTGAATTGCCTCCTGCATACCTACAGACATTAGTCGCGTCCCGTCCACGTCGTCTTGCGGCACTTCTGCAAGCTCGGGCCGGGGGAGGGGGGGGGTGGCTACACGATATTACGCATGTGTACCAGTTTTTTGGCTCTTCAGTGTATTTTTCTTGTTCAGTTTAATTCAATGCGCCGTAAGATAAAGATGGTGAAATCCGGCCACGGAATCGTCGATTCACTCATTAGTAATCTCCCATTTGAACTTTACAATCTAGGATACAGGTTCTGCATGCCGGGAATAAGACTAGCTTAAAGGCTGTCGTGCAACGAGACGGGCATAAACGCTCTGGACGAAGCAAGCAAGCAGCACGACATCGCCTATTCCCAGTACAAGGGTCTGCAAGCGAAGTACCAGCCAGATAAGATACTTGCACAGAAGGCCAACAAAATAAGAAAATCGGCAGTCGCCGGTCTCGGAGATAAAGTAGCCGCCTGGGGAATATCGAGCGTCATGAAAGCCAAGGTTAAACTAGGAATGGGTATATGTGGAAGAAAAAGGTAATCGCAGTGGCCTCGGATTACCAAGAGGAAAGGGAAGGACAAGATACGTTCGCACCTGCCCGCACTGATATCTGCAATCGGTGCTCTGGCCGGTAACGCCTGGACAGTCACAAATATTACACTGGAGAGCTAAAAAAACTGGCATATGTGTGCATATGTAAATAACAGAGTTATGGAACAAATCAGAAATACGCGGTGTGGTTGGCAGCGCCTATATAAGAAAACAAGCGTCTGGCAAAGTTGCTAGATCGGTTACTGCTGCTACAATGGCAGGTTATCAAGATTTAAGTGAGTTTGAACGTGATGTTATAGTCGGCGCACGAGAGATGGGGCATAGCATCTCCGAGGTAGCGATAAAATTTAGATTTTCGCGTACGACCATTTCACGAGTGTACCGTGAATATCGGGATACGGTAAAACATCAAATCTTTGACATCGCTGCGGACGGAAAAAGATCGTGAACGAACGGGACATCGACAACTGACGAGAAAAAACATTAAACGTGACAGATTGGCACGACTGGCCCGTGTAGGTTACGCCATGCAGTAGAGGATATGTACTTGCATATATTTGCTTGGGAATGAACGTATCAGAAGGACGTGCTCCACTGTTGCGAGAAGACTTTGTGGAAGGTCTCGGCCTCGAGCCTAGGTGCACTTCGCATGCAAAAGGCCTGCAGGTGGAGGCCCAGTCAGGGAAACCTTGCCTTTTCACAACATTATTATGTCCATCACATTTCTCCTGCCATTTGCACAAATACTTATTTACCTTTTTTCGGAAAAGTTCGTACACTACACTTTCGTACATTCTTGCATTGAATACGTGGACATCACGATTTGGTTTTACCACTTCCTCCAGTGAACAAGAAAGCGTAGAGTTAGGGCACAATTTTTAAACATAACAGTTTTACTATTCGCACGTTAATGTGTCCCGCACATAACAGCCATCGAAATCATCATAGCATCCTAGACAGTGAATTGCATCGCCACAATATTGAATTTGTAGAACGCCTCGAGCATCTCGAAAACTTATGCGTCGGTACCCACAATTCTTTCAATGTACTTACTCACGTCTTCACACCAGAATGGAGAATATTCGGTAACGAAAACTTCCATTTCTTCTTTGATATCACAGTATTCGAAGTCGGAGCTGATGGGGCTGTCTGCGAAGCTGGGAGAGGATAAGCTGTAGGACGTTCTGGCCGATGGCGGCTTGTAAGGGTTGCCTGATGGTTGCGGGTTCTTGCTAGTAGACAGCATTGACGAAGTTGCTCTTCGTGCCAATATGGTGTGGATAAGTTGAAGCATATTATCTCCTCCATTTTCTTCTGCGTTGCTGTTGCTGTAATTTTCTTATTCACGAGACAACATGGCTGTCGTAAATTTAACAGGGGTTTGAAACCCTGCAAGTTTCGAAATGGTTACTGGGCTTTCCTCTTTAAATAGCGAAAAATAAACGACAGCTATAAAAATTACTTACTCTCCGAGGGCGCTCAGGGTGCGTCTTATAAAGTGATTTTGAGGGGAAAAAACAGTCCACCCTCGTTATTAAAGTAGGCCGCCGATTGGTCAGATCGAAGGTTTCCGAAAATACCCGATTAATTAGCCAATGAGAAACAATAGCGTAGCAATTAAATATATTGGAAGGAGGTGGAGGGGAACCAACTAATTGGTTGAACGAAGGTTTCCGAAAACACCCGAGTAATTAGGAAATGAGAAACATTGGCGGAGCAATTAAATATATTGGAAGGGAGTGGGAAATTAGTTATTGAGAATCATGTGTAAAGCAATTAATTAATTAAATATATTGGAAGGGGGGAGTGGAGGGGATCCGTCGTTTTCTGGACACGGTGCTGGGGACAGCACCAGTAATGTAAAACAAATGTTAAACGAAAAATCCAAGATAGAGGTTGAACGAAGGTGAGAGACAAACTTTAGTAATGTGTAAACAAATGACAATCAAAAGAAACCAAGATGGCGGACGGTGGCTGTGACGCTTACCAAGATGGCTGACCTCACCTACCAAGTTGGCGGACAGCTGCACCTACCACGATGGTGGACGGTGGCTTTCATGACTACCAATATGGTGGACTGCACCTTCCAATATGGTGGACTGCACCGACAAAATGGCAGGCGGTGGCTGTGATGCCTACCAAGATGGTGGAATGCACCTACCAAGATGATGTAATGAATATTGGTGGAGGGTGGTTTGGAGGTCCCGGAATTTTAAGTTTTTTAAAATAAATTTTGTATAATTTTAAATTTTTTTTTTGTATTTTTTGGGACTTTTCTTGTATTATTTATTTTAAAAGGCCAAAGATCTAGGTCAAGGTCACATAGATCCAATATTTGCCGTTGCCGACCGGAATGATAGAGCACGAACAGCTCCGACGCTTCCAGGTCCCGATGTGCCAAAGTCCCCACAATCCCTCTACTTCACTACTTTAACAATTCCTGTGTTGCAATTCTGCATGTTTTTTACTGTTTCACACGCCACGACTGGCAAAACTCTGCTAGAATCGACGGAAGACGGAAGAGCGAAGGTCATTGCTAAAGACAAACAGGCGCGCCCACACGATGTGTACTGCACTCATGAGTTCGCATAACAAAAATACCGCGAAAGGATCATGAAGTTTAGCATGGTTACTTGGAATTCTCTGAAGCCTTGCTAAAGTTTTATTCATAGGCTATTCCTCAGCTTCATCCAAAAAAATCTTAACCAAGTGGAATATTCCACGAAGGAAACGATGCACAGGAACTATTTATTACTAGGCATTACCAACATACCCATTGTCTCCCTGTTTCCGTTCATCTTAATTGTAAGTTAAATAATATAATTTACAAATATAATTATGTTAGTAAAATTTCAATTTAACCAAACATTAGTTACATTTATGCTATCAGAAGTATAAAACGCAATACGATGAGCATATTCTTTAAAAAGGAAATAAACATGTAAAAAGGGTGGTTTTTAAGGTTTGATTAAAAAACTCTCAATATGCTGTGAGTATACTATACACAGCTAGCCCCATCCATGGAAATAAGTATGATCTCATCTCCTAATGAAACGTAATTTGAAAAATCTGCACTATGGTGGTCAGTCGTAATTACCGCGCATGAGCATGTAGTGAGTGCAAAATAAACGTTTTAACCTTAGCGTACTAATCAAACTGGGGGAGGAAAATATTCTTTTAAACTTACTATCATAGGATGTTTCTGGGAATTTAAGAAAACTTTGTTACACAGTCCAGAGCTTATGGGAAGGCTAGGCTGCAATAAGACTAACGGAAACTTCAGTTTCTATTAAAAGTGCCATGATTCTGCATACTGTATTCACACTCACACTTACACACACCTTCTACCTATGCAACGGCATGCCAAAAGGCATTGAATACGGGTCTTGTATCGCGTAGGCCCTCCTCTAGCCAGACGAAGTGCAGCAGCTCGCCATCGCATCGATTCCACAAGTGAACGAAATATCTGTGGAGAGATGTGGACACATGCTGCCTGTAAAGCTACCCACATCTCCATGCAATTTGTAGGCACAGCATCTTGGACGCAAATGGACCTCCCCACCACGTCCCACAAGTGAT
Source organism: Clitarchus hookeri (assembly GCA_002778355.1). NCBI lineage: Eukaryota > Metazoa > Arthropoda > Insecta > Phasmatodea > Phasmatidae > Clitarchus > Clitarchus hookeri. The sequence goes on along the minus strand of NQII01000244.1, from coordinate 1,072,005 downwards.
GGGCAACGGTGTTGCTATCGGGAGAACAAGGTGGCCACAGCAGTCGTTGAAACTCTCCACAATACTCCTCGAACCAGTTATACAAAGATTACATATCTGCATACCATTAACACAGTATTCGAAAATCAACCAAAAATAATATGCTGGAGAGCTTGTTCTGACGTTTTCATTATATCCTATGGCCGTTATAAAAGCCGCTTCCATTTTAAAAAAAAATTTAAGAGGAAAATTAAATGCTACGTTAAAAGGTGAATATTGTCTTGTCTGTCTTCTCGTCCCACTGGTTGAAACTTCAAGTGAAAAAAAAAACGTATCGTAGTTTATGGAACGCCGTTAAGGCATGTTTCCTCTGAGAACTTCAAACCATGTTCGAGTTGGCAGTTGGCAGTTTTCTTTTTAATTGTCCCTCGCTTTCACGAATTAGCTAAAAATTCCTATTAACCCCTGGCAAGAACCTTGTTTTGAAAGAGAAACACGGCTACTCGCAATAAAATATAATTAACTATTTTTATAGTCTATTTGCGGTGTCTTCGTATTTTTTTAATCAAGCCTTTTGAAATACCACCCCATGTATGACGTGATTAACGTGTTTGGTTGTTTCCAAAATATGTTGTGTATCACAAACGTTTTATATTTCTGTTAGCATAAAAGTATATTATTCTTGGTGAAATTTAACTTTGACTTATATTTTATCTATAAATAATCATATTTCATTTATAATTAATATTAATTAAAACAGGGAGAAAAAAGATGTGTTGGTAATGCTTGGTAAGAAATAGTTCCTATGCAAAATAGAACTACACTGACTGCGCACGAATCCGGTGCGCTGTCCCTTCGGGGAAATTTTATTTACTAGGTCAAGCTTTGTTTGCATGGCACGGAGGAATGTCGTGGAAGTAGAACTTTAGCAGAGCTTCAGAAAAGTTGTAAGTAACCGCGATTGGCATATAAGCATATTCTTCAATACAAATGTTTTTCTCGTCTGCATTCACCCGGGCGTGTTCAGTGACGTACGAAAATAACGCCACCCACGCACCCCAATAACTCTCGCCGATTCATAAGCGGAAACCGCGTCTTCTGACTTCAACCTTCCCACCACACCTTTCGCCAGTGAAATGCGAGCTCGCGTCTCGAGGACGATGTTTCATATTCGCGTACTGCGGGGGTTATTGAAAACTTTCCAATATCGCGCTGGGGTTGGAAGCGGTCGGGGGGGTTGAATACTTGAACCCCGGGGGTAGAGATTACCCCGAGCCTGCCTGCAGCCGACCGCACCGGCAGATGCGTGTGGTTCTCCAGCTAAAGGGGATGGAGTAATACCAGCCGGCCGGAAAGCAGGGCGGGGGTTGAAATGGAAAGGAACAGAGATGTATCCCTCCCATTGTGCGGAAGGTATGTTTGGAATCCGAAACGAAAATGAAGGCATCTTCCGCCCGAGGGGGTTGGAGTTGGAGGGTAGTGAGGGTGAAATATTTTTTTCCCTCCTGTGGTAAGAAAATGGGAAAGATATGAAGTCGAGGGAGGGTGGTATTATATCCACCCCCTTCCAACAGGACTCGACGTACAGGCCCATGCCTCTCTTCAGGGAGTGTGTTCAGCACGAGAAGGGGTTGGAGGATGGCAGTTTGTTCGCGGAAAGGAACCTAATAAATGGTTGGCCAATATCAGGGTAGTAATAACTCGGGGTGCGGGCAGTAAAGTGTTTACAAAAGGGCGGCGGAGCAGCTAATAGCAACCACCCTCCGCCCCTCGCCGTCCTTCTCCAAACCACCACCCCCCCCTTCCACCCCTACCTGAGGGAACCTCTTGATGTATGGCCACCTGGTGCAGAGGAAACAGGCGTGTTTTTGCCATCAGCGCCACTGGTGGTCGACGGTGCGAACTTCCCCGTCTTGCAACTCACATGCGGTTGGTTTGTCAGATCAAGTCCAAGTATGTTACCTGGAGGCGATGAGAGAACACTGGGTTTTATTTATGGCGCATTTCCCTAATACAGCAATTATAAGTGTGGGTTTTTACTTTAAATGTATGTATTCCTGCTATTAATATTGTTGTCTCGAACGCATCTTAAATGTTGCCGTGGCGGATCTACCTTCCAATGAAGGGTGAGCGCTACCATGGGTGAAGAAGGGCTGTTTTTTTTAACTTACTTTGACCAATTGCTTTAGTGGATTATCAGTTTATTGATTGGAAAATTTTGTTTTAAATTACCTCTTAAGAATAACTATAGTAACGATAGTTTTTGCACATGTGCATTTTCAATATATTAATTGAACGTAATTAAGCACTCCTACTCACTTAGAAAATTCACGCAGGCAGGTAGAAATGTAAATGCCAGGCCAGTGTCAGCAGCGAGCAGAATAGGCCGTTCTATTTTCTGTTAAGGTGTACCCATCTGTCGCTGTCAACTATGTTCGGGGGGAGGATCGTACGGTCACCCCGGTGGGGGGAGTGTAGGTTGGTCATTCGAGGTGGCGTGGCAGTACTAGGCTATGGTAGCCGAGACGAACCTACTTACCGGTTTCCGGAAAGGATGGGTGATGCGTCTCTTATAGCCTATCAACATCCATGGCAACCCAGGGCTTCTCGTGCCACCCCTGATTAAACAGACTGGGCTCTGCCGCCCGTACCCTATGGGAAACAGTTTTCTAGCGGCTGTTCAGGGGTATCTGCCGTGATGGCTTGGGCCGATAGATAGTACCAAGGCCCGACCACTTGGTGGGGTGTGGTACCTCTTGGCACTCAGGCCACTGGGGCCCAAAACAGGAATTTCCCTGTGAAGAAATTCTAGGATGGTAAAGGACGCGTGTCTGATGTTGCGAGTCGGCCTGGTGTGCGGCTTCGTGTGAGCACGGCTCCTGGTGAAGACAGCAAGGGAGTAAAACCGGACGGTCATGGCGGTACCCACCTGTTCTGAGGGACTCCGCACACTCCCGTATGGAGGTTAGGCGACGCAGTCGGACACAGGAAAACCCATACGTGCCATGGAAATTAAGAGGGAGCACGGGATGATCCGCTTGGCCCATCCAGGGGTACTCCCTGGAATTTGGATCAGACGAGGTTGGACTCGTGCTGGCAGTGGTTGACTCCGCATACTGGAGAAGGCTCGGAGAGATTCCCCCTCTTGCTAAAAGAGCCGGACGTTGAACAGGCTGGTTCCGGGGGCGTGCCCGAGATCACGTCAGGGGCGTGGGTAGTGCTCCGGCTATACCACACGCTTGGTAATCTGAGTGCTAGAATCTCAGGCCTTGTGGTAGGACATGCTCTGTGCGATCTGCAATATCAGATCGGGGCTCTGCCTGGTGCGGCCTGTGTACAGGTCGGGGCAAACGGGTTTGGTCAATTCAGAAAGCGCTGGTCATGTCTGCGATGAGAGGGCGTGATCCCTCTTCCCCGCCTACTGGGAGGCCGGGGTGCGGTATGGCCTCGCGGCTAAGAGCGCCCCGTTAACAAATAAGACCACGACTCTGTCGTGTTAAACAGTAACCTGTCAACTATGTTCCAATTGCATCATTACAACTACTTATGCAGATTAAATTCTGCACATAAAAGTCAGCATTTAGCAAATATATCGAACTACTACATGTTTAAAATTTCTGGCTACTACACATAGAGCATCATTTGTTATTACATTATTAACGAAGCAATCCATTTCGTGGCTTATCTCATTTTATCCAGTCCAAATTCCAGCTCCAAAAAGGGAAAGGGCGCAAGCCCCATTGGTTCATCTTTCTTCAACAGATTCGCCACTGGTAGTGTAATGGGTAGATGTGTCATCTTTTACGCGTGGAATACGGGTTTAATTCCCAGAAATTTATTTTTGGATCTTTTAAGTGGTAACTGGGTGTGGCTTACCTTCATACTGTGAAAGGTAACGGGACACCAAAAAAGAATCATCCTGCCTAGTCGCAAATGGGCGCGATATGGCATTCACCATCGCGCCGAAACCTGGCTATTCCTACCGAACTTTGTGCTGAATCTATCGTCATCACCATTACCACCACCATCACCACAACATCATCACTATCATGAAAACATCATCTTTAACACCATCACCAAAACCATTTTAATCACCACTTTTATTCCCACTTCTACCACCAAGAACTTCACCACCACCATCACAGCCACCATCTCCACAATTATATCCACTATCACCATCATTACCACCATAACCATTTTACTCACCATCATCAGAACCATCCTCATCATCAAGAACTTCACACCACCACCATCACAACCACCATCTCAACAAACATCTCCACCATCAAAACCACTATCACCATCATTACCACCATAACCATTTTCATCGCCATCATCAGGACCATCCTCATCATCACCATCTCATCACCCCCACCATCACCACAAACACCACCATCGTCACTACCATTACCACCTTTATCACCACAAAAACCATCATCAAAACCACCATCACCACCACCACTAACAACACTACCATCACTGCCACCATAATCATTTTCTTACGCCAGAGTTATCTTGTCATCTTTGTTGCATCAACAATCAAAAGCATCATTTACCTGTTTTCGACCACTCCAAAAATGTAACATGCAGCCGTATTTCCGTATTATTCTGGTAAATTGTGATAAAACCAATGTAAATCCAGTAACTCTGAGAAATTGTAGGAGTCATGGAATTTTTTTATATATTCAGCGCGAACTTAGCATCAGCATAAATGTTTGTTTAGAAAACCACTCAAAAATATTTCCTAGATGTGTGGAAAATTCGTGGATCAACTTCAGGACAAGCTAGATTTCAGAAACTTCTACATTTAAGTTCTTCTTTCAATTGACTACTCTAAGAGACACAGAGCTACAGCGCACACATTCGAGTTCCTCATCTTTCAAAAGCCAGTGTTGCACAACAACACTCTAAGAAGTTATTAGTATATTTACCACATCAGTGCATACGTGTAGTGAGAAGGCGTTATTGGTAAATTTCCTTTCCATATATTTATGGTAGCGTTCCTATAGTAGTTCACGAAACAGTGAAATGTGTATGAAGTTCCCAATTTTTTTAGAGTGATGATGCAAAAAATTTCAAAATGTACAGCCTGATATGTGGTATTAATTCCATACAATGTATAAGTTAAAAACTTTCAATACTGTCAATAAATTTTAGGGGGCCGTGGTGGTGTAGTAGTCAGACTGCTCGTGAACCGGGCTCGATTCCCAGAGGGGTTGCTCTCAGAATTTTGCATGTGGTAAACATGCTGGATGATGCTGTTTGTCGGCGGGTTTTCAGGGGTATCTCCCGTTTCCCCTACCCATGCATTGCGGCACTACTCCATACTTACCGCACTTCGCCCTCATCAGCTATCAATACATCGTTGTTAAGAGCCACCCAAATATCTCCACTACACTCTAGAAAGGTTACTAGATTTTACAATGCGTGAACACAATATTTTTTTTCGAAATAGTAAAAATGGCACTATCCAAGTCCGAAAAAAATGTGCCTGTTACTGAGGGTTCACAGAAATATAGCTAATAATAATTTGGAAAGAACGCAGTTATACGATATGTAATTAATGTAAAATAACGACTAACCAGTTTGAGGTATTGTGAACATTTGTGACGTCTGATAAAGCGGATCTGACATCTAAAGATGGCAGAGAAAAGGCTCGGAAGTCAGTAGTTGTAGCAGTGCACAGTGGCGTCAGATGCAGGTAGCGGCATGCAGATGAACTACTTAAGGTGCGTGGTTCCGACCTATCACTCACTCTTAATAGGATCCACCTGCCTGGAGCTGTTTAGCACATTTGAGACTCGGAAGCAAGCCAGCGATAAGGAATACACTCACATGCACAGCAAGCGCACCATCACACCTACGCGCAAGGCTCTAAACTAGCGTGTGGTGTTTCCATCGCCCTGCTGTAACTATGGGAATTTAAGTAGTGATCCTATTGTTTTATTGGTGGAAAGTCTGAAGGGAACAGATTGGCGTGGGGAGATTTGGGCTGCTCTTACATCAATGTCTTGAGAGCCAATGATGGTGATGTTCGGTTAGTATGAATCAGCGCCGGAATGTAAGGGTGGGGGAAATTGGATATCCTTGAGAAAACCCACTGACCAGCGGCATCGTCCGTCACAATTCCTACATACGAAAATTTGGGAGAGACCCTGCCGAGAATCGAATCTGGCTCACCTAGGTGGGAGAAGTGTAGTTTAACCACTACACCACAGCGGCCCCCTAGGAATGTCTGAAGCAAAGTTTAGTTCACGCCCCTTTAATAGTTTTGTACATTTCCCAACGGTATATTATGTGATGAATCAATGTGGCAAACGCGATTTTAGCTATGACGTGTAGCTGGGAAATAGCATTCCTAGATTGCATGATGTATTAAGTGTATGATTCGCCCGTCGCGTCGTCTTAAATGTGGTTTCTTTTTGTATATCGGTATTATGGGAATACGTCTAGCGATTTCGTAAAAAACAATGTGTGTGTCAAACATTCTGTACATTCTGTAACACAATTCAAGTACCAGGCTTGCGGCATCTTTAAGAGGATTCATCACACAACTAAGTGCAGTGCCATCGTCGTAGTTGCATATCTAATATATGAAATATTTTGAAAGAATATAATGAAAATTTTAAAACTTTCGAACCAGTTCTCGTAAACATGATGCCATGAAAATGTCACAAAATGATATTTCCATTAAGAATAAACATAATAGTGACACAAAAATTCGAGGATGAATTTCAACAGACTCGTTAAATAAAATACTTTGCCTGAGAAGCTGATAAAAATGTTTTTAAATTAATATTTTTGTATACCATGGGTAGAGCCCCTAACATTTGGCGTTTTAAAACGACACCAGAGTATACTTCACGATATTTTATTTAAATATTATTTACTTACAAGTTGTCCTTTAAATATTAGATTATAACTTAATTGTTTCAATCATTTCAAAAATAAATATGCTGTGTAGGGCCAATGAAACTATGCTCAGTAGATAAAATGTGTGTGATGTTGTGATGGCCTTCGCAAATCAAGAATTCGCCTAAGTTCCCCTCGCCTTGAATTGCTGTTTCTATGTGACAATCGTGGACAATGGCTTTCTTTTGGTGCGATGGAACTCGCTAGACAGACCATCTCGCTGCTGCTGCCTTCGTGATTGCTGAATAGCAAACAGTGCATGGCATGATAGTGTGTTGTTTCGAAGCTTCGTCTGCTTCCCCTTCCCCCACCCCTCTGAGCGCCAACATGAGCATCACCATGACAAAGCGCCGCCAGCCCGCCAGGACACCACCAAGGGGCGTATCCACTCTGTGAACGTCGAAAAATGTTCGAAACGATGACGATAAAATTTCATAAAAGGCTTGTGTTCTCCCCTGCTCGGATAGACAAGCCAGAAACTTTTTATTAAGGAAGAACTGCTGTTCCACTGTATTCAATTGCAATGGGTGGGGTTGCTTTGCATAATAATAATAATGTATGCAATTTTTTTATAATTATTTTGTAAATAATAAAGTCTTACATCTTTGTAGGGAATTTTAAGCCATGGCATTTAATTAAGAAGTTTTAATACATGTTGTAATCCAATATTGGGAATTGCCATTTTTGTATTTCAAAAAAGGAAAAATATATCAGAGTTTTGTAACTATTACTTTTTCTGTGCAAACCCAAATTAAGTTTTATGATTATGACACCCTTTGATGCGACCTGCTTTTCCAGCCGCACACACGACTGCTCGATCTCACAGTTCCTACTCACAAGACCTACCCACGAGGTCTCCAGATTGCGAAGCTTCTCACCTCCCTGGGTCTGCATGTTCTTGCGCTGGCAGTTGATTTCCTGAATCTGCTTCTTCATGTTGTGTAGTTGCTTCTGTGCCAGTGCCACCAACTGAACCAAAACTTACAGGGTGCGACTTCAATGCTTCACATCCATACTCCGCCATCATTTCCAAGTTGCAGATTCTAGTAGCTTGATGTTCAATCTCTGTGCCGTGGAGTTCTCCACACACACTGTCCACCCTGCAATGTCCGCCATCTTGCCAGCTGGATGAGGCGGCAGCTCGTAGCGCTTCATGCTAACCACATCCATAGGAAGTCGCTGCTGGATGCGCTCAAACTCATTGCGCATTATTTCCGTCTCAAATGCATTCACATTAAGTAATGGAAGATGTTCTAGATCATTCTTCGTAGGCCAGTATCTCCCCGTTTCTTCTTCGACCATTGCCAGCGCCGCTTCCCAAACTGTTGGTTTATCATAACCATGAACAATATATGGCAACGCATCGACGATGACATCAACTGCCATACTATAACAATATATTCCTAGTAAGCAGGAATTTTTAAATTAAACCCACACACTTTATAAATTAAATGGACATTAGACACACGCCGTAAATTTTGAAACAGTCTAATTTTACAACTCTTACATTTTTAGGTTGTGGAAATTTAACCACAGATTTAATTTTCTCAGCATCAGTGCGCAAAAATTACCCTCCGAAATAATAAACCCCAGACATCGCACATGTTGTTGTGCCCAACTAATTATTTCTGGGTTAGCCCTCAAACCAGCTTTTCTTAACATGTCAAACACTATCCGCAAATGTTTAAGGTGTTCCTCCAACGTGTCACTGTACAAGCACACATAATCAATTTACGTAAACACGAACTCATGCAAGTACCGTCCTAACACGTGATTCAACGCTGGGGACATACGTTGGGTGCTGAATTTTCCCCCCACGGGGAACCGCGTCCGCTGGTACAAACCTCAGGAGGTACAAAACGCTAACGGCGCACTACTTTCTGTATGTGACTCACACTGTAAAAAGCAGGTTTCAAACTCAATTTACTGAAATATTTAGCTCTTTGCAAGTGTTGTAAAACAGTCTCCATAACTGGTACCGGATATGAATCAACATGCAATTGATTATTAACCTTTCTATAATCACATATTAACCGATATTCACCTGGTGTTTTTTTTGTCGGTAAAAAAAACGGGCTCGCATACAGACTATTGGATTCTTCCACAATTTCCTGGTTCCTTTAAATCATTGATTAACTGCTTAAATATTTGCATTAAAAAAACCGAAGCCTCTTTACAATGCCCTACTTTTGACATAAGCAGATCACTATATTATTATTTTAACTGATCTTATGCTTGTACTTGCTCTCCCGAAAGTTCTAACAACTGATTATTTCGACAGCGGGAAGGCTTAATTTGCAAAGCAATAACCGCCGCAGGGGAAAAACTTAATTTCAACACTTTTCTTGCTACGTCAGTACATGCGTGGGTGCTGCCCAAAAAATCACAAAAGGGCATTTTCCGTAAAAATTGTTAATTTTTTATTTTTATCACTGCCACAATATTTGATTTAATCAATACTCTGTCTGCTAAGGCAAATTCGATAGACTGTCTCGTTTTTATTTGTACAGTACCAATCGGCGCGTTACGTATAGTTTTATTACAAATGTAATGTTTTTATGAGAGATGTAGAAGCACCCGAATCTACCGAGGCGGACAATTTTTTAAATTCAAATTATTAATGGAACATACAGGAAGCCATTTCTATTAAACTAATTGGTGTTTGAAACTGAACCTAATGTTGCAAAATTTCCTCGCAACAGCCATTTAAATTGAAGGTGACCAGGATTACCAAATCGGTTACAAATCACCATCTGCACCTGTTTTTGGCTATCGGACATTTATTTTACGTCTAACTGGTTCTAGTTTCCTTGCAGTAATACTTTCCCGTCATTTTCTTCTTTTTTAACCTATACAGAATTTCGTTCTCCTTTTTGGGTTTTATAAAACATTTCGCCGTCGAATGATTTGACCAAAAACAAATTTGACACTGCCTTTTATGTATTACGTTCAAATACATATTTTACTTACACGCACCAATGGTTAATTCTACCTGAATTACCAACGCTAACAGCTCTTGCAACGTTTGTGCCTTTGTGGTAAATAGACAAAACTTACTGTTTTCGGGTAACAAATTAAAAAAAAAACAAAATTTCTGCCAAATTTGCTTCCGCACACAGCAAACTTCTACCAGTTTAGTAGTCTTATTTACATTCTCATGCGCTGGTGTGCAATGGCTAATGGAGTACCTGTTTTCCTTAAAACAGCCTGACAAAATTATAAAAAGGACATACGCTCAATGATAGCTTGCCCTACCACACTCTGCAAGGATTCGGGTACTTAAAACATTATTGCAGCATGTAATACTGCTATTTCACAGATGTTAAGTTTTAACTACTTTGGCCATTTGAACGAGACATTTTACTACCGCGCCCAAATTCAAACTACGCACTACCTCGAAACCATCACTAAGAATATTAGGCAGATACATGAGATTTTGAAAAAGTCTGATTGAGGCGGACTCACCCTCGTGTTGACCAGCAACTCCTCCTTTTCTCACAAGCTCACGCATCAGGTGGCTCAAGACTTCGATTCCGTCCTCCGGCTTGTAGGTTACACCCGCTCCGGTGAGGGCTGTCTGCGGGGACTCTGTTCCCAAGTTTTGGATCCAGGCAGTACGAACGGCTCCTCTAGAAGTCATTTTGCAAATTACTTTGATGTTCCCAAACTATTATCCTTCTCTTTACCACTGTAGCAAGCCCAAACAATGTTTCAGTAAATTCAAAACTCCTAATTTGATTACCCCTTTCCCTGTAGTCAGCATGAATCCGAAGGGATGTTATTTCGCCTAAATAAAATTATGCTATGCAACCGGCGCAACGACTCTGCACACGCAGTTCTCTAACACAAAAGGAGCTGATGGATTTCCAACAGAACCATTGCTTTACACATTTTGATTTTAAAGTCTTTGTTTAAATTTATTTTTTCTAAACATACACAAATATCCAGGGCGAATAATAATCAAGGGAGTAAAACACATACATCACAGTAAAATGATGTTAAAGGATTCTGTATTCTATATTTTAAATTGTTTTCATCCTAACTGGAGGTTGCGAGATTTATGTTATTTGTATGCAGGTTTAACATGGAAACAATGACCATCAGGTACCGACATATGACAAAATTGAGAAAAAATTATGAGTTTGCTTTGGAACAGGGATTTCCTTTGCCCCAAGCAGATTTCAAAGTGTTATAATAAAAATAAAACTTATAATGATTCCTTGGATTATTAAAATATTTAGAGTCCACCTTCAAATTATTTAAGCATGCGTATTCCGATAGCTAAGTAATGCAAATTTTCTTTAGAATATCAGACTGAAAAATCAAAAATTTTGCTGCAAAATAAATTACATTTTTTATCTCATCTGCAAAATTGGATCAAATATTAATCTTTTAGTTCTGTGACATATTGCTCAGGTGAGAAATATTCTTACATATCGAAAATCATAGCCTTATTTTTAGATCACCAAAATGTTTTTAAAAAGGTTTTAATAAGGCAACATATCGTACCAGTTAAAGTCATAGACTAGGCATTCCAGAGATTAAACTATTGTTTCTTTGCCATGGTTACCCAAATGCAGACATAGGTCTAACTTTAGATACTTACAGGTCTGTTCCACTAAACACACCTTCAAGCTTTGCAGAATGTTTTCGGAACCTGAAGTCCTCTTTCATCATATCCACGAGATGTGAGCTGCTAAGGTTTCTCCGACATTCAAATCATGCGCTGAAGATTAAATTTCACTTCGCTGTGCTCTAGTGAATGGGGATGTTATGACCGGCCATATTTAACTGCTTTTGAGTTAAGAGCAGAGGCTTGGGCACCTATTGAGTGCCGACGAGGATGAAGCGAGTATGGTGCACCGCCGAAATGCAACGGCGGGGGGAAACGGGAGGCCCGAGAAAACCCCTCCAACGACCGGTATCTTCCGGTACTATTCCGACGTGCGAAAAACCGGGAGTGATACCAACGGTAATCGAAGCCGTTTCACCTAGGTGGGAGGTGAGCGAGCTTGCCGCTGTGCAACTGTAACTCCTGGAATTTTTTGAAAAATAAAATTCGATATAAGGAGCGGAGTTATACTTGGTAAAATAATACCTTTTTCACGGGACCCTTTCACATCATCCAACATTTGCACAATTAATGTAGCGCTAAATCTCAAGCAAGAAAGTAACATCGAATTTCAGTTTTAAATTAATTTCATTCTTCCATTCAGTGGAAAACAAAAACTCCATACTGTATCTCAGCTGCTTCTCAAAGACAGTAAACAAATTAACAATTATTTATAAAAACAATCAATTTTTCTCTATCGTTACTTTTTCAACAAATATAACAATAATAAACTAATGCCTCGTTTAATAGTTTTTTTTTTCACATATTGGGCAAAACTGATGTAACTGAAACCGTTCAAAAATAAGTAGTCATCTTTCCCATATATANATACAGTAAACAAATTAACAATTATTTATAAAAACAATCAATTTTTCTCTATCGTTACTTTTTCAACAAATATAACAATAATAAACTAATGCCTCGTTTAATAGTTTTTTTTTCACATATTGGGCAAAACTGATGTAACTGAAACCGTTCAAAAATAAGTAGTCATCTTTCCCATATATAGCTTCCTTTTGTAATGTCCAGTCATAAAGATTGATTACAAATATTTGAAAAAAAAATCTTGAAGATCTATGGGATAGCTGTTAAACGTGCCTGCATTGGGTTTTCCTTACGGAAAGAAAGTACATTCAAGACTATGACGGAATGTTTTTTCAATACTTTAGGTGCATTGGAAACTCTATTTACTTTCATGACCTCCAACATAGATAAAAACGTTTTTTTCCGACTGCNTAGGTTTTCCTTACGGAAAGAAAGTACATTCAAGACTATGAAGGAATGTTTTTTCAATACTTTAGGTGCATTGGAAACTCTATTTACTTTCATGACCTCCAACATAGATAAAAACGTTTTTTTCCGACTGCTATTTCTCAGAATATACGTGCCGGATGCACGCGAAACTACGATAGCGGCATGCATTGGACTTTGCTACAGAGTCGCGTCCAATCAAATTACAGGGGCGTCGCTTAAGGTGGCCGCCTGGTTGAACGAATTTGGCACGTGTGAGGCCTAAAAGCGTGGGAGCGCTAGGGGCGACCGAGACATGCGCATCAACTCTCTCATCGCCTCTACGCGCACAGCACTGAACTGGCGTGCAGTCTTGCCATCGATAACGCACCTCTATGAGACTTTCAGCGGAGACCCTACCATTTTATGACGTAATATTTAAAAGAAAGGCTTGATGCATGCCCCAATTTTTTTTTTTTTAAGTTTTGTACAGGAATGTTCATGTTTAAAAATGACCGTGATAACATCCGTTTCAGTAATTTTCACTAGCACAAAAACATGCTTTTGAGATAAATGAAGGGACNTAAAAAGAAAGGCTTGATGCATGCCCCTATTTTTTTTTTTTAAGTTTTGTACAGGAATGTTCATGTTAAAAAATGACCGTGATAACATCCGTTTCAGTAATTTTCACTAGCACAAAAACATGCTTTTGAGATAAATGAAGGGANTAAAAATGACCGTGATAACATCCGTTTCAGTAATTTTCACTAGCACAAAAACATGCTTTTGAGATAAATGAAGGGACTGAAAAACTTATACATACGCGTAACGTTCCTAAAACGCTATTTGTAAGGAGACCTCACTCAGCCACGTTGGACGGTTTTTTAATTTAACGTTTTCTGCTGAAGTTCTGCACGCCGTTCGGCGGCCTGCCACCTTATCTTCACGTTCAGGTGAGTTGCCAACGGAGAAACTGCGCGCCAGTTGAGAGTCTTGCGCGTAGAGGCGACGTTACCTTACACACGCCTGTCGGCGTCAACCGTATACGCTTCACTCGAGCGAGCATTCCCTTCGTCAGGTCCGGGGTTCATCAGGATCGCGTTGCGCAGGGCTGTGCAAACACGAGTGTAACTCGGGAGTTTTGCGCGACCGTAGAGAGAAAACGGCGTGCATGGCGCACGCACGAGGTGCAAAGTTGCCAGTATCCGTGTCCCAACATTAAACTGCTTTTCTGCCCGGATGACTCTGAAACACGACGTGGATAAGATTTGAGGTCAGAGNTCCGTGTCCCAACATTAAACTGCTTTTCTGCCCGGATGACTCTGAAACACGACGTGGATAAGATTTGAGGTCAGAGTACTGTATACGTAAACAAGTGCTTTGACATGTTTGCACACATGAAACCTACTGTGTTCTTCTGTGTCGTCATCGTTGTGTCCCCTAGCCTTTATATCTGTTGCTTTGTTGTTGAGTTGTTCTGTTTTGTGCAGGAAAAAAAAATGTTTTGATCGCTTTGCTCGTTTGAACTGTCTTAATTTGGGTTAAACATACTTTTTTATAGTTCTTTTCGTAAAAAAAATTTTTTGTTTTGTTATTTATCTGACAAAATTCGTAGTAGGATGTATTATGCGTTTTATTTATACATTTTGACTACAGCTTCACTCGGCTCGTTGTTTGTGTTCGTTCTTAGTGTCTCAGATCTGGTTTTCTGTGACGACATAGTAAAGCTATGGCGTAGGTTCGAAATATTTCACGTAATAATACTTCCTTCAATCAGTGTTTAAGCATTTAGATGAAATTTAAATAAATTGAAGTTTTTTTTATACATATAAAAGAGATGATCTTTAGAAAATTTAGTTATAAATGAGCGAGTTGATCACTGCTGACCATGTGACTTTGTCAGTTGTATTGCTGTGGGGGTAAGTTAACACTGGGTGCATGCGTAGAAGACGAACATAGGTGTACCAAATCTTTAGTCTCCGTGCGCGAACGGTTACGAGAGCCTGAACAACTTCTCTACAAGGAGTGTATTCCAGTTCGGACGAGGCGACCAAAATCCGGATATTAATTTAGGCTGTGACGTCGGAGGCTTGCGCACCCCCCCTCCCCTCCAGCCTCCCACCCTACTTCGTAGAAGTTCCGGAGAGGGTGCGGAGCTACTGATAATAGCTCTAAGCTCTCTCCATGTCTTGCCGTCCATCCAGCCCCTAAGCGCGTCTAATTGCTCTTGCCGGAACGACTTGGCGAACCCACCGCGATTCCGCACGCGAGTTGTTCCCCCCCCTCCCCGGTGGCCAAGAGACAACAGCCAATGGCGGGTTAAATGATTCGTGAATCGCCGATAGCTGTCTTGGGGCGCGCGCGCCCCGTGGGAGGGGNTACCAGTCGAGGCGGAAAACGCAACCCCGGGCGGTATCGAATGCGTCATTAGCGGAGGCCCTGCGACCAATCACCGCCCTTCGTTCATGTGTGTGTGTGTGTGTGTGTGTTGGGGATCTTGTAAACCTGCCGCTCGCAGGTCCGGCCCGCGAGTGGAAAGCCAATGGATGTTCACGTGCTGCTGAAAGATGTCGTTTACACCTTCGAGTTCGTAATTTCATGTTTTTCTCGAGCCCTGTTGATTCTGAGAAATATTCCAGGTTGCAGAAGTTACACTCAATTATAGAAAGTTCCTCAAAAGGATTATTTTAATTTTATTGCTATGTAGTATTCCCTACAAAACGGATTAGTCAGCAAAACAGTAATTGCAAATTTACAAGCCCAGACATTCTGTTTACTACACTTTTTTTGTTTTTACTTATTCATTCATAATCAATATACAAATATGAGAGGAAATTTATTCAGCAGGGAAGCTTTGTTACTTCTGAGATTACATGTTATAGTTACACTTTATTTCAATACAAAATTAGTTTTTTTCATTTAATAATTACTACACGAAATAATTTGTCTACGACAGACTTAATAACTGCAACTTTAGAAACTTTATTTTTCTGTGTCAAAGAAATATTTTACTTGGTATATGTGTTACAATTTTCATTTTAACTAACTGAACGTCTTTTGTTCTTCTATATTTTCTTCGTATTTAGAAGCCATTTACATTAATTTGGACCTCAATTTGTCGGAAATTTACTTAACTTAGTAAACGAACTGCTGGATGCTAAGACTAGTGCATTTATTTCTTTCTTATGAGGAATGACAGTAAAAGTGAATATTTAGAAGAACTTTTACTTATTTGCTGATTATAAGAGAAAAAATTAACCATTCTTCAAGAGAATACTACTTCTTTCAAAAAATTATGGGCCCCTAACATACACTCGAGAGCCAAAAAAAACCTGTATAGGCGTGCGTATGCAAATAACAGAGGTATGGAACCAATCAGAGTAACGCGATGTGGTCGGCAGGTATATCGGTTACTGCTGCTACAATAGCAGGTTATCAAGATTTAAGTGAGTTTGAACGTGGTGTTAAAGTCGGCGCACGAGAGATGAGACACAGTATCTCCGAGGTAGCGATAATAATTGGATTTTCGCTTGCGACCATTTCACGAGTGTACCGTGAATATCGGGAATCCAGTAAAACATCAAATCTTCGACATCGCTGCGGCCGGAAAAAGATCGTGAACGAACGGGACAAACTACGACTGACGAGAATCATTAAACGTAACAGACGTACAACCCTTTCTCAAATTGGTGCAGATTTCAATGCTGTGGCATCAACAAGTGCCAGCGTGCGAATTATTCAACGGACCATCATTGATATGGGCTTTCGGAGCCTAAAGGCCCACTCGTGTACCGTTGTTGACTGCACGACACATAGCTTTACGCCTCGTCTGGGCCCGCCAACACTGCCATTGGACTGTTGATGACTGGAAACATGTTTCCTGGCTGACGAGTCTCGTTTCCAATTGTATTGGGCGGATGGATGTGTACGGGTAAGGAGACATCCTCATAAACCCATGGACCCTACATGTCAACAGGGGACTGTTCAAGCTGGTGGAGACTCTGTCATGATATGGGGCGTGTGCAGTTGGCGTAAAATGGGACCCCTGATACGTCTAGATACGACTCTGACAGGTGATAGAAACGTAAGTATCCTGCCCGATCACATGCACCCATTCATGTCCATTGTGCATTCCGACGCACGTGGACAATTCCAGCAGGACAATGCGACACCCCACATGTCGAGAGTTGCTACCGAGTGGCTCCAGGAACACTCTTCTGACTTTATACACTTCCATTGGCCACCTAAATGACCAGATATGAACATTATTGAGCATATCTAGGATCCCTTGCAACGTGCTGTTCATGAGATATTTCCATCGCCTCGCACTCCTATAGATTTGTGGACTGCCCTGCAGGATTCATGGTGTGAATTGCCTCCTGCATACCTTCAGACATTAGTCGAGTCAATGCCACTTCATTTTGCGGCACTTCTGCGTGCTTGCGGGGACCCTACACGGTATTAGGCAGGTGTACCAGATTGTTGTCTCTTCAGTGTATATTTTCAACATACGTGCATTCGGTACTACATATCTTTGGTAAAAGTTAATTTAACATCTTTAAAGACCCTGCTTTTATCAGTTTTGTATGTTTCGTCAGCTATTAGTCCTACTTAACTAACACTATCGTAGTTGTGATAAGTAATGTTCTTGCGTAGATCGAGGGACTCTATGAAATGGTTAAGAAAATTACTGTGTTGTTATCACACAACCTCTTTAATATACGTAAATGAAACGCAGACGACCTCACAGGACGCTTAATTAAATATTACATTTATAAAGAATTCAGACACGGGATGTATTTTACGTGTACTACGAAAGGGCTGTGAGTGTGAGTTAAACGCCTGATTATGTGGAGGTACACGGTAGAAACAGTTAGATTAATTGAAATTGTTAGTTAGCACATTTTCATATCTTAGTGTTGACATGATTAAAAACTATCAGTGAGAAAAATTCGTGTTACCATTTCCACGCTAATATCGTGGATGGCAAAGAAAAGTTCGCTCACCCGATATTAACGCGGAGCTCTAAAATACTTTGAAGAACGGCACAAGTCCACCGGAAAATCGATACTTTCGGTCTAAGTTTAGGTATTTAAAATTAGCTGAATGAATATTTAATAATGAAATTAGCCGCGCTGCTTCTCATGCAATGATGAAATGGCTATGCCTTGTGTGCTAAATACTCTCGTAAAAATATTACTAATTTTAAAAAATAAACACGGTATTCTGACTGCGTCATGTAAAACACGAAATAATTGGAGAATAATTTGCCTTTCTTACGGTAAAATATAACGAAATAAAATGTTTTATCTCGTATGTATTTACTATAAATATCGGTTCATTAGTAGAGTTTAATACGTATAGGTGTGTTATATTATAATATGATTTTACTAGCGAAAATATATTAAATCAAGTATAAATCGAGGTTAGTAGCTGAATACGTTATTTAAGGAAGACTTCTAAATAAAGTTAGTGTATTTCGCCAAACGAATGTCGTTGCTTTTAAAAACATATTGGAAATTCGCTCATTTAATTCAAATATCTGCGACTCAAAAGTTCAGAATTTTCCTCTCATCGCGTTTGCTTTTTGTAATTTAAAGAACGAAACTATATTAAATATAAAATTGAAAATAGACGAGTAAAATTTACATCTTATTGAAAGACGATTGTCATAAAGTGAATCAAAAATTTATTTAAATATAAATAAGAAAGAAAATTTAACGTATGCTTCGATATAAACTAAAGATATTTTCATATTACATTTACATCCTTTATTGACTGTTCTATCTAAACCATGCGAAAACACAATAAAAAACGTTTCTGATTGACACATTATTATAACATTATTTTGTGTTTTATTTTGGTTTGAAAAAAATTTCAATTTATTTCGGCGTAATTAAAAAAAAAATTCTGTAAGAAAATTTTCGATTAAAGGTTTTTATCCTATTTCCTTGTAATCTGTAAGTTTCCTTCGGGTTAGCTGAAGTCATCACGCAGCCCAGATATTTGTAAAATATTGACGTATATATCGTATCTGTCACGCCAGTACAGTAGTTGTTTGTACAATATTGACGTATCTATCGTATCTTTCACGCCAGTACAGTAGTTGTTTGTACAGTATTGACGTATATATCGTATCTTTCACGCCAGTACAGTAGTTCTTTGTAAAATTTTGACGTATATATCGTATCTGTCACCCTAGTACAGTAGTTTATTGTACAATATTGACGTATATATCGTATCTGTAACCCCAGTACAGCAGTTGTTTGTACAATATTGACGTATACATCGTATCTTTCACGCCAGTACAGTAGTTGTTTGTACAGTATTGACGTATATATCGTATCTGTCACCCGAGTACAGTAGTTGTCTGTACAATATTGACGTATATATCTTATCTGTCACGCCAGTACAGTAGTTCTTTGTACAATATTGACGTATATATCGTATCTGTCATGCCAGTACAGAAGTTGTTTGTACAATAATGACGTATATATCGTATCTGTCACGCCAGTACAGTAGTTGTTTTTACAATATTGTCATATAAATCGTATCTTTCACGCCAGTAAAGTAGTTGTTTGTACAATATTGACGTATATATCGTATCTGTCACGCCAGTACAGTAGTTGTTTGTACAATATTGACGTATATATCGTATCTGTCACGCCAGTACAGTAGTTGTTTGTACAATATTGACGTATATATCGTATCTGTCACGCCAGTAAAGTAGTTGTTTGTACAATATTGACGTATATATCGTATCTGTCACGCCAGTACAGTAGTTGTTTGTTCTATATTGACGTATATATCGTATCTGTCACGCCAGTACAGTAGTTGTTTGTACAATATTGACGTATATATCGTATCTGTCACGCCAGTACAGTAGTTGTTTGTACAATATTGACGTATATATCGTATCTGTCACGCCAGTACAGTAGTTGTTTGTACAATATTGACGTATATATCGTATCTGTCACGCCAGTACAGTAGTTGTTTGTACAATATTGACGTATATATCGTATCTGTCACGCCAGTACAGTAGTTGTTTGTACAATATTGACGTATATATCGTATCTGTCACGCCAGTACAGTAGTTGTTTGTACAATATTGACGTATATATCGTATCTGTCACGCCAGTACAGTAGTTGTTTTTACAATATTGTCATATAAATCGTATCTTTCACGTCAGTACAGTAGTTGTTTGTACAATATTGACGTATATATCGTATCTGTCACGCCAGTACAGTAGTTGTTTGTACAATATTGACGTATATATCGTATCTATCACGCCAGTACAGTAGTTGTTTGTACAATATTGACATATATATAGTATCTGTTACGCTAGTACAGTAGTTGTTTGTTCTATATCGACGTATATATCGTATCTGTCACGCCAGTACAGTAGTTGTTTGTACAATATTGACGTATATATCGTATCTATCACACCAGTACAGTAGTTGTTTGTACAATATTGACATATATATCGTATCTGTTACGCCAGTACAGTAGTTGTTTGTTCTATATCGACGTATATATCGTATCTGTCACGCCAGTACAGTAGTTGTTTGTACAATATTGACGTATATATCGTATCTGTCACCCCAGTACAGTAGTTGTTTGTACAATATTGACGTATATATCGTATCTGTCACGCCAGTACAGTACACCTTGTAACGTCCCACTGGTGTTATTAGAGCAACCACTTAAAAATCGCTTGCATTGCAAGTGTTTCGAAAAATTCTTTTCTCCCGAAATTATATTAACTACGCGCAAGCTGCTGACGTCGTCGTTACAGTGAATTCAGTAATCCACTAGGTTTAACACTTGGAATGTTCAAGTTTATGTGACAGCTAGCGAAATTTAAGAAAACGATCCGTTCATAATTATTTTGACTTTGTTTTCATTCCTGTTAATAATTTTATTCTATATTGAGTGAACTGACTATATATTATCTGTTGTGCTACCTTGATGTCAAATAAAATTATTTGAATCTTTATGTGATCAAAATCCTAGAGTGTAATATTATTATATTCAATATTTATTATTATTTTAATTACTAAAAAGTGCAAAGTAATTTGTTTATTTTGTAGGCACTTAAAACAATAATTATACTAGGACAATTTTTACGATTCCCAATAGTTCATTATTTCGAGAATAACCGTTACGCTGGGGAAATATACAAAAATTTTTCTGTAGAATTACCCTAATTTTAAATCGATTTAGTTATCTCGTTATTTGATGGTGATAGTGATATAAATTGACGTTGTATAAACACGTATTCGCTAATACTAATATCTAGACTACTAGAGATGATAAAGTTTTGGTGTTTCGCGTGTTTGTTCTATGACAATTTTGTCAGGGCTATTGAGTTCGTTGTTTTTTTTCTCGACCTATTCCAATGTTGAAGAAAGCAAAACTGTGTAACAAACAGAGAAATTTTACGAGAGAGCAGCATAAGGTTATTGTAGTAAAATAAATCAGAGATGTTCAATTAACTTCAACCAAGGTATGCAGTATTAAATCCACGTTTGATTAAAATATATGATAAGGGATCAGAATTTCT
Source organism: Clitarchus hookeri (assembly GCA_002778355.1). Classification (NCBI taxonomy): domain Eukaryota; kingdom Metazoa; phylum Arthropoda; class Insecta; order Phasmatodea; family Phasmatidae; genus Clitarchus; species Clitarchus hookeri. The sequence goes on along the minus strand of NQII01000244.1, from coordinate 1,050,708 downwards.
TGAGAGAAGTAATATTTTGCTTGAATAATGGGTATTTTGTTCACTTATAATCAACACGGTAACTATATAATTCTTTTGTTGTTAAATTACCAGTTTTGGAAGCCCCACATAGAATCTATTACTCTGGTCCATTTTGTATATTTTCGCCGCATGTAAAACTAATATAACTACTTGCCCACTTAAGTTACTTTAATACTCCGTCGTACTAGTGTCAATGTAAGTTAATTATGAACGTATAATAGCATTTTATTAATATGTTTTTAAAAAACGGTTTGCGCATAAAACAAACGGGAAGTAAGTTGCGTAAATTGAGTATCAACAAATTTCAAAGTCAACGTTTTTAAAACGACATTACGATTATTTTTCCTAAACTGAATATGAGGTAGAGTATGTGTGCCAGCTGCGCAGTAAACTCATCCGTGTTCCAAAATTGAATGGCGGTTTTTCTACTAAAACTGCAGAAACCAGGTGACCTCCAAAAATGGTTTGCACAAAGTCTACTTAACAATGTAATAACCTCTTTCAATTTGCGGTTTCAAGTGTTGCAAACAATAAATTCTACGATGCGTGTATGGAACTTTATTCCATACAACACTTTTTCCGTCGTCACAACGTAAAGAAACGGTGCCTCGCCGTTTAAATACGTGATTTTGAGAGATCTTACAGCGATTCGGGTGCTAATATCGAGAACGTACGCAGAATACAACAATCGGTTTATAGGATGCACATGGTAAAGTGGACACTTTTGAAATCAACATTGGAAAAATTTAACTGCTTTTATCTGCGTGCATATTTGTAAAAACAGAAATGGTTTCTTTTGCTTTAGGAATTGACTGTTTATATATATATATATTAATGATTCTAATAATGGCACAGCTTCTCTTGGCTGACGCATGAACAAAGTGATCACGCCCACTGAATTGTTCATTTAACAAATAGTGGAAGAATACCCGTTGTGCTTACAAGTGGATCTTTGGCAGGGTGTTCTAAATTGATAGTTTACCATAAGCAGCCTATATCTAAGTAGTGGTGCAAAAGAGGTTGCCGTTAACAAAAAATTGTCGTCCATCCTTCTTACTGGGGCCGCGGTGGTGTAGTGGTTAGACTACTCTCCTCTCATCTAGACTAATAAGGTTCGATTCCCGGCGAGGTCACTCCTAGGTGATGCCACTGGTTTTGTCGGGGATCTCCCGTTTCCCCCCGCCCTTGCATTCCGGCGTTGCTCCATTCTCACCTCATTTCACCCTAATCGGCTCTCAAGTCCTCGTTGTTAAGATCCATCAAAATCTCTCAACTGAAACCTCCACGGGGGCTGGAGAAAGCATAATACCCTGTCACAATCAAATTTTACCGTCTAACTGCTTCCAGTAAGTTTGGTCAAACGAAATTAAAGGTTTTGACGTCACTGAAATGGCATTATCGCCGCCACGTTTGTCTGGTGAAGTAGGATGGCTTTATTTTACTTCAAGCTTTTGAACAATAGGACGGATTCTGAAATTTATTTTGTGTTTGACATTTTTAGCCAATCAGAATCGTGCATGATGTAACTGGCCGTTTCCGACATCACGAAAATTTAAAATGGCGAACAAATAACGGAAACAAAATAAGGTACTGGAGATAATGTATTCACACTGAAGAGCCAAAAAAACTAGTATAGGCGTGCGTATGCAAATAACAGAGGCATGGAACCAATCATAGTAACGCAATGCGGTCGGCAGCTAGATCGGTTACTGCTGCTACAATGGCAGGTTATCAAGATTTAAGTGAGTTTGAACGTGGTGTTATAGTTGGCGCACGAGAGATGGGAAATATCATCTCCGAGGTACCGATAACATTTGGATTTTCGCGTACGACCATTTCACGAGCGTACCGTGAATATCGGGAATCCGGTAAAACATACCATCATCGACATCGCTGCGGCCGGAAAAAAATCTTGAATGAACGGGACAAACGACGACTGACGAGAATTATTAAACGTGACAGACGTGCAACCCTTTCTCAAATTGGCGCAGATTTCAATGCCTCCTGCATACCTTCAGATATTAGGCGAGTCCATGCCACGTCGTCTTGCGGCACTTCTGCGAGCTCGGGNACACGATAGCCGGCAGGTGTACCAGATGTTTTGGCTCTTCAGTATATAAAGAAGCTCTCTGAACGTGAATCCTATTAAGAACTCGGAGTCATTAAATATTAATGTGAAGAAAATATTTCCTACGTAAAAAAATTATATTAAATGAAGAAGTGAAAATAAATCCTGTAGTGCACTGCAAGGAAACACTTCACAAGTAACTCACTTTTTTTTTCTTTAAAATAAAAAAATTGAGAGTGTGACACATTTTCAAATATATCGAATATTATTTTATCCTATTTGCGTATGGAAAAATTCTATGGTCGTATTTCGTTTTCAAATTTTACTGTAAAAGCGTTTCTCAAACTGTGGTACACAACTAAACTCGTTAAAATCAAGGTTTCATGTTGGTAATTCATGCTTATGAGTTTTTAAATAATTATTCCTACATTTTGCTACTTGAATGTAAGATATGTGGACAAATTGGTCCATGTTAGGTTAACGGTCTACAGCTGGTGGTCCGTGGTACAGGGAAATTAGTGAACCGCTGGCGTAGACTAAAGATTGGGTGGAATGGTTTTTNCTACAGCTGGTGGTCCGTGGTACAGGGAAATTAGTGAACCGCTGGCGTAGACTAAAGATTGGGTGGAATGGTTTTTATTTCCTGTGCTGTTTTCAAATTTTTACTCACCCGTCGTCAATACGTCTGCCAAAGTCACGTGGTTAACAAAGACAANTTTCCTGTGCTGTTTTCAAATTTTTACTCACCCGTCGTCAATACGTCTGCCAAAGTCACGTGGTTAACAAAGACAAACGTGTCCGTTTATGTTCGAATTTTCAACAGGCCCACTTAATTGTATGATTAAAATACTTCAACTAACTTCAGTATATTTCAGTTACATTGAAACTAGGTTAGAGAAAGCATTCAAACATCATAACGCTCTTGCTAAAGTTAACCGTGTTCTAACTTAAAAACCTTTCCACCTTGTTTTAATTGCGCTGTTGGCAGTAAATCAGTACAACGTTGGAACGTGAAAGCTTCTACTACGCAGCTCGCATGCACACAATACCCAATTCTTCTCTCTACGGGAGAAACTGTTTTTGCCTCCTTCGACGTAATTTTTCGTCTCTCTCTTAATTACCGCTCTCTCTCGCGTTCAAGCGTACTCGCTCTATCAGGTGGCCATAACTAGACAGAAAGTTTGCTAAAACGTTTAAGCGCGCGGTAAATTTTCCACCTCGGATTATTTTCACATATCTTCATAACCAACCTTTATGACGTTAAATAAATAGTGAAGGGTTGACATGAAATACACGACCACTTAGAAATTTATTTGAAATTAGTAAGGTTTCATTTATGTCCCTTTTTTTCCATACAAGACAGAAATTATTAAACCATTTGGCCACATTTGAAGGCGATTACATATGTGAAAATAATTATGTAAGGAAAATAATGTGGATTTTGAAATAACTGACAAGATGTTCCTGCACTTTTCCAAGCTTGGTTTTTTTTAATGTTGACACTGATGATGAAGTCACGGAGGGATACACGTAGTTCTAACATGGCGGGGATACTTCCCCTTGAAGGATCCAGAAGCTCTCCCTGAGGCGTGGAAACACTCTTTATAAGATACATGCTTTGCACACTACCTGCATCTGTTCCCTGCGTTTGAGGCCGAGAGGCGCTGGGGCGATAAGGGCGACGCTGTCGAGGGCTTCAAGTGCTCCGTAGTCGTTACGCGCAAGGCTCGTAACTGGCGTGCGTCATTATCGTAGCGCTGCGCGTGCCTGTGGCGCTGTGGGCGGTGACTCAGGAAACTATACAGCGAGTTTCAACACAGGGCCGTCGAATACTGTTACGTTTGTCTGTCCCGAAGGTTTTGATCCCACAGAGCTTTGAAAGATTAAAAAAACTGTATTTAGCTACATTGGAGTTCTCCGAGATGGTGTTTCCGATATGCATGTAGTCTTGTATGTTATCGATATACCTCTGTTGAAGTGTTTTCTTTTCCTGCTGCAACAAATCGGGCGCACGTTTAATAGTTTAACAGCAAAACAAAACAGATTTTCATGACACTTGCAACACAGGAATGCAACAGGTTTACGGGTCCTCGCGAGCAATGGTACATGTTTTACAGCAGTTTGTGTATTCCCAATGACTACTGCCAAAAGGAAGTCCTCTAATAACATTCCAGTAACACGTAATGTGGAGAATGCGCTGGGTCCACGTGTGTTATGGAATGTTACTTCTGTGTTAGCAATTTTATTTATTTTTGTGAGCCATTATTGGTACCTTAAAAGGCATATATCGTAAGGCCTGTACCTTTTTATATTCGGTGTATTAAATTTCCAAATTCCATAAGTAATCTTACTCGATGGTCGTGCAAAATGCTTTCTTTGATTGTATGTTATTACTCAGTGTTCGGTTAATGGATGTTAAAATCAAGTGAAATTTAGTGTGGTCAAAGAATTTGTTCGGGGTTGTTTTCCTTTTGTCACAAAGAGATATATACTTCTGATTGTATACAATATTTTCTACCTAACAACCTTATATGAACACGTTATGCTTAATAAGTTTTAGCCGAATTGACTTCTAAAATAAGAGGTTCCCTCTTTTATTTTCTAAAAGATATTGTTTTGAACGATTATTCGAGTTTATGCTTTCATTTCCAACTGTTTAAATTAAAATAATTAATGTTACTGAACCATTTTATTTCAAATGATATATTTGCGAGGGTAGTGGTAGTTTTTGAAATTCGTATCATCACTATAATTATGAAGAATAAGGTTAAACATACTTTAGTTTGAATAGGTGTTTTCTTACCACACATTCCTTCTTTTTAACAAAGTATGCCGCATTGAAATGTATGTTTTTTACAGCGCAGCAAATAGCTCGACAAAAACCTTTTGCTCTCAAATTTGGCACACACCGTTATCAACCATTGGTATTTTTTTGTTTTTCCCATTGCTGCTTTCAAAATCTTATACACTTCAAAAAAATTGTTGATTCCCGTCTCAAGCTTTGTTAAATATTTGAAATTTTCCTTGTTATTAAACTAATCGTGGCTTAAATCCAGTCTATAAAACAACTTTTCAATTATTACTAGAATAATTTCATTGAAATGAATTATTGTATATATTCTATAAATTTTGTATTCATGTACTTATGTACAGACTCCATTAACTAACACAGAAAATGTTACAAGCTTCCATACACTAAGCGAGACTTGAAACCAGAATCTCGTAATGAAAAAAGTAATGTCATATAAGTTTGTTTTAATTGACCTAGCTGCTACTGTAGTTGTAAGTCTTCGGATAAAAATAAACCGATGCCCTCAGTTTAAACATGGAGTGGTTCAAATACGTTTTTGAAAATAAAAATATATTTATATTACACTAACTTAGCAACAACTCTCAAACTTCAAGGATAAGCCATTATCGGAAGTAATATTTCATTGGTATAAATATTTGAAACATTTTTCATCTGCTACATTACGATATATGCTCCATGACTGAAACCATACTAGTATTGGCAGGAGCTTATGCTNAAACATTTTTCATCTGCTACATTACGATATATGCTCCATGACTGAAACCATACTAGTATTGGCAGGAGCTTATGCTGAGTATTTAAAAACCATTAAGAAGCATAGAAGTTAAAATATTGCATTTGCAGAATGCAGTGGGTAAAATAAGTTTATCATAAAATAGAATTACAGAATACACAAAAAAACTGCTGCGAGAGTTATAATTTATTAAAATTGCTCCTTTAAATTAGTGAAAATGCTTTCCCTCATACGCCTGCAGGAAAGAGAAACCCTCCGCGATTCCAGTAAGCTGTTTCAATTTAACGATTCTAATTGGGGCTTAGAAGGGCTCCAAAATTTGTTTGAGTTGGTACGTTAATACGCTCGAAATGGACCGATAATTATTTTATAAGAGAACGCCATTGAAGACGAAAGCTTGCACCAACACTGGCGTGGGGTATTTCATGATAATCACCCTCGTGAGTATAACAGCTNGCCATTGAAGACGAAAGCTTGCACCAACACTGGCGTGGGGTATTTCATGATAATCACCCTCGTGAGTATAACAGCTTTTCCGACCTATGCAAGGTAAACAAGTTATTACGGATGTAAACGTGTCGTTCCTAATTGCCTTCCATTACATGTGTGGCCAGTTTTTGAAAGACGTAAATGAACCGTACTAGGCTCCTGCATATTTGGGCTCAACAGCTCCATTTTTAAAAAAGCCATACTCGAGGACACTAAACTACATTAGTTATTAGTCTCTCTTTCTCCTTCTCCTTCTTTTCTGGCTTGTAACATGTTCTTCTATATCATAGACGCTTCTTATTACTTGTCCAGTAAGGTACGAAAAGCTTCATAAATAATAGTTTTGTAAAAATAACGGAAAAGAAGTTTTAATAAGGTGTAAAGGAAGAGAGATTTTTGCATGGATACAGTTGTGGATGCAGAAAATAATAACAATAATATTTAACTAGCAGAATAAATGCCTTGCAAAGTCCAAATATTTTGCAGGACGAAATTACATTAATAATTACAACATATTTTAAGTCGACTCATTGAATGATGCACATACTGGTAATTAGTTGTTAGAAATAAATTGAGCGGGACAAATGTGTAAACAGCGCAATTTAATAAACTCCGAAATACACAGTTTTAGCAGAAGTGGAGAACGGTTATAACGAGCTAGCTTCACTTGGTGTGCTTACGGTTTTCCATGTGGTAATTGCGCTGTTTTATTTCAGATAAATGAAGAAAAATACGTGAGCCAAGTCTGTGCGAAAAAGCGATTTTTTATTAACTCTTCTACATACTAATTGCTTAAAAAAAGTTAATTCGAAATATTTTTGTTTGTGCATCGTTAGTAGACGGACACGAATACTGTTACAAGAAAAAATTATTCTGCAACTNATTCGAAATATTTTTGTTTGTGCATCGTTAGTAGACGGACACGAATACTGTTACAAGAAAAAATTATTCTGCAACTGAATATATACAGATAATTATAAGTAAATTTTAAATATGTTCTTAGGATGATTTTTTCAATGGGGGTGAGTAACTGAATGATAAATTATAACGGATGTACTTNAATTTTAAATATGTTCTTAGGATGATTTTTTCAATGGGGGTGAGTAACTGAATGATAAATTATAACGGATGTACTTTATTGATAAGTTTGCCAAAAGTATTCCCTTTTCTTTGTCATAGTAAATCTCCTGTTATCTTATACTTTGCCTTCAATGTGTATTTTAGAATTACTTGCATGTTCAGGCCATCGACGCTTTACTGAGGACATTTGAAGTCAACCTTTGAAAACAGTTCCTGTCCACAACCGCATGTATTCGGCATGCTCCCTGTTGAGTGTCATAGGTGCACGAGAACTACTTAGATGTATTTGCTTCGGATATAGACCCGTACACTGCGTTGAAATTTGTAAGTACTGGAAACGTTTTCTTTAGTTTCTTTTACTTTATGCACACAAAAGCTAAGATAGGCATTTTAGCAAAATTAGACTCATNGGAAACGTTTTCTTTAGTTTCTTTTACTTTATGCACACAAAAGCTAAGATAGGCATTTTAGCAAAATTAGACTCATAAATTAAATGTGTATGTATACACACAAATACGCACGCGCGCGCACACCCACACACAAAAAATCAGAAACAAAATTTNAAATTAAATGTGTATGTATACACACAAATACGCACGCGCGCGCACACCCACACACAAAAAATCAGAAACAAAATTTTGCCATAGTTTGTGCGAAGTTAATAAGCAAACCATTTGTTGCAAAAATTGAACCAATATTTGAATGAAAGCAAACTATAAAACACAATAAATACGACGACTAGAACTTTATACAACAGGCAGAAAAACGAGATGCAAGAACATAGTTGGCAATTCATTAAATAAAAATACCGTAATCAAAAGCGCTTACAGTAAACTATGGCAACACAAAAGAAAAAATTCCACAAATTCCACAGTTTCTCTCGAAAGGCACATGGTGATTGAGCCTATAACAGTGTTTATTTTATATTCAGTGCAATGTTACAAAATTAGCAGAAAAATAGATTTTCAGCAGGTTATTTAATATGTTCAACTAACAGCAAACAGTCCCAACATGTAGGCCTATATGCTGTTCTCGCTGTTCTTTCATTTGATTACTCGTTTTGTAATATTTGACACGCTTGATTTGGAAGTACTGATTCAGTTATTTTCTGCGGAGTAACATTGCTTACATATATGTTCATGACAGCTTAACTTGCCTTGCTTTAAGTGTAAGAGATATTTTTTAATGTTGTTCTTTTTTAATGCGGCAACTTAATAATTCCACCGTAGTGTACCACTATACTAATAATTTTATTTAATTACACTCGTCCTTATAAAACATGCATTTTCTGTGGCAAAATCATATGGTTTTCAATTTTAATAGTTCCAAATAGGTACCAAAAGGCATTCGTTCGTATTACGCGATATATTTTAACTTTTAATCTCACAGCAGAATTAATTTTAATGTTAGCAACAATTTATCGTAATTAATGCCCCCTTTCATTTATAATTCAATGCATTGTGGTAGTATGATGAAGTTCCTTCTGGGCCAATGTATTTTAAATTGGTGTTGTGTGGCTGTGACTGTGGCTGACGGTCTTTGACTCGACTCGGATGAGCTCGGCAATATCCGGCTAGACTCAAGGGATGCTCGGAAGCCGACGACTCGGGTTTGTCGAATGTACCCGAAGGTGCTCGTCAGTTATGCTCACAAATTCATCAGGCATTTTTTTTATTATTGTAGCCATATTGGTGTCAAAGGCACAGGATATGTAAAATCGTGAATCTGTATTTATTATCCGATTTTTAAAAGTTATTTTTAGTTATAAATAATTTTTTATATATTAAGCCAAAATTATACTTAGGGTATTGCGGAAACATGCCAAAGACTCTCTCACCAATTACTACATTTCCAGTCCCCTCTCTTGAAGACCGATTAATACACAGTGTCAGAATCTGCAAATCATTCACTACCTCGACTGTTTCGTAGGTATAAGTATGCTACTCAGATTTGATTAAATGTATATATGACCAAACCATGCCCATCATAATAATAGCGACCACATGCACGAGTGTGTTATAATCATTGTATGGATCAGCATATATCAATACTTTTATAGGCTAATTGGTGTTCTTTTAAATGCCAATACTGCCAGGCCCTGGAGACTTGGAATGTACGAGGGTGATAAGCAGTCTTAAATGTCGTGCTGTTATTGACCATCAAGCTGTCAATCGTCCAATCATCGATATTTGGATCTTTCCATTAACCTTTACAGTCTTTCAATCAATCTTTCACAATATTTAATCTATTTTTCGGAATCTTTCCATCAAACTTTCACAATCTTCCCATCAATCTGGTACACAATCGCTCCACATGCTTTACATGATCCACAATCTTGCAGTTTCGCAGTCTTTCCAACACTCTTTTAATCTTCAATTCGAACTTTAGCAATCTTTCCATCAATCATTTGGAATATTTTCATTGATCTTTCGCAATATTTCAATCAATCTTTCACAATCTTTAGCAATTGTTCCATCAATAACCAATCCATATTGAAACCACGGGTCTGTCTCTACCGACACATATTTAAAGCCAGTTTTACAATCTGTCTCCGAAATTTGTACATGTCGCCAGAGTTTATGTTTTGTATGCAGTAAATTATCAAAAAAAAATTATATACTTAAGTCTTTATTATCATTCTATATGCAGATCTTTCCTTTAAAAATTAAGTACTCATTACACCACTTCAGAGTTGTGAGGGATAAAAGGATACGACACACCGGAAATTAACAAAAAACAATTATTTTGTAATAATAATTTTTTATTATTATTTTGTAATTACAATTTTAGAAATAAAACAGTTCATTACATCATGCGATATATCCCTGTTCCTTCACTTTACTAATGATTGAAGATATTTCAACAATGCATGAAAATTACTCAGGTTTTTGAAGTCAAATATCTGAGTCTATCAACAAGTTTATTCGGATCTTCGGGAAATAGGTAGCTAGTATTCTCGGCATCTTCTGCCTTCTTCATGTCACGTGTTGCAGCAAATGTGTTGGAGGGGTGTGTTAGTGAATCCAGAAAATCACCATCATCTTCTTCATCTCTATCACTGTCTTCATTTTCATCCTAACTATCTTCGTGATCATCTTCACCTCCAGTTTTGTATTCCATATTAAATTTGCTTTTTCTTGTAACAGGAGTTGTATGCTCATCAATATTTAGATCCTACGGACGTTTATTTTGAAGTTCGTCGACTTCACGCGAATGCCTTGCAAGGGTACGATCCACACATAACGACTATATCATGCCTCATAGGTCCCTCATTCCATCATTAGCATTAACTATTCTGTCACAATCATCTGTGAAATCAACACCCCCGATGTAGCAGGGGGTATGGATGGCATCACCTTTGTGGCTCTCAAAAGACGAACAGTTACAGTTCTTGATGTGAATCTTCAATGTGTCACCTTGCATAAACTGTGTGTGGCCATTGTCGTAATTCTTCCTATTGCGAAAAGTACTCTTAGTCGAGGTGATTCTTTCATGTCGACAAGCATTTTTACCGCAGGTAAAAACTCGATCGCAGAATCGACACAGTCGGCAATCAGACAGAGATGATGCCGGTCGTGGCTCCAATTTCGATGAGGTCACAGGCAGACCTTCGTATTCAAAATTAATATTTACTGTATAGCGATAGAATGCTTCCAAATCGATGTTAACTTCTCGACACCTCAATATCAACTAAGGTATGAACATGCATCATTGCTCTATATATTTTCTCCCATCACTCGGAAAAATTGCCAGATTGTTTCTAAGAACAAGAGAAAATAATTTTTTTTTATGATTTCAGGCTTTGAAATCAGGGCCCTAAACCATGCATTACATTTGTAAATGGCTTAAGACTTTTTATCAGTTGACCGTGAATATTAAACAGTGGAAAGTTAATGTACGAACATAGCTAACAAAAGGCTTAAAAAACTCGGGTCGTTTGTCGAATTGCGAACCACCTATCTTAGCCTGATTCCCATATCCGATACCTAAAACCGTCATTTCGTCTTTATTATGAGTTCCGAAAACAGTCTCGAAAATTTTTCTGAGTCCTAAAGTGACTTAATAATTGTTTTATAGTTTCGGGTCTCAAGCTCAGGTCCCTACGCTGTACCTTACCTTTGGAGATGGCTTAAATCCTTATGTAAGGTGCGCAAGAATACTAAACAGTCTGAAACTAATGTACAAACATCGTTTAAAAGGCTTCAAAAGCTCGGGTCATCAATCGATTTGCAATCCTATTAACTCATTCTGATTCCTATCTCCGATAGCTAAAACTTCCTTTTAGCCTGTATTATAAATTACTACAATATTCACCGAACAATGGGAAAAATTACTAAATTTTTTTAAGTCCGACAGAAAATTAATATTTATATTATAATTTTAGGTTTTGAACTTAGGTCCCTACACCATACTTATAATTTTGAGACTGCAGAAATGTTTATTTCAAGTACCTATAAGCATGTAAACAGACTGAAAATCACCTACAAATTTCGTTAAAACTGAACCAAAACTCGGGTCGGTATTAGAACTGTGAACCCTTTATCTCACTATAACACTTGTATTCTTATTTAAAAAATCGTCTAACAATCTAAATTATAAGTTTTAAACACCATGTACTTATATGGGATCTATTCCAGCATTTTTTTTACTAAATTGTCACATAGGTGGTTCTTACATGCACTTTCTCCTCTTCTGGTCTTGTCCGTACTCCTGTTCTGTGCCATTTAAACCTCGTTCTCAAGGATTTTTCCTATTCTCATGTAAAAACATGTCCTCCTTACCATTTTGAATAAACGCATCCCTGATGCTGTTAAAGCTTACATGAGCTATTCAAGAATTGATCACTGAAAATTTTCATGGATTGGGGATGCTTGCTAAGGGGCTTTCAGAGAACATGCTTGACCATCATTCTCCATTCCCCCCTTACAACCCAACGAGGTGGTGACTATTTCCAATTCGTTATTGTCTGTGTCATACGTCCTTTGCACTGTGTTCTCAGCAGCGTACTACCATATACCATGTGAAGGGATTTGTGTTATTCAAGTACCTTCGGCCATAGATCTTTTGGCCTCCCTCTTGCAACATTCTAAATAAAATTCTTCACCTCTTCTCTCATGTATCAATTTCATGAGGTTCATGAGTTCTTCAATGTTCCTTGCGACATTGTTTGGTGCAAGTATCATCCGGTCTTTATATTCAGGATACAGAAATATCACACGTTGACCACCTTCCATGTTCCGTATCAAAGTAGTCATTGCTGCTGAATACAGAGTCATATCTTCGAGCTTCACCACTCTTAACTTGAGCTCAAACTCTGAACTATTACCTGTGATATCTGAGGTACCACACAGATGCAACATACATAATAATGGCCTGGAAAATTGCCTTGTAAATCATCACCATGGTACCGAAGTGCGACCCCAGTACACCGGTACAGCAGCTCTCATCCTAGAGAAAAGCACCACATCTTTACTACATACATATCTTATATCGTTCATGAATGTCAGTCCACTGTCCAGCATGACTCCCAGGTATCCAGATACAAATCCCAGGGGTATCCTGTAGAATCTCACTATTGGCCATCTTCTGCTCAGGTCTCTTTCTAGCATCATACAAACAGTCTTCTCGATGGAGCAATGCATTTTGTGGACACCAACATTGCTGAATACTGCCCATGAGAGATTCTGCCTTCTCTTCCAGATGTTTCCTTGTATTGGCTAGTACTAATATAAAGCCATTATCGGCGTATCTGTAAATGCAGCAACCATCGAAAAATTCTTGCTCCAGAAGACCATCAAAGACTAAATTCCAGTGAAGAGGACCCAGTACTGACCCTTGCCGAAATCATTTATTAAGAGTCTTCTCTTCCATGTATTCTGTGAGATACACGCAGGTTCGATCCCTGAGATAGTCCCCCAACACCTTGTACAGATAATCTGAGCAATCTTGCCTCTTTAGCTACCACAGATTCTCCGGCCATCATGCAATGTAAAATGCACCTGCTATGTCGAGTAATAACCCCATGGAATACCCACAGTCTGTTGTTCTGACTTTTGAGACCATGTCTAGCACAGCTAACTATGTGCTCTTGCCTCTGTGGAAACCATATTGCTTGTTGCTGGTGCCACCCATGCTGTGCAGATACTGCATCAGCCACTTGTTCAATAACTTCTCATATACTTTACCCAACACTGGTGAGAGCATCAGGGGTCTGTACGACTTTATATTTTTGGGATCCTTCCCAGATCCTTTGTACATGATCCTAAAAATGCCATGCTTCCATATTTTAGGGAGCTTCCCTTGCATTTGCAGGTCATTTTATGTATTCAGTAAGATGGTCCTTAACCTGGCATTCAATATATTCGTAATCTCTGCTGTGATGTTGTCGAATCCAGGCGCCTTTTTCATCTTGAGTTCCTTTATTATTATGTCGAGTTCCTGGCCAGAGAATTCTGCAGAATCCATAGTGTTGGGTGGAGTTCGCATGCTCCACCTCCTACACTGGTGTTCCTCTGTCTTACTTTCTGCTGTATCATCTGGCAGTAGGACTGACATCATGACCATCACAGCGACAGAGATGTTGCCCGTATGACCACTGGCTGTTGCCACACTCCTCAATTGAGTTATATTTTTCATTTTACTGGAAGACCACTCGATACACCAGCCCCCAGGGGTCTTCATTGCCATGTTCTTCCATTATTTTCTGCCAATATTCTGCCTTCTTTCTCATGACATAACTGAAGTACTTCTTCCTCTTCTCCCTGTGCACCTCTGCCAGGCGCTGTCTCTCTTTAAGTCCTCTTTCTCTCTTAAGTATTTGTTTGAGTGGATGTCAACGTATCCTGGTGTTTTCCATCTCGTCACCCCACTATCTGTTAGTGGGAGTTTGAGGCGTGACATTTAGCGCCTGGTCGCAGGTATACTGTATTGCCGCTGTGATCTTTTCAGCTCTCTCCCGAGGACCTTCAATGCTGCTTAGTATCTCAGCTTCTTCCAGGAAAAAAATGTTGAACCTTTTTCAATTCAATCAGCTGAAGGTCAAGAGCACAAACCACAAAATATTTATCGCGGGGCCACGTGTGGCTGCAAGCCTGTGTAAGCTGATCTTCGTGTTCGCCGCCCGCTCTAGGGCTACATGCGTGACCTTCACACATATCCGCTCTCGCAAGGGATGCGAAGCAGAGAGTGCGTAACTATATTTACTACTACAAATTCTACTCCTGATTTAATTAGTAGGCAATTTTGCGCATCGGCGACACCTTTCCATAAACATTGACACTCGGTTTCACATATTTTGTAGGAAGTATTCATTTTTGTCTCATCATTTCGGTTTCACATTAATTATTGACAATGCTTGATTATAAAAAAATTAAATTTTACGAGTTGATAAGTATTTTTGTTATTAATTTTCACTGTGTGTTATTTGCTCATTGCAAAAAGTCAGGAATGTATTTAAATGTTATCAATATATTCCTGCTATTTTACAACCAGCAAATAATGCAGAAGGAAAATTAAAAACAAAAGTTTTAAACAACTCATAATCGAAAAATTTCAATAATTTCTCTGAAACTGTTAGTTATGACACAAAAACCAAGAATTTCGTTACGAAAGGTCGATCCTTAATATGAACACTCCTGCTGAGGGCAGTTCGCAGAGCAGGGCGGACACCCACTCACACGTATATATCTATCATCATAGCAGGGTCATAACCAAAGTATGTCTCGAGGTAACGAGTAACACGAGAGGCGAGTTGTATACGAGCACGAGTAGGACAACACGCCTACGGCGAACAGGTCGTTAGCGCAGCATCATCGTCGCGCGGAGGGCGATATGTTTGCCAGGGGTCGTCCACGCGAGCAAACATAGTCTAATTAACCCCCACCCCCACTTCCCTNAGCCCCACCCCCACCCTCCACACCGTCACCGGGAGCCTGTTGACAATGGAGTATTGTTACTCTTTGCGGGGAGCCACCAGACATCCCCATCTTAGGGGTGAGGTGGGCGTTATTACACTGCTCTCGCTACCTGTGCGGGGGCGTGGGAGGGAAGCTTTTTGTTGACATATCATTAGCCCCCGCGTTGATTGCTCCGTCGTCTCGCATGGGGCTATTTCGCATCGCAGCGGGGGTAGCGATTGATTCGATCGCCGGGACACCGTCCTGGCGCCTCCGTTTCACCCCCGGCGGGGTCGGACTGGATGCTGAAACTCCGCTTTCCATCGCGTCGATGGATCACAGCTCGTTTTCCGCCAGGATGAGCTGGGCTGAGTTATTCGGGCATCTCTTAACAACGAGGTCTTAGAGTATCGCCGGAATGCAAGGAAGGGGGNGATGAGCTGGGCTGAGTTATTCGGGCATCTCTTAACAACGAGGTCTTAGAGTATCGCCGGAATGCAAGGAAGGGGGGAAATGGGAGAATCCCGAGAAAACACGCCAAATAGCGGCATCGTCCGGCACGACTCCCACTTGAGAAAATCNGGGGGGAAATGGGAGAATCCCGAGAAAACACGCCAAATAGCGGCATCGTCCGGCACGACTCCCACTTGAGAAAATCCGGGAGTGACCCGGCCGGGGATTGAACCCAGTTCACCTTGCTGGGATGCCAGCAGTCTACCCGCTCAGCCACCGTGGTACCTTTACGCTTAGCTGATGGGCTAGATGATGCTTTCTGGGAGCAAGCCTTATGCCGGTATGCATGGCGCATGAATGTTTACTCAACTGAAAACAAACATTGCCACGAATATAATTACAAATATAACATGCTATGTGTTCCAAAAAAATCACGGGCAACGTAAGCTACGCAATGTAAGACAAGGAACTGAACATTCGACGAGAGGTAACACATTTGGTTTGGCCTCTATGGGACTTCAAACTATTGCAGCCTTTTCCTACAGAGAGCGTGATGTTATAAACACGTCCACCAACCTAACAAGAGCAGGGTATCATGGATTGCCAAAGAGTATTACCAGCGTGCATCGGCGATGAAATAATCAGCGGACACGGTCATTAACGTATTGTTTGTGTGCTAAGTATTTCAGCCGTGTCGAGGATTCTTGCGATAAGATATTCTTCAGAAATTACTGGTGTCTCGTACATCGTATTCTTATTGGTTCCCCAAACAGAAGAGTCGAGGGTTGTAACCCCTGACAATCCATCGAGTTGGATATGCTGCATCCAGATGGCACTTCACATTTCTACTGAAGTGCGTTGGGTCTCCGTGTTGTTGCAGCCACATTACCTGTTGAACCCGCAGTGGCGTCACGTCAGTACTGCAAGCAAAACCTTCCTTAGGAAGTCATGGTATCGCAATCCGTCGCGTTGGTGGCTAATGGTTTGCTCATCTTTACGAACCCACAGACAACTTGTGCCCAACTTTGTCGCCCCATCGCAGACAAACCACACATTTCCCAGCGCAGGCACCCTCATGTAAAATTTCCAGTTCTTTGTCCAGTATCACACAACTACGCGTTGTCGGTGTTTTTTTAACACTAAGAACACCATGCCCGAGTGGAACTCAGAAGGCACTAAACAGTAAGGTTGCAAGGAAACATTTATATGATGCGTGCTGTACTTAAGTCAACACAACATTTGTTTCGTTTTCACAGCCAATACCTCTAGGCTATGTGTTCGGCTAGAGTTATATGAACCAATTATGACCTAGCGAGACTATTTGCGAATCATTTACTCACGGATAAAATCATTGATAATTGAGCTTTGCAGGTGCAGTAAAGACCAAAAATTACTTACACATGCGTCATGTACACAATTGTGTACACTGGGAATATTTGGATTAAAAATCTTTGTACCATATCAACAATAACTTTCATAAATAATTATAATAATATTTTTTATAATAACTGAAATGAACAATACAGTTTGCATCACCTGTTACTTATGAAAGGACGTTAAATTGGGAGACTATCAACTCGGCACTCCATTGACTGAGAGACAGCCAACGTATGACTTAGTTAATTTGAGTAATAGGGGGGAATATATTCTTAACCAATAGGATGATGATAAGTGGGAAAACAGAGAACAACAGAAATGATTTTCCTATTATTGTGAATATAAGTGAGAAAGTTATAGATTGTCTTGAATGCCATTAAATGTATACATACTGCAAAACGTTAACCTGTTAATGAGTCAAAGACTCGAAACTTCTGAATTATTGGAGCCGTAACTATTGGACTTATACTTANAAACGTTAACCTGTTAATGAGTCAAAGACTCGAAACTTCTGAATTATTGGAGCCGTAACTATTGGACTTATACTTAATCAGATATTTGTAAATCTATATATTCATTCAAAGGTTAAACATTGCAAAATATTTGAGTCACTTCCATTTTTGGCACGAAGGATTTCAGTCAGTATTTAAAATGAAATAAATAGACTAAACGTAGGTNATTCAGATATTTGTAAATCTATATATTCATTCAAAGGTTAAACATTGCAAAATTTTTGAGTCACTTCCATTTTTGGCACGAAGGATTTCAGTCAGTATTTAAAATGAAATAAATAGACTAAACGTAGGCATATGTCATTTGGTTGAGAATGTGCCTTTAACGTACAAGCATATAAATATATATGTAAGTATCATTATTGGACATTGTTACGTCTGGCAAGTTCGTCTGTAGAAACTGGTAAGTTAAAGACCTGCAGAAGTTTCTCCCCTGTGCAAGTGCATGGACGTGTCGAGATTTAAAACTTTGGGTATGCACAACTTTTTTAATGTGTGTTCAAATCCCGCTTCCGATCAAAATACATCAAAGTTTTTATTTATTTTTAGAAGGTATAAATTTACTCTCAAATTAACGGCAAGTTTCTTTGAGTTTACGGAAAGTTTTGTGAAATTTCAAAATTCTGTTAGTAAAAAACTTTCGAAATTTTAAAAAGATTTCGAATTTTTACCTTTAATTTACCGTTATTTAACGGAACATTTTTTAAAATATGGATGTCATTTTTTTATTTTATATTTTAGCCTCGGGTGTTTGCATATTACTTTAGACTAAACATGCTTCAGCTCTTAAAGTATAATGTTTTTCGATTGTGCAAGTGTTGATATTTTGTTAACAAGAAAGAAAAAACGGAAAAACAAAGTTTGCATGCATTCACGAGAATGCGATTGAGTGGAGAGATTTGAGGGGCTCTCGACGTGCAAGCCGATGAGAATGATTGAGGGGAGAATGGAGCGGCACCGGGCTGAAAGTGCGGGGGGAAACGGGAGATCACCGAGAAAACCGGCGGTTGCCGTCCGGCACGATTCCCACATGGGAAAATTCAGGAGTGACCAAGCCGGGCATTGAACCTGGTTCTCCTTGGTGGGAGGCGAGCACGCTAACCGCTCACCCACCGCGGCCCTTGAGGATGTGGTCCGGGTTACCAATTTTTCAAGACCTTCAACTTTATTTTATTTTTTCTATCAGGAGTGCGTAGAAATCGCGGAGACATTGTTGTGTGTTTTATTTCATTTTGTCTCGTTTTATTTTCGTTTTTATCGACAACGTTTAGGAGGTACACGAAAGCTTGAAACTTTTTTCGCTTTGCGCTGAGAACTGTCGAGAGGATTTGACAACTTGAGTTCCAGTTGCCCGCAGTAAAAGCGGGATACTGAAAAACTTTTTCCTGGTCAACATATATTCATTGTGGTACATTTCAGTGCTACTATATCCGAGGCAGTAATTTCAAACATTCCTGTGCGGTTAAAGGTATTTTCTGAAACGAATGTATCGTCGAAAAAAAAAAAAGTTGAGTACAGTATAGGAAGCCATTTCTTCGGCTTGCTTTCCGTGGAATTCGTAAACTTCCATTTCTTCCCTGCATTCCTCAAGGTTAATAAATTATCCCGAGCGACTCGCTTGCGTAACGGATTGCACTTTGGACTCGAACGTTGCTTCAGTCTATTCAGTTCTCTCTCACGTAAACTGTTTTCATTTTAAGGGTTCTCGTAATATTTATTATTTTTAATATTTTCTGGGAAGAATTCTATTCGTAGGAATAATATGCAGCATAGTCTCAAGAAAATAAAAAAGTTCGATAGTTTCCATAACAACAATAATATATTTACAAATCACAAGAACACAATGATATTTGACAAAACAAAGGTAATAAACCGAGTATTAGACCAAATTAATAAAAGAAGGATGCTGAAAGACATTACAGTGTTTTAATTCAACAGCGTATCAGTAGAAAAAATTTTATTTTGNTTAATAAAAGAAGGATGCTGAAAGACATTACAGTGTTTTAATTCAACAGCGTATCAGTAGAAAAAATTTTATTTTGTTGATAATTTAAGGAGTCGTTACAGATTAAACTATTCGAAGAAATTCCGTTATACTCAACAATTAAAAATAACTTGATTAAATGTTTAACAACACAGTGATTTTCACAAATTTTATGCTACAAATAAATCAAAATTTTCGANAAAATAACTTGATTAAATGTTTAACAACACAGTGATTTTCACAAATTTTATGCTACAAATAAATCAAAATTTTCGATTTGTGATTTACTAGGATTTATTTTCAAGCCATTTGCAATGCACAATTCTACGCCGTTCGACGGATCTGGATCAAATTTAGCACTGATGGCTCTGCTGTTGGGTCGGGAACTCCCAAAGTAGGGAAGTATATATCTCATTGCCTTCTCACACTCGGACAACGCCGGGTAGATATACTAGTTTCATATAAAAGTGCTGCACAGAAACCTAGCACACCACTTCACAAGGCACTCTACGCTAGAGTCAGTTAAATATATTTGATTAACAGTCAAGTTCAACTACTCCGATCAGTGAAAATGGTTCCACTTAGAATCAGTGTAAAACCACTGATTGTGTCAGTGAAACAATTCTGCTAATTGAATAAGTTTATTGCAGTTAATAAAACATATTTTAATTAAATTTAACCTAATAATTACTACAAATAAACGTATTTAGGATAATCAGTATTTGAAGATGTGCAATCTAACACATGTGAAAGTAAGTAAAAAAAAACCCCGTGGTGCTCGGTACTTGAACCTACATTTTCCTCTTTTCAAGCCCGCCACCTTTGCAACTAAAATTTTGTTTTTTAAGTTGACTTTATTGACATATTGACGGATACATTTGCCGTTGGACACAGCGCGTGTGACGTTGTGACAGTGTGTGTTGTTGACGTTTGACGAGCTCGAGTTACACCGACCTGATGACAAGTTCACAGTCGACGTGTGCGCGACATGAGAACATGGTAATCTGCCTCGGAGGAAGCTGGGCGCGAACTCCCGACCCTCCGACTGCAAGTCCGCCCCTCAGCCACGAGGGAGGAGCAGCCACCTAGTCGACGTGGTCCCGAAGAGGGGAACAAAGTTATATTAGGGATATTACGAAATATGTAACACTTAATGTTACGCAATTTCTTTTACATTTTATTTCATTTGGCAACACTATGTTTGTCGATACAAATATTACTTATTAAAACTCTAACTTCACCACATTTCTTGCAGTTTTAACATAGAGCGCAATGACGATAACGTAAAAAAGTAAAATGAAAGACTTACGTTCATGTTAAGTAGTAACATTTTGTTATAAAATACGAAACCTACATTTCAAAAAGTATATTTTATTGATTTTGTAAGTTTATGTGTTGTAATTAGATTAGCTTTGCCACGTTTCACTGAGCCATCAGTCAAGAAGTAAACCAATGGAAAACGGCGAATGAAATGGTTGTAGAATCAATGAANCCACGTTTCACTGAGCCATCAGTCAAGAAGTAAACCAATGGAAAACGGCGAATGAAATGGTTGTAGAATCAATGAAAAATATTACAGAATCGGTAAGTGAAGGAAAAAAAGGCTTTTTTTCCTCACTAATTCGTTAATAAAATTAATTGAAGGGACTGTTAAATGACACACGCGGGGTCAACTGATTTGAGCAGTGAAATTCTTACTAATTTAAGTTTTATAGTGTGTACAGACACACACTCGTCTGTGAAAACTGCATCTCGCTACGCGGGGACACTCATCACTATACGACTGCTCGTGCGAAAGGCTTCAACGTTCCGCCAATGGCGTGGGAATGCGCCAACCCCTCGCCAACCGCTCATTCCGAAAGACGCCTCATATTTTACGAGGTGCTCAAAATACCCGGAGTGGAGCGTACAGTTTCGGGTGGCTCTTAACATCAACGTCTTGATAGCCGATGAGGGTGATGCGAGGCGGAAATCTAAGAGCGCCAGAATACAGGCGGGGGAAACGGGAGTTCCCCGAGAAAACCCGCCCGACCAGCGGCATCGTCCGGCACGATTCCCATTTGTAAAAATCCAGGAGTAATCCCACCGTGAATGGAACGCGGTTTGTGGGAGGCGAGCTCTCTAACCGCTGTGAAACCGCGGCCCTATAAAACCCCGAAGATATGTGTGTTACAAATTTTATACTTGGATGCTGAAGAATCTTTTAGCGGGAAGTAATTCATATAATACATATATTTAAGTCGTAAAACTTCATGATAAAGTGAAGAGCTTGTCGTTTTTTTTACAACATTTCGATTCATATGAAGAAAACTATTTAAATAAAACCGAAACGTTATTTTCGAGCTAATTAAAATGTGTTTATTTTTTAAATACACTTTAAAAACATACGCACAGTTTTTTTTTTTGTTGTTTTTGATTTACGTTCTTTGCGCACCACACACACCCCAGCACGACGGAAAATATAAATAGATTAAAATTTTTGTCGGGCTGTCGGGGTTGCGGTTCTGTCTGACTGACGCCACAGNGCGGGAAGTAATTCATATAATACATATATTTAAGTCGTAAAACTTCATGATAAAGTGAAGAGCTTGTCGTTTTTTTGACAATATTTCGATTCATATGAAGAAAACTATTTAAATAAAACCGAAACGTTATTTTCGAGCTAATTAAAATGTGTTTATTTTTTAAATACACTTTAAAAACATACGCACAGTTTTTTTTTTTTTTTGTTGTTTTTGATTTACGTTCTTTGCGCACCACACACACCCCAGAACGACGGAAAATATAAATAGATTAAAATTTTTGTCGGGCTGTCGGGGTTGCGGTTCTGTCTGACTGACGCCACAGNCACGACGGAAAATATAAATAGATTAAAATTTTTGTCGGGCTGTCGGGGTTGCGGTTCTGTCTGACTGACGCCACAGTTACATTGCTTTTAAATTGGCTGTCATTCAGATTTCGTAATGTTCTGGGGGAGGATGGGAGTAAGTTGTGTCTTGTTCGTCGGGGTATTGTGAACCCAGCATAGATCTGGGAAGGATCTGGCTACAGCAGCCAAGTCTTGAAACGTCAAACGCGTGTCCCCATCTCCCACCCTGTCTTTACCGACTCGAGGGGTGGTTTTGCCAACACTGCACCCCTGCCCTACCTGGAATCCACCCCCGGGGAAGGGGGATGTTTGCACAGCTAATGGGTTGCCGCCCAGACCTGTTTCATATCGAATAATTGGGGCGATGGTTGGAATGGGGGTGTGTTTGGGGGCGATGCGGGGCAGGAAGGTGGTTGGTTTGGGGGTGGGGGTGAATGATTAGCATATCACCCCTCTCCCCGGGATTGTGCCGGGAGCCNGGGGTTAAGAGGGTTTGTGGGGGGAGGGGGGGAGTGGGTGTGTATTGCGACAACGCCCCACTCTTTCCACGCGCTCGGCGGGTACAGTCCGCACCCTGTGAAAGTGGGTCCCCCGTGTGTTCCACGTGGCTCTCATGAGGGCGATGCTCCCACAACCAAACTCCAGGCATTATACTCGTTAAAACGTTTCGGTCACAGTGTCTTACACGTTGTCCCACTCGTAACTTCTAAAACTGGTATTTATTGTCAGCTATTCTGAAGTCAATTTTGTGCTTTTTACTCTAAATTGTTATTGGCAATTTAGGCAAGTCGTCTGTCACCCAAGATTTGAAGATAAATTTGCATTAAAAATAAGACATGAAAGTGAAGATTTTCAAAGTTTGAAACCCCAATTTNCCCAAGATTTGAAGATAAATTTGCATTAAAAATAAGACATGAAAGTGAAGATTTTCAAAGTTTGAAACCCCAATTTGTTTTAGTTATTACGAGATTTCTGTTTTTGTTTTTAGGTTATTTTTAAACCATTCCTTGAGATAACAGTTTCTCGTCGTGGTCGATCAGTTGATTTTTATTCGATATAATATCTTAAAAACCTATTGAAAAACAAAAATAAAACTATGAGNCTCGTGGTCGATCAGTTGATTTTTATTCGATATAATATCTTAAAAACCTATTGAAAAACAAAAATAAAACTATGAGGTATTCTCACGAAGGTGACAATCCTATGAACCGTTTCACAGCAAATGAATTTACAATGTTTAAGACATATGGTTCTAACCATCTAGATTGTTAAAATAAGTACATAGAGCTGTCTGATGGGTTATTGGCGCTATATAAATATTGTCGACATGATTAGTAGTACAAACATGATTGTTCTTTTACTGTCTGTGATTGTATTCAGTACTCACGGTTGTAACAGCAGAGCACAGCGTTCCTGCCACAAAACAGACAGTACCTCCAACAGAACAGCTTCAATAATATTTAGATTCTTCCCACAGCAATCGGAGTTGTAATAATCTTAGAGGACGTTCTGTTGCCAGTAAGGAAGGAAGGAAGTAAGGAAGTAAGGAAGTAAGGAAGAAAGGAAGAAAGGAAGAAAGGNACGTTCTGTTGCCAGTAAGGAAGGAAGGAAGTAAGGAAGTAAGGAAGTAAGGAAGAAAGGAAGAAAGGAAGAAAGGGAGTAAGGAAGGAAGTAAGGAAGTAAGGAAGAAAGGAAGTAAGGAAGGAAGGAAGTAAGGAATGAAGTAAGGAAGTAAGGAAGAAAGGAAGTAAGGAAGAAAGGAAGTAAGGAAGAAAGGAAGTAAGGAAGAAAGGAAGTAAGGAAGTAAGGAAGAAAGGAAGTAAGGAAGGAAGGAAGGAAGGAAGTAAGGAAGTAAGGAAGTAACGAAGGAAGTAAGTAAGGTAGTAAGGGAGGAAGGAAGGAAGGAAGTAAGGAAGTAAGGAAGAAAGGAAGAAAGGAATAAAGGAAGTAAGGGAGAAAGGAAGAAAGGAAGTAAGGGAGAAAGGAAGAAAGGAAGTAAGGAAGGAAGTAAGGAAGAAAGAAAGTAAGGAAGTAAGGAAGAAAGGAAGAAAGGAAGAAAGGAAGTAAGGAAGAAAGGAAGTAAGGAAGAAAGGAAGTAAGGAAGGAAGGAAGTAAGGAAGGAAGTAAGGAAGTAAGGAAGTAAGGAAGTAAGGGAGGAAGAAAGCAAGGAAGAAAGGAAGTAAGGAAGTAAGTAAGGAAGGAAGGAAGTAAGGAAGTAAGGGAGGAAGGAAGGAAGGAAGATACCGGACAGTTCTGTAACAGGGTTCGAAGATAGCAGCAACAGAATATTCTGTTAGGTTATTACANGGTAGCAGCAACAGAATATTCGGTTAGGTTATTACAATCCTAGTTGTTATGGGAACAATCCAGATATTGATGAAGTTTTTCTGTTGGAGATACTATATGTAGGTCTCTGATGTGACAANGTTGTTATGGGAACAATCCAGATATTGATGAAGTTTTTCTGTTGGAGATACTATATGTAGGTCTCTGATGTGACAACCGCGTTTACAGCAGCAAAAGAATCAGGAATACAACAGACAATTCTGACGGTATTACTATTGGTGTTAATAATATTTATATGGTACTTATAACCCATCATATGTGTGTACCTATATTTTAACAGATTAGGTGGTTCCTACAGTGTCATCATCCGCACTGCGCTCAACAGAAAAGAGCATCCAATATGGCAAATATCTCACTTGGCGAGAAATTTATTTTGCTGAGACTTTATTCCACACGGTTAACAATAACGTCAAAACCAAACATGAATATTTGGTACGGACATACGACGAGGCGTTATACGAATATTTGTGCAGTTCGGGACAAAATAATCGGTTTCTTTTAACGCCTAATGTTATATATTTACTTATAACAAATTGTAAAGGATACGTCTTTCTCGCCATGTTAGATTGATTTATTTATGTAAATTTTACATTTCGCAAATCTTTACCACCAGTACTTGTGTCTGGTCTATCTTACTCTGCAATACAGAAATAACATATAAAGAACTGGAATGTAATAATTTTATTAAAAATGTAATTTATATTTTTAAATAACACTGTTGAGATTGATTTTAAATCACTAATGCCAAAAATAAACTCATTGCCTTTATCTGTGGCAAACTCTCTTCGACTTGCAAATATTTTATATTCTGATCCTCAAGCATGCCTAAATATACGTGTTTGGTTGTTTATTCATTATTGGATGTCAACACAACAATATAGCATTTTTAAAAATATAAATAAATAAAACCTCACNTATAGCATTTTTAAAAATATAAATAAATAAAACCTCACTCGCTTACATGTATCCGGTAATTTATTTCCAAAATTTATAATGCAATACTTCGACAAACATCTGTGGTAGCGCAAAGAAGAAAAAAATNACTCGCTTACATGTATCCGGTAATTTATTTCCAAAATTTATAATGCAATACTTCGACAAACATCTGTGGTAGCGCAATGAAGAAAAAAAAATCATATAATGTAAGTTAATTTTTGCAATTTTTTTGTATATATGTAGGCATCTTGAGTGTTCATAAATTTAGTTGCGCTAAGGATATCATAAAATGGATTTATTCAATAAATTTCCGATTCCCTTGTTTCATCTATTTAAATTATTTGGTTTCTTATTGCTGTATTCTCAACACAGCATAATTGTGATTCTGACATATAATTATAGATTATTGCGTCAAAATTTTTATTGATCATAATTTCTACGCCAGCAGTGGTGGTAAATATGGATTTTTCGTAAACATTAAGCTGAATATGAAACGTACTGTATAATAAAAATATCTGTTAACCCTTGCATGTAGCACATTCCATGCACTTAAGGAAATTCTGCGGAATACGCTTCACATTCCAGTATTGACCACGGAATGACAGAATAGGTAAAACTACAGATGTGAAATAATCTGGCGGTTCGGTTGATGTTGGCGTATCCATTCAGTGATTGGCCTCACGAGGTTCTAAAGCGGACCATGGGTCTCACTGGCTACTAGGTGTTGCGAAACGTTCCCCTATTGGCTGGGGTGCCAGCCTACAAATTACAAAATTTGGCAAAATCAATATTGTGAAATAAAAACTAGTTCGTATTTCAGTCGTTGCTTATGTACTGTATAGTTCAAGGTCAATAGCTAGTTGGGTATAGAAACACTTTAAGAATTTTTTTCCTTTTTAAAAATATAGATATAAACGAGCCAGAGGAGCCGTGGCGGTGTAGTGGTTAGACTTCTCGCCTCCCACCTAGACGAACCGGGCTCGATTCCCGTCGGAGTCACCCTTCCCCTCCTCCATATTTTCTGCACGTGGGAATCGTGCTGGTCGATGCCACATGTTGGCGAGTTTTCTCGGGGATCTCCCGTTTCCCCTGCCCCTTGCATTCCGGTGCTGCTCCATAGTCACCTCTATTCACCCTCGTCGTCTCTCAAGACCACGATGTTAACAGCCGCCGAATCCTCTCTACTCTCTCCTTAAGTGAGTCCGTAATTTCTAAAAGCGATACGAGGTTCATCAAATGAACATTTTGAAAAATTTATTACTTTCAAAGTCGGCGTGACCGCAGTTTCAGTGCCAGTCAGTTTGGAAGTCACGGAGGCGAGCAAAAGGACAGTCGGCCAAAGCTCCAACTGTATAGTAAGTTGTTATTAAGTGACCAGGCCTTAGCTGAATGGCCTGCCTGATCACACCTTCAAACATCGAACCAGGACACGAGCGTGATTGCAATAACACCTTGCGAAAGACAGTTGCAGAACCCCCCTCCACCGGTCAGTATACGGGGCCGAAAATATTAAACAACGCGCCTGATATAGGCAAGCGTAACACCGGGAGCGGCGTCTTTTGTCGTCGGGCCACCAAAACGAGAAGACTACTGAATATGGGTGTGTCCAGCCGTCGTTAACCGCCTCCTAGAATCAGCCTCCGGCAACATGAAAAAGGTGGGGACTTTCCAAATATACTGATTGTAATAGTAATGGCGTGAGGTAATAATAATTGATACAATTAATGAGCATCTTGGTGTTCCATTTAAGCTCCCCCTATCAATAGTCACGTAAATAGATATTGTATAATACTTATGTTCAATAAACCCCATATTATACAGCTGTGCTCTACCTAATCATGCTCAATATTTAGCTACGCCAATAACCCCTTTCAGGTATGAATTACTTTAAAATTAAATTCACAACAAAGTGCCCCGCGAGAACGTTAATTCCCGCTGCTGTGTTATCGAAACCGCGACACACCACTGAGCTCTCTCAGCTAAACTTTCTGTGGCGGAAGAACTTTCTGGAATGTTGGCACTTCCACTCAGCTATCAGGTATTTTCGGTAACCGCGGTGCAAGAGAGAGTGACAGAAATAATTGTGGTTTTACCAGTCTTTGAGACATAAATTTGTTCACCATTCTTTAATGAAATGTCTTCTTCGACAAGGCATAATATAACAATCAGAACATTTTGCAATTGCAATACCCATGCAGTTGTTCTATTGGCTTGTCGTGTGAAATAAATGGTAACTAATGATTGATTACCTTCTGAGAATGACTTCAGAAGCTATAGTTGTGCAAGAGGTCAAATGGTATGTTTCTCTAAAATATAATTATATTATGTTATATTCCTTAACGAAGTCACATTTTTAGAAATTATTCTGAAACAATAGTGGAAGTAAAAATATATAAATCCAAGACGGTATCCAACTCTACCCTATGCAGATTTTTTTTTCGTTTTCGTGTCATAATTTCAGTTTCAGAGTTATTATTGCAAAACCTTGATTATAGAAAATTTACAATTTACTAGATGTTTAATACTTTTGTATATAATTTTCACAGTGTGTTTCTTCCTGCTTGCAAAAAAGGCAGGAACATATTGATATAAGTATGTTCCTGACTCTTTCCAACAAACAGATAAAACACAATTAAAACTACGCAAAATTAATTAAACAACTCGTAAAATGTGCATTTCTAAAGTTAGTAATTACTACGAATCGGAAATTATGATGTGAAAACGAAGAATGTCTGCAGAAAAGCTGCAGCTGCGCCTTAAACATGATACTTGTTTGAGAATAATTAACTTCCTACCACATCATCGGCGTATTCAACCTTCCACACTCACCCTACTTTACATCTACAGTAAACATTCCAGACCCGCCCTACTTTACATTTACAGTACAGCTTCCAGAACCGCACTGCTTTACATTTGCAGTACACTAAACAGACCCGGCCTACTTTACATTTTTAGTTCACCTACCAGACCTGTCCTACTTTACATTTATAGTTCACCTATCAGACTTGCGCTATTTACATTTACAGTACGCCTTTTAGATCCGCCCTGCTTCACTTTAA
This sequence comes from Clitarchus hookeri, assembly GCA_002778355.1. Classification (NCBI taxonomy): domain Eukaryota; kingdom Metazoa; phylum Arthropoda; class Insecta; order Phasmatodea; family Phasmatidae; genus Clitarchus; species Clitarchus hookeri. The sequence continues at coordinate 1,022,074 of NQII01000244.1, read as the reverse complement.
CAGTACACCTTGAAGACCCGACCTACTTTACATTTACAGATAATCTTCCAGACCCACTCTACTTTACATTTTTAGTACACCTTCCAGATCCGCCCTACTTTACATTTACAGTACACCTTTTAAACCCGCTCTACTTTACATTTACAGCTGCTAAATAAATACACTTCAAGGTGGCTGCCTGGATAGACTTATTTTGTGTGTGCCAGTTCTCATATCACGGCAGCGAAAACGACGGATATTAATTCATAACCCGTTAATTGTTTTAAAAGTGGAAAATTTTAAGTGTCATATTATAGTTAATATAAATTTTTTAATATTCCTGAATATCTTATAAGAGTAACACATCTTGCTACTAGGTTTTCATTTTTCGTACACTCTCCTGTGCTTATTATACACAGCCGCCTGATATTTGTCACTAGTGTGTTTTATTAAGGCGACTCAAGCAAACTCATAACGGCTCACTCTACCACTATTTCACCGTAATTCCACGGTAAATTACTGGTTAAAATATATCCGTGATTTTTTAGCAGACTTGCCGACACTTCGATATTTTAATAACTAAATTGTCTTTAATTTCATAGAGCTTTCAGCAAATTTATGGAATCTCTCCCTACGTTTTTAAATTGTTTTTAATGTATTTGCTATAAATAATGGGAACTCCGAAAATAAACTGTTAATTTTCGTCAAAACAGACATTTACTATGTGTAAAAAGGAAATTAAAACAGTTATGTATTGTGTTCGCGAGATGGATCTGAACACAAAAAAAATATATTATAGACCTTACCTCTGATATATATGAAAATTAACACACGTAACATTTACAAATTCCAGTAAAGTTTGAGTTTCCGAATTTTTGCATGATTTTACGAACGGCTATGCAACTTTTGAGGTTTGAAATAATTGGTTCAAGTAGCATGACAATCCTGATTGCCGCAAGAACGACAGTCATCTGGTTGTAGTACGATAGCTTCGTTCGTTCTCAGCATTATTCGTTCCTGAAACCCGAAGCTAAAGAAATTAGGACGGATAGGTTCCGTATTTTCTTGTGTATGAAGCTCTGATTTATTTTCCGTCTTTACAGGGAGCGTTACCGTATAACGACAGCACCTTTACGTTAAAATTCCGTTCAATATACGTAGCCGTGTTTGGCGTAGCGGCGGCTGCAGCACTCGCCTCCCACCAAGACGAACCGGGTTCGATTCCCGGCGAGGTATCTCCCGGAGTTTCGCAGGTACCACTGGTCGGCCAGTTTTCTCGGGGATCTCCCGTTTCCCCCACGCTCTGGTATTCCGGCGCTGCCCCATATCCACCTTTGTTCATCCTCGTTGGGACCTCGTTGTTGTGAACCCAAACCTCACCACTGTCCTCCACTCATCGTACGTAAGTAAATATTTAACGAGGCACTGTCCTTATTCTACTACCGCTTTCATGTGAATGCTTCTGCGCATTTGTAGGGTGCTGGTACAGCAACACACGCCTACGAGAAGGAAGAAGTGGGTCACAGAGTATCGACCTCTTGCTTTTTCTTTGATACCTTCTTATATCAGGTGCTGTGAACGAATACACTGCCGAAGTATCATACACATTTAGTATCAGTTTAACGTTTACTGGTGTGTTGCATCTGCTGCTCCAAGTAATACTGATGCAATTCCAATTATGTTTGATATGTGCGATTAAGATGAAATCCAATTTCTCGGTTTAGATTTGGAGACTGTAAGTTTAATTAATTCCGTTTTAAAAAAAATTATAGTTTATTACTTAATTTTTGTTGTGCGATTTACATATAGAAAGTTCATTATCCTCTCTGAAACTTTTTCGCGCAAATGAAGTATTTTGTTATGCTCTTGTTCTTATTCATAATTTATTCCACTGTAACAGATGACCAACTCAAAACACGTATTTGCTAACGTGAGTACTCGATATCGGGTACCTGGCAACATACCCGGGCAAGTCTACACGCGAGACTGGTAAAGTAGCGGCGCACTCCGGAATCCCTGTACCCGACACCGAAAGTAACGGGTAGTTATTATCAGATACAAGCCTGTGTCCGTATCAGTTAGGAACAAGGTGCAGAAAACAGCTGTTACGACCCATCTCTGCGAGAAGGACGTGATGTAGTCACTCTTTGCGGCACAAATACATGCAAATACGCGTGCTGCATCAGCTATTGTCGACTGTGAAAGGGAGTTGTGTTTGCAGAGTATCAATGATGGCGACTTCACCGAGGGCACACGTGCTAGGTGAGTGCGTGCTTCAGCTTTCCCCTTCGTATTTCCAACGAATGAAAAGCTGTGATAACTGGGAAGGGGGGTGGGGGGTTGGTAAGGAGGAGATTACAGCAACTCACCACTGGGGGAGTTGTTGTCGTTACGCTCATTTCAAATGACGGCTTCCGTGAATTGAACTAATGAGCTTCGGAATACATTCTCCTTCCCTCCACCTTTTCAAAAGAGGCTGGATTAAAAAGTTTTCCTCAGCTTTTCACCGCGGGCTTCACGTTGATTTCACGCTGCTTCAATAAGCAACACACACAGGCCTAATCTCCTCTCATTCACGAGGTGTGTCGACAAAGGGCGCGGAAATGGCAGAGATTTCTGCTCGGAGAGCTGCGGAGTGCAAGCAGCGCGATCAAGCTGTTAAGAGATTTGTATTTTCAGAGTTCAACGAGACCGAAGCCTGGCAAAACCCGACGCCGCATTTTCATACTTGTTACTTACCTACAAGTTGCACAGCATCTAGAGTTGTAGAACATTTATTCCATTAGTACAAACTTACGTGCGATCAGTACGAATTTCGTATACACCTTTTAGGACGAATTTAACGTTTAATTTTTTTTAAATTCACTGTGTTTGTGGTTTTGGATATTTAATGACACTCTGAATTAAAAATAAAGACACCTACGTAATAGCAATTGATTGTTGACTGATAATTGAAGTCCTACTTGACTGAATTTCACCATTAAATATATTTTATGTGTGTTTTCTATTATGTATGATGCACACTTTTTCCCTGTATGTTATACGTGGTATGAGCATTACTTCGATATAAATAGTACGTTCATTACAACAAATTTTGTTAAAATACTCCTTGCCAGCAAAATAGTTCTTTTGTAACCATACAAGGCATCTCTTTTATTTAAATACTGCTTATATATCAATTCACATAAATAATCTGCAAACACTTATATAGCAATCACAAAGTAATGTCAGCAAGTTTTGTTTGGCTGCAGTATTCAGAACTTGAAAAAGCATTTTTTTTCTTTACTTTTAGCGTTTTACTCGGCCTTTGTAACTGTATTGCATTTGCAAGCAATTTATCACAAAACAATCAATTAATTTTATTACCTTCACACCAGGAGCAGCTTTCAACTGCCATGACAAAACTCTCAAAGTGCCAGACGTTTGCGTGTTAAAAATCACCTCCTTTATTTTGCGCTTTTTGTTCCACGAAATTCTTAAAAGGTCGTCTTTTCGTTTGTTTCGGAAATTCCAAGAGTGGCAGCGCGAAGACTTATAAATACTTTGATTAGTTTTATTGCTTCATCCATCTTGTCTCCTCTTTTCTACACTTTGCCCCTGTCCTATTCTTTTTACAAAATCGCTGCAAGGAAAGAATACTGGATAAAGTTGAAAGCCATCCATCATTTCTTTTATTTCGAGACCTTTCAGCTCTCCACGGCTTAAGTTCTTTTTTTTTTTTTTTGGAACGATAAAATATCCTTGTAATGAAAACTCGTTCATTTATGGATTTCTATTCACGTAAGAAGCTGTAGATTTCAATGAGATTTGTTATTCACTAACGTTTTGTGTCCCTATCAATTTGGTTAATTTATTTCTTATGTTTTGCTAGTCAGGCAGAAAATGGGCAAACAATCAGTAGTTTTTATTACAAAAGGATTTACTGCAAATCAGGGGTTCTTAAAATTTGTAACTTTGCGGATTCCTGTGGCAAAATGCACATTTTGCATGTCCTAAACAATTTATTTATATCAACCTATTAATGTTTTACTATACCAAATACTTCAAATATCATTACTTTAATACCAGGCTAACAAAACCATTCGGCATTATTTACGTAAAATATAAGTCCTTCCAAGCCATTCTTGTTCTTATATTCTCACCCATGAGTTAAAAAGGAAGATTTTTATGTGTTTTACATTTTTCGGTATGACATTTCTGGAATTCTTCTTGAAAATTTGGTAAATATGATTAAGTTATAAGATATTACTTAACAATTATCAGTAACTGATATCAAGTAATAGACTTGACCCAAGAACTCAAAGTACACAATCGTATGAGCGCGTACTTTAAGAGAAACGACGTAACAAGTTAACGTGTTTTTCGCTTATTCGAGACATTATGTTAGTTTTGCTGAGTCTACCTCCAGCCTTGAATCTGGAATCAGCTCCACCTGCTGGCCTCAGCCGACACTACATGCAGTTCACCATCAGGGTCCCCACACGCGTTACTTTATATAACTTACTAGATTTTACCCGTGGCTTCGTTCGCGTGGTTATAGTAACAAACTTATAGGGAGAAATAACGGTATTTGTTGGTAGACAGACACTGATCATAAACACAGAACAGAGCACTAAAGATGCCATTTTTTTGGTGCTAGAATTTTACATAGCCACTGGTCGACAGTTACATTTCTTTGTAGATCTGGGTAAACGCCAGCAATCAGTTCCGTATCACTCTGCACCAAATTACTAAAATCCCCCATCAGTGACACACTGCCCTCGGCATCTGTTTCTAACCGCCCATCTCCAATTTTTAATAGTGTATCAGCATAATGTCGTGTATCAACGTCAATATAGAGACATTTGCCCATAAGCTGGACGACTTGAGACAGGCTTTCATTTCATCTGCAGGTGTGCCCCTCTGAATCACCGGTAGAGTTTGGTGGAAGTCACCATCCTGTAATACAACTATTCCTCCTATAAATTCTGTATTGTTTCGTATATCCTGTAGAGTTCGGTTTAGGGCCTCTATCGCTTTATCGTGTGACAATATGCTTTCGTCCCACACTAACAACTTATATTGACACAGCATTGTACCCCGAGCGCTATTTTTACTAAAAATGTTTTCCTGGGAGCATGACATATTTTTTTGGGATAAAAAGTAGTCCATGTCACTTTCCGGCCCTCCAACTATCTCTGTACAAAAAATCACGTGAATCCGTTGCGACGTGAAAGAAGTACGAGGCATATCCAGCAAGTAAGAAGACTCAATTTTTTGTATTAAAAAATAAAATATTATGTAAACAAAATTACAGGATATTGTAGGTATATATGTTACTTAATTTTCTACGTAGTCGCCTTCCCTTTCTATGCAGGTTGTAAGTCGTGGCACAAGCTTTTTGATGCCCTCCTCATAAAACTCTCCCGCCGTCTCTTTCGTCCACTTCAAGACCTCTTGTTTCACCTCCTCATCGGTAAGAAATTTTTATTCCACCCATGTGAGTCTTCAGGAACGTAAAAAGATGAAAATCTGAAGGTGCCAAGTCAGAGGGAATATGCAGGATGGTTCAAAATGTCCCAACTAAACGAGTTCAAAAGCGCATTGGTGGCGTTGGCCGTGTGCAGGCGGGCGTTGTCGTGCAACAAACACACTCCCTTCGTCAACATCCCCCTCGGTTTGTTTTGAATTGCTCGCTTGAGATTTTGTAGGGCTTCACAGTATCGTGCTGCAGTAATCGTCGATTTTTTTTTTCACCAACTCATTGGTTACAATTGAAGGTCTTCCCCTCCTTTTCTCGTCATGAATTTTCGTTCTTCCTTCATTAAACTCACGACACCACTTGAACACGTTCGTTCGGTCCATAGCACCTTCACCATAAACAGTTTTGATCAGTGCAAACATTTCAGTCAGCGTTTTTCCTTCCGTGAGAAGGAACCCTGTGACAGCGCGCACCTCGCACTTGGCGGGATTTATGATTGGCATATTTCACAGAAACGGACACTACGAGGCGAGTTTTGCTACTGACGAGGGTCGCCGGTGCTCGTTGTGTTCAGAAGACCCCCCCTCCCCTCCACTACCACTCAGTGTTGCCAACTGTTTAAAAAAATTCCTACAGCACGACAGCCCAACAAACAGTACTCTTACTTTATGGACACGCCTCGTACAAACAAACCAACAAACACACTTTCGCATTTATTATATTATTTAAGACATATTGCAAAAATCAGCATCATATTTAACAAAATATGTGCACAGTTACATATTAATCACAACATTGATATTAAGTTTTTTACAATAACGTAAATTTAATAAAATGTAGTTTTATTCGTGGTTTCCTCCTTATAAACCCAAGCTTTGCCAATGGTCGACGGACTAAAGTTTGAGAATGCTGACTGATAATCAACACAAACAGCCAATGGAGCCTTAACTAAACTCTGCACCTGAAGTTCTCCACCTGCTTTCAATATCCCCAATAGCTCTTTTTAACAGATTATTTTTAATATTCACCGGCTGATAACATAGAGGGCATAAATGTAGAGATAGTGATTTTTCCCGAAAAAAATACACTATCGTTTGTGAAAAATGCAACACCCAGAAAGAATGGCCCGAATCAATCGAAACTCGGAGGATGTGTAGAACAGTGTACCAGCAATAAGTGATTACGATTGCATAGATGGCATTTACATAGTCCCAGCAGCGCCCTCTCTTGTGTGACCGGGAAGGTCAGTGTTACGCCAAGCTCAGTCAGTGAAGATCCATCGAATTATGTGAAATACACGTTCCAGTATGCTTCGTCGACGTCAAAGGGCACCATATCAGCATGTGAGTGAGTTCGAACGGGGCTGAATGATCGGTCTCCGGGAAACGGGTTTGTCATACCGTGACATTTCGGCTCGTACAGGGCATGCTGCTACGACAGTGATGAGTGTGTGGAACCAGTGGATAGAAGAGGGTCGTACGCAGCGACGAGCAGTTACTGGATTACGCAATGAGACCACAGCATAGGATGACCGCCATCTTGTCCGCATGGCGGTAATGGACCTTACAGCCTCGTCCACAGTGTTTGCTTGACACTGGAGCACTGCAGCTGGTGTGGACCTGTCTGCGTCGACGGTTCGACGCCGTCTGCTGCGGGTTGGACTGGTGGGACGCATGCCATTTCGTCGACTTCCATTTTCCAGATACCACAAACGCCTCAGACTGCAATAGGCACGTGAACGCCATCGCTGGCGTGCTGAGTACCAAAATGTAGTGTTTCTGGACGAGTCCCACTCCAACCTGTCCTACGGTGATGGCCGCATACGTGTTAGACGCTACCGTGGTGACCGCAATCTGGCAGCCTGCATTGTGGAGCGGCATAGCGGACAAACGCCAAGTGTGATGGTTTGGGGCGCCATTGGATACAACATGCGATCTCGACTACTACGTTTTGAGGGCAACACGAACAGCAACCGCTACATCAGGGAGAATTTAGAGCCCGAGGTACTGCCCCTTCATCAGGCAACTCCACATGCAATTTTTTCAGAAGCAACGACTGTTGATGCGTTGTGGACTCGCATACGTATCGCGTAGATGGAGATCCCCCAGGAACATATACAGTTCCTCTTTGATTCCATGTCACGACTTTTAGGGGCTCTGATTGCAGCACATGGGGGCTTCACACCATACTGAATTCTCAAGGATAGAGATCATGTACAGTTCTGTAATCCTAATTGTGTGTTATCATGTACCTAAACTGAGGTATAATGTTCATTTCAATCACACGTATCCTTCTTGGTGTTGCATTTTTCACAAATTCTAGTGTACGAGTACACAGTAAACTTTAATACTATATGCACCCAACAACAGTTCGTCTATTCTCATTGGTTGCTCTCTACTTAAGAAGGCGTTTTCATATTTTACCCGGCCGCTGAGAATTTGGCAACATCAGCACGACTCCTACGTGATTCGTGTGCATCCAGTTAACATGCGTCCAAAAAAAAATTCAGTTAATAAAAATAGGTAAAAGTGTTTTGAAATATGACTTGTCTTGAAATCGTCTCGCAAAATTTCACTACCTCTACATATATGGTATAATGTGCATTTACCTGTGCATTAAATAACCCCTATGTTCTTAAACTCAACGAGTATTTTTGCCAATGTATCTGTCAAAACTACGAGCTTTGACTCAATCTTATGTGCCGTTCATGGTAAAGTAAGCACTTTTGAATCAACCTTTGAAAAAGTCACTACCCTGCATATGTGCTCACTAGCGCACATTCTCCCAGTTATGTTCGCAGCGATTAAGAAATTGTTTACAACGAATGATGATGGAATTATTAATTTAATTGTGTTTGTGGTTTTCGTAAAATTAAGCGCCTTTTTTATGCGGGGTTCTCCAAGACTTTCCTTCATTTATATATAATCTGTTCTCGGTTATCTGAGCATTTTTGAGAGCCCTATTTAGGACCTTTTTTTCTTCTCTATTTGTGTTGTTCTGCCACATGCAAAATTGACATTACCATGAGTCACAACACTTTATTCATGCCTATCCATGTAAATCAGTGGAAGCGTCAGTAATGTTAATGCAGTGCAAAAATTTCTGTATTTTTACAAGCAATTATTTGGCAACTGGTTGCCATAGATATATTTATAACACTACAAATAATGTAGACTAAAGTTCTCAAAATGTCAGCGGGGAACGTGTTTAACTACGCCAACAACTTAATTCTGACTAGCAAGTGATTTGTACTTCAAATTTATTATAAATATCGAGCTACATAAAGAGTTGTGTATGTTTTCTTAACTAATATTATGTAAATATATAAGATTTTGATTGTAGAGTTACAAGGCAATATCTGGTAACTAGTTTCCAAAGAATTGTTTGTTAAAAGCACTGTAATATTTATCTGTGTGTGTTAGTAACATGCAGATAGTTATTTTATGTGTATACAAAACCACTATCAGTGGCCGTGACTCGCAATGCGTCAGCTCATAGAACAATTTTTCTCAATTCACTGCCAAATTAAAGGGGAACCTGCATGTTAGTATGTGCTGTAGCATAAGTGTAGCCATGGGCAGAGATTATTATTAAAACGTTGATTTCAAAAGGCTTTATTTACTTTGAACAGTTCCATCAAATCAGTCAAATGACGTCGTTGTAGATTAGATGTAAAACTCTTCTTACCTTGCTGTTCCACTTGTGATTATGTCTTCCACCACGTACACAGCACCAAGGAAAAAGTTTTGTTGATCAAAACAAACATTGTTTGGCGCAAAGAAAATCATTTCTTTGTGAAGTGGCAAATTAAATATGTTGTTGTTGAAAGCAAATTGCTTTAAAGTTCTTATTTGGTTGCACCAAACTGAAATATTTTGTTGGTGCAACTTAAGATATGTTTGACTCAGTGAATATTAAAGAGTTTCGTTTAATACAAAAAAATCAATAGCCTCACTGAGATTCGAACCTAGATCTTTGTGTCTGTGCAACTTCAGCTAAAGTACTATCGATGAAATGGAAATGCCTTGAATTGATACAATCCTTATATTGAACGACCAACGTAAAAACATATTTCAAGTTTTACTGCATTACCATTTAGTTTCCTGTTCGACTTATTATACTGATATTTTTATACCATTAATAAGCATCAATAAATGCACCAACAAAAACTTACACTCCTAATTGTCACAAAACTTACATACTCTCGAGTTTTATATTCTAATGGAAGAAATCAAATGAGTGGCCGAGCAAATATACGCAGCTAATTAAACAAAATATTTTAATGACAGTCTTTTTTATTCAATCATGTATTTTGTTAGACAAACAAATTTAATTTTGTGGCTTTTAAAGTTCTGCATAGTCAACAAAATAATTGGTTGAGGATACTAAGTGCATTTTTGGCCGTATACAAACAAGTGTTTTGTTGGCTGAAACAAACCTTTATCTAAGCACTTTGACAAAGGCGGTGAAGGGAAGGGTACGTGAGCCGATTTCTATTCCTGCAACGTTGATCTTGACGGCATATAATCAACGCTCGTCCACAGTTCTTGCGACTCATTTGAGGAGGGATATTATAAAATTAGGCAACATTGTAAATATTTTAGCAGCCAAATTTTTTTGAATATATTTTATTTTGAATTTAAAATATACTGTTTGGAAACCATACAAAATAATTTAGTGTATCGTGGTTTCTTCTAACTCTGTTACAAATGTCAGTAAAATACTTTTAAAAAAACCTATAAAATAGGTTTATATACATACAATTAGACTCGAGTCGGAAATATGTTAGGAAGCATAATTCGTTAAAATTAATTTTACTACCACCATGAGACTTGCGATATATGTTGAGAGGACAAATTTTTGATGTGAAACCTAACTGTTGACAAAGCGACACGCATATCAACCTCATGACACCGATTACTGACAACTATTTTCCGATAAATCGAAACAGTCTTGAATCTAATGTTACTGTCTATATATCGAATCGATTTACAATCACTTACGTGTCGCCATGTTAAGGAGACCGGATGTCAAAAATTTCTCCTACTTGTTTATTTTCATTATTTTGTAATGAATGGTATGCAATATATCCGCTCGATAGCTCACTGATACTTTGATGCCTTCGGGGCTTCAAGTGTGCCGTAACATAAAATCTGGGAAAAATTATTTTATCACATCATGGTGTCATGAATTAAAGAATTTTTACAAGAATAAATAAAAGAGAGCTATTCCCCGAAGATAATGTTATACAAGGATGAAGGTTCATATTATGTATATATGATGGATTGGGAAATATTTGATCAAATATTATAGTAACCTTAAAGCGCCCGTCTACCTGGCGCTTGAACTGCGTTGCAGTGTGTTCGAAATACCTGTTTTTCAACGAAGCTATTAAGCGTGCGTCCAAAGTGCTGATCTACGAAAAGAACACACATTTCATACGAGAGCTGTTAAGTACTTTCAAAATATCACGTACGTTAGAAACATCAATTCAGAGTACTCCAAAACCGCTAAAAACGGCCTTTCCAAGGCGCTGTAGCTCAACATGGACGCATCAGTTACATACAAAACTACTATAGGCGCCTGCACTGAACCTTCCTAAAGACTTGCCACTAATAAAATAATATGGTCATCGCTGAAAGTCCCATAGGTACACGCAGCACGACGAGAACACTGCACGCCAGNTAGGTACACGCAGCACGACGAGAACACTGCACGCCAGTTCAGAGCCTTGCGCTTAGCGGCGTTGGCGTACTTGATGCGCGTGACAATGTCGCCTTTATCGCTCCCGCGCTTCTCGCCCTAAACGTGGGAAAAAGTTCCAGGTAGACGGGCGCCTTAATTATCTTACAATGAGGCCACGCTTTGTACTAAGTTTTAATTGTGCCCCACCTTGTCTCAAAGCCGAGGACTGGTTTAAGACATGCTGAAAAATATCAATATATCGAAATTACGATGTATCAACGATATATCGATGTAAATCGTTAATATATTTCAAAGATATTTTATCGAAATCAACATCTTCTTCAAGGTATCGGAAATAAAAATTTTAGAATTATATTTTAGTCACTAAACTCTGTTTTGAATAAAAATTTAATCAAACAATTGTTATGTTTACATTGGCAACGTGCATGAAAAATAGACGCCACATCTTTCTGCAATGTCTCGTGTTTTCAATATGTAATATTCCAGGCAATTTTAATATTGTCAAGTATTTAATACAATAGATATTGAATTTAGATTTACCAAATAATCTAAAATTCTCTTTCGGTATATCGATTCGTAAAAAACTACATTTATAAATATCCTATGTGCATATTTTTGGGATATTTTTTCCGATATGAACATCCCTAATTGGTTTGGGTACAAGAATCACGGCGGTCGGAATGTCCATAAACTTACCTCCTTCTGGAGCACTTCATCGGGCTGGAGTCTCGGTGAGAAAGAAGCCCACGTTAGTTGTCACACTACCCTACATCGCCGGGACACCTCTAAATCGTGGCCTGGTTCTCAATCTGGCAGAGTGAATACTTGTTGCTCGCAATAACAAGGTGTTAGGCCAATAGCGTTCCAATTACTGCAGCCTCTGTTGCCCGCTGGCCAGGTTGTAAACTTATTCGTGATGGCGCGTTCACGCAAGCTGTCGAATTAAGGCCTGCCCACGCCATCATAACAACGGGCACTATCTGTACCTGGCCTTCTTTGAGAGGCGAGTGGCCCGTAAGGAACTCGCGTCCACCTAAAAATACCGCCTCGCCTCTTCGGGATGGAAGTTCTTTCGCGGCCTTGCGTGTGAAGTGTGAGTGGCTGGATGAGGACAGAGGACTTCGAGGCGACGAGCAAGATTACTCAGTGCGAGATTGAGTGTATACGACTGCAGTGGATGGCGAGGGCTGTAGCTGCTTACTTACAGCGGTCGAATGGTGCAGTTGTGCCTGCGGGGGAGTGACTGGGATGCCCCTAGGTTAGTCTCAGAGTGTGGAGACTGTGTAGGGGTGGGACTGGTTCTGATAGACAGAGATAGCATTATTGTGATCTTATGATTTAATGCTGGGTGTGGCTTAGTTTGGGAGTTCACTACTGCTTTTAAGATAATTGATTTTTATCATAGAAAATACCGTTGGTGCTCCGTTCAGTTGTGTGAATATCTGGTGTAAATACTAGATAATAGGTGGTAACGTTATGGAGATAGATGTTGTGTGTAACATTTTGTCTGTAATATAGTATATAAAGTAGGNTAGATAATAGGTGGTAACGTTATGGAGATAGATGTTGTGTGTAACATTTTGTCTGTAATATAGTATATAAAGTAGGCATTAAAAGTTCCTTCCTTTCTAAACTAAATTGAAATCTTCATCTGTTAACGAACTTACTCACACTGTCAGATATATAGTACATAATTCTATTTTGCAAGTGTTTTAGTAAATCATCTGTTACTTCCGTTTTTTTAAACTGTTGCCGCAATGGTCACGTAGATAGCATTGTCATCCCAGCGAGGATACCCGTGTTCGATTCCCCGTGGATGAAGGAAACGCGGCGGACGTTTCCATTAGCTTTTCTCTCTCATTTCAACCCTATCGGCGCTGCAAATCTCTGCTGCTGACAACCGCCCACATCTCCCTCGTGCCCTGTCGGTGCATAATTTTCCTGCATAATTCAGTCACTCAAACTTCACCGTGGCTAACGTGCTTAATTAATTACAGAAATATGAACAACGTTTACCAGGCACAAGGGTCGTTCCACGATACATTTCATGTACGTAAGAAACATTTGCATGGAACGTGCACATAAAAAGTGTGGCTCGAGGTGAATATACTCCTTTTATGTTTAAACGATCACACACGTTTCTTGATTTTGGTGAAAAAGTGATTGATTATTCAAGGCGTAAATTATTAAATGTGCGAGGAAAAATAAAAATGCGCCTTCCACATAACTAAAGTCTTTAAATAAAAAGAAAATTAATTTTTTTTTTTACTTTTATTTTTTCCGGTAATCTTAATGCCTTATTGTTTTGTTATCAAGGATGCTTCCTACCAAACACGTGCACCATTCCTGCAGTCCTCGAATCAGTTCTACGTCATGATAACGGCCGCGTTCGGATTCACCAGCCAAGGACCATTGCTTGGTTTCGTAACCTTAAAAGTGAATCCCGGCTGTGAAGTTACACTGTCAGTGCCCACATTCTCGGTAAGGTCACTGCTGGACCGTATAATGTCCCTTTCAGCCAAAGGCACGAGTCACTCGCCCTTCCCGAGCCCTAGAACGCTTTCCGGTGCCTTAAATATTTGAAATATTTCGTTTGTTCGTGATCGGTTCGAGTTCAGAACTCGGCACGTACGCAGAACACACTCGCAAACGTCACAAAGGCAAACGAGACTCGCACGGAGTGAAATTCGATGGGATGAAACTCGAGGTGGAAACGAACACAGGCGTCCGAATTCGCAAAGTGGCATTTCTAGTGAAGCCGAGCAAGGGCTCGTTACACGGAAAGGGTTGAAGGGCGATAGAGCAAGGGTGCAATGCAATGAGTTCTAGCGCAGCTTATACAGGCTGATTCTAAAATCATGGGACAAACTTTGAGGGGTGGTAGAGCTCAATAAAACAAACTATTATTGTATAGGAATACATGGGCGGAAGTGACGCGTTGAGGCACAAACACAATCATAACACAGGACATGCAAAACATTGTTTATTTACAACGTCGCCGCTAAATGCCTTTTTATCGAGTCTCGATTTTTTCTTATGGGGGCATTTGAAAGCCCTCATTTACGAGACTCCAGTTGATTCCATTGAAGACCTCGTCGCTCGACTTTCCTGTGCGGCTGCACGTGTGCGTGAAATACCCGGCGTATTTGAATCTGTTCGCCAATCACTCCACTTACGCTACCAAGCTTGCCTAACTGTCGGTGGTACCAATTTTGAGCAATTATTATAAACATTGCTGTAAAAAGGCATTTAGCGGCGACGTTGTAAATAAAAATTGTTTTGCATGGCATGTGTTATGTTTGTGTGTGTGCCTCAACGCGTCACTTCCACCCATATATTCCTATAAAATAATTGTTTGTTGTATTGAGCTCTACCACCCCTCAAAGTTTGTCCCATGATTTTAGAATCAGCCTGTATATGGCGAGCAGGGACAAAAAGCTGGAGGGCGGCTGCACTTTCATCTTGATGCGTACTCTTNGGAGGGCGGCTGCACTTTCATCTTGATGCGTACTCTTGTGTTACAGTGTACCGAGCCTGAACCCAGGGGGTGACCCTTCCGATCTACTATTTTCTCGGGTGGCGGCCGTGTTGCCAACACCGAGAATACAATGGAAATTTATTCACGTTTAAAAAATATAGACTAGGAACATTCAAAATACTTTTACTCGGTTCGAAATATAATTCCAATTTTAATACATAGCAACTTTTGTAACTTCACTCTATAGTTGCTGCCCTGTTCGACTTGATGCTTTGTGACTTGAGCGGAGTTACGTTCACAGAGACGAGATCATTGATTTTCGATTTGCTTTATTAGGAGGACGTTTGAAATTTAAAGGTCTTTGAAAAAAAATAACGTTCGCCGGCAGTCTGTGCCTAATTTTACAAAGAATTGGAAGTCAAGCCACGAAATAATGTATACCATTTTCCAACTGGGTGAACAGTAGGGAAAAAAAACTTAAGACAAATAGGGTTACCTAATTAATTTTCACCTTGACGAAAATAGGTTCCCTAGATTGTCTCATAAGGGCAGCCAAAATCTGAACTCCTAGCTTTTCGTCGTGTTGATGTGCGTTGAAGAATGTTCTTTTGTTGGCAATATATTTGCGACTTGTTTACATTTTGAAGCTCAAAATAACAGCTCGACGTAATGCATGGAAGTGACCCCTCTCTATGGGCTGTTCACGGTGAAGTGAGCACTTTTGAGGCCCTAGTTACTTTTTTCTTTTTAGTCATTTCTTTTTATCATTCAACCATCTTTTCATAAAAATGGCCATGTTAGTAATAAAATCAGAGTTTATATTCCACTGTACTCGGATGTTAACGTCTAGGGCTAAAATAAAATACATTTATTGACTACTATTCCAAATGAGAGGGCTTTCAAAAGTGCTCACTTTACGGTGAACAGCCTATACTTTACTTGCTCTGTGCCTGAGCCGGCAACGCTGAATGCGGGGCCAGTCTCATGCTTGGGGTGGCGAAAGGCCGGCTGGGCCGGGAGCGAGCATAATATCTCCCGGCTCTGTAGGGGCGGGTGAAGGGTGGGTCCGGCCCCGCAGCGAGCGTG